>JAPSGF010000024.1:5530273-5744011 GCA_035772895.1 Perdix hodgsoniae | reverse complement strand
GGGCAACCTGTTCCAGTGCCTCACCACCCTCTGGCTGAAAAACTTCCTCCTAATGAAGGCTTAGCACTGTTTATACCAGGCACCACAGATTCCTGAGGTAGTTGTGAATGACTTGGGTATCCACACTGCAGCATCATGCAGAGATATTAGCTTACATCCCAGAAGGAATACGGTCACATTAGTGTGGCTCTGTGCCCGGGCTAATTAGGTGATGTTTCCCCAGTTGCCAGAAATCAAGAAGTGAATCATACATCTGCCAGCATCCAACCTTCTTCTGAAAGCACTGACTGGAACTATTCTGAACCTCAGTTATGTGAGGATGTAAAGTGAATACAAAGATTTTATTACTATTATTTTGTTTTAAAGCTAGAAGGAATCTTAAGTTCATTTACCACAACTACTACATTATGCCCAGTACTTACACTTCAGCCAACCTAATGCAATGAAGCTCTCTAAAGACCAAGCTATTGCATCTGTGCCACATGCAGTGACCAACCAAACACAGTCAAAGGCAAGACTACAGCAGTGGCAGAGAATTGGTTAGGTGGTAGTTTCCCTGAGCATATCAACAGAGATCCATTCCTCTTGCTGCTCTGGAAGGCTAGGTTCCTAGCTCTGGCAATTGGGATGAACCCTATCCTATGAGTAAAACACAAAGAGGCCAGGTTATGGCCAATCGCTGACAATCCAAATTAAAAAGAACAAAACTAGAACTAACCAGTAGTTTGATGGGGTAAAATTCCTTACTGAAACCTACAAGCAAACCACAAAGGCCCTGAAGCATGATGTGAAGACAGGTATAGTCTCAGAGCTAGTGTTTCAAGGATGGTGCCAGCACATCATTCTGAACACAAATAGAAAGGAAGGGATTGACCAAGGAGGCACATAAATCAGCACATCCCAGTACATGCCAACGCCACCACCCATTGGCAGAGCTTCTCAGGGATTGAAACAAGCTCCTCTTTCAAACGATAAATGATTTCATTTTAAAGTCTTGAAATGACGGTGATGGAAAAATAATCCAATGCTTAATGACACTACAAGCTGCAAAAATATTTCATTCTGAGGTGGAACTTCTCAAACTTGAATGTCCAGCTATCGGATTTTGTCATGGTCCACCAGTGGTTGAATTTTCAATCTCACAATGATGTTCAACGTCAGAATGTGTCCTTTTTCTACTCTATAGTCCTTGGTAGGTCAAAACAGAAACCACACGAAATGTTTCAAAGAAAGGCAACAAAGCAGTGAAGAGTCTGGAGAACAGACCCTAAGTGTTATGGGGAGTGGATGAGGGCATTTGGATGGGTCAGTCCAGAGCAGAGGAGCTCTGGGATACCTCATTGCTTTCTCCAAATCCTGAAAGGAGGATGTGGTGAGGAGAGGGTCAGCCTCTGCTCCTGGGTAATAGCACTGGGACAAGAGGTAATGGCCTCAAGCTGAATGAGGAGAGATTCAGGTTGGATTTTAGGAAACATTTCTTCTTAGAGAGTGGTAACACGTTGGAACGGGCTGCCCAGGGAGGTGGTGGGGTCACCATCCCTTGAGGCGTTCAGGAAAAGGGTAGAGCACTTAGGAACACTGGTTTAGGGGGATCCTGGGTTGACACTTGGACTTAATGATCTTAGCGGTCTTTTCCAGCCTTAAACAAATCCCTGAGATTTTACTGGCTGCCTCCAGAAAGCGTCCTTGCCCTGACTAAGGCTTCCCTTTTCACATAGGCAGGAGCTGCAATAGCAATTTTTTGTCTTTCTGCTGCACTCTGGGCTCAGTGGATGACACTTAATCCATAAAAGCCCCTGGATCCTTTTCAGCATTACTGACTCTCAGGGTGGTGTCCCATTCTGTAGGTATCATCTGCGCTTTTTGTCACCAGATGTGGTAACAAGTGGCATAATTATGATAGCTGTTAAAATATTGAAATGAGTTACTGAGCATAATATTTCTGGAAAATGGTAGAAAGCATGATGCTTATTGAGACTATATAAACATGTGCAATGTTTTACCAGCACAGTTTCCCGTTTATGTTTGCACAGATGTGTATAAAGTCACCACGAAATCTTTTCCAAGAGAGATAAATCGAAAGGTTTGAAGAAGGCAAATAGCCAGAATGCTCTGCTCAGCATATCAACTCTGACACCTTTTGTTCATTTTTTTGCTAATCATTAACAAAAAAAATAATAATACTCAGTGCCATTGGAAAATACAGCAAATATATATATATATATATTACAAATTATAGATTTTCTCAGCAAAAATAGAATGCTCCACATTTGAAGCTGCAAAGAAATATGCTTTAAATTAAGGGACAAAAGATAGCATTACAGAAGAAATTGTCATAATCAAAGCTGAGAAAAAAAAAAAATCTATTGTCTGCTGTGTCTCTCTGTGGGAATTTTCCCAGCACAGACAGCTGTAAAGGAGGAGGGGTATTGTGAGTTTCTGTACTCTCATTCTCTCTCTTCCTCTCTTTCTCTGTCAATAAATGTCTGCAATCATATTCTCAAGCTCCAGTGTGATTTCAAGGTTCATCTCTTCCATGCAGCTCAAACACTAATTATCCCAGCTGTAATTAGTAAGATAATTAAATACTGGCTCACTCATCACTCTACCTTGTGTCGGGTCATGATTCTCCCAGAAGACCTTGAGCAGTTTCTCAAAGCTGATGTTTTCTGGCTGATATACCACTCGTACAGCCTCTGTGTGGCCAGTTCTACCTTAAAAGACAAAAATCAGATCCTGTTAGTGAGAATTAGCTGCTGCATACCCGTTTTTTAAAATATTGAAATCAAAAGCACAATCCTTTGTTTCCTTTTTTATTTTTTTTAATGTATTTTTGAATGCATGAGCTTCTTATATATGATGTTCAATGTACACACTAGCTCTATGATATCTACAAGTTTGGACAAGGCTGTCATGAAATAAACCAGCCAGAGTGAAGATAAGGTAAGACAGTGATATTTTTGCAGATGTTTGTCAAGTCACAGCAAAAAAAAAAAAAAAAAAAAAAAAGAAAGAAAATATCTTAAATATTTGTACCTGACAATTAGTACAATAGTATCAAGTTTTCTAAACAGAATATTAAAATTTGAAAGCATACCAAAAAAAACCATGAAAAATACAACACCTACACTGTCCTGACAGTAGGAAGCTGGGCTTCACCAGCAATGAGGTAAGATAGAGATGAAATAATTGATAATGAAGACTAAGTTCAAAGGCGTGTTTACACAAGACAAGAAATTCCAAACTACTCTATAACGCCAACACACTGATCCCAAGGGGCCTCAGAAAGAGTCAATGAGCTCCTAATTGAACTCTGTGGCAGTAGATAAAGTTCAAGGAATGTAATCAGAGATTACTTCACATTAAAAGACATTATTCCTGTTTTTCAGTTATTTTATGGCCCAGATTCTTTCATTCTTTATTATATTATTGAAAGATTGAGCTTCATAAAACAAGAAGTATCTGGCCACATGACTTTCTTCAGCAATAACTAACAGATTGCTGAACACCCAGGCATTGCAAGGTGAAAGTCCATGGTACTGAGTGCTGCACAAGGACATACCAAAAATTTATACACGGAGGCATTTTTGTTGCCATAATATCTCCACTTGAAAGAAAAAAAGAAACAAACACACACTCTATTCTCCAGTTATAACAAGGAAATAATCAACCAAAGTAAGGTTGATGATTGACGGTTGAGGGAGACCAAAGTAATGGTCAGAAGGACTTTTAGGTGGGCATATAATAGGCTACTCATTAAAACTACAGGTTTTCATGTCATTCTCACCAGCATATATTTCAGCTTTACTAAGCTGACTTGAACAGAATCATCTGGAATTTCATGCAGTGCAACAACCAGATGAATCTGGTCCACTGCGGGTTCTGAATTAGCTGCCACCAAAGAAGAAAAATCAGTTTATAAGTAACTGGGGAATGTTCAGTGAAAATACCAATTTGGTACTAAGGGAAATTTGAAAAAAAATAAGAAAAAGTAGTGGAAGGAAATGAAAAGGATGGTAGGACATATGAAAGAGGTGTAAGAGGGAAAAGTAAGACAGCATTATATCAGTTACTTGGGGCACACAAAAAGAAGAAAATGAGGCATACAGACAGGTGGGCTAGCTATTAAAGGGGATCTAAAAGAGTAGGATTAAATTTAGTCTAGAACACAGAGAAGCAAAAGGGGACATATCTGGGATACCTGTAATGAAAATTTTGATAAAATCAATTTGGTTCCTGTCCAGTGTGTTTGACAATACAGCAAAGATACGCTCCCTGTGATTAAAAGGCAAAAAAGTACAAGTTGTATGTAATCTGTAGCCAAAGCCATGTCATCCTGACCACCAGGATACTGTCCAGGCAAACAATGGCCCCATTCCTCTCTCACATGCACTGTCCCTATTGAAGTCAACAATATTGAAGTCAACAATTGAAGCAATCCAATATCTGAAGGCAAATTTTGATGGCAGGTACCTGAAAGGGATTGTACATTTAGTAGGATAAAAATAAAAGTCACGGATAGTTGGCTTGATAGTAAAGTGAAATAGTCTTCCCATAGAACAGTGTGAACTGACAGCCAGCTTGGGTCAGGGAAGGAATTTATATTAAATTCCATGTTTCAATATGGATTATCAGGGAAAATAATGTGGGGTTTTTTTGTTTGTTTTGTTGTTGTTTTGTTGTTGTTGTTGTTTTGTTTGTTTTTGCCTTAGCTGAAGACCGGCTTGGGCTTTTTATTGTTGCTTGAAATAGAGGAGAGCAAATGGACAACGGTGCGTCCAGATTTTGCAAGCCCATTCATGTAACTAAAAAGATTCAGGAGTGGCTTCTGACTCCATTATTTTTTTAAGCCAATGTGAACCATGTGAAAGTTCTTGTCACTCAGGAGCAAATTGCTTGTCTGAGACAAGTAGCTTCAGATCACATGAGAGTTTCTTCAAGAACTTCAAAACAACAGAGGCATTACCTTTCCTCTCAATTGAAACAGCAATTATATCTTGTCAACACTGTCTGCTCTGACTAATCCAGAAGTTCAAAGAATCAGCTTTCTTCTTTTCCTCTGAATAGGGAAATAACAGCATTACTCTAAGAACACTATAGCCTGACCTCGTGGAAAAAATCCTTTAGATGTGTGGCTAACAGACTGTTAGAACCCAGAGCATATTTAAAATCAATATTCATCCTCACAGAGAAAGCAAAGAGGTAATGACTGATGGTCTTATCAGATTCACCTTTAATAATCCTCAAAGCCTCTCCACAACCTATTGGGTTTTCTTTCCTAATATGGCATGGCTATTTCTACTATGAAGAATCTCAGTCATTTGCGGTGAGCACTCCCAGCTCCCACCAATTTCCATGGAAACTCTTCCAATCAACTGGGTGCACAAGAGCAAACAGAGGTAGAAGACTTCATGTGGCACTGATTCAGCACAAGCTTTCCTAGGAGAAGCACAAAGAGAAAATAGTATTGGACAGAAAGAAGGTACAGTCACTCTGCAGGTACCGTGTGCTTGATAAGGGTTCAACAGAGGCCCAAGGTTAACCTGAGCAGCACGCACAAGTTCAGCTCATCGTGCTGGATGTGACTCAGCTGCAGCCCAAGTGACAAAAGGAAACCAAAACTCTGTTTGTCTTCTTAGTTAGTTAGCATTAAGCCTAAATTTCCCTGTTCCTTGCAGGGGAGTTGGATTAGATGACCTGTAAGGTCAACAGTTCTATGATCCTATGAATTTTGACTGCAATAACAGAATAACTGCATTTCTCTTGGATTTATATGCTAAGTAGACAACAGGGAAAGAACAGAGCAGGCATCACAACAGCCAACTACTTCTTTGCACTGTAAGAAAACCCACCCATATTGAAACACTTCTAACCAAATCTTTATTTGGTAAGACTCCTTAAAATGGAGAGGCAGTAATCAAAGAAAAAAGCTGCACATCTTCTAAGGAGAGGTTTAAACCAGCTAACATGGAACAGCTGAAACCATTTAATCTGCTCAGTGATGGATGGCATTCTTTCAGTGATATTCAGCTCTTCCATTTCGTACCTCTTTCAGAATTTATCACAGAACGTCCATTTATATTAAGTCAGAGAGTCATAGTGTCCTCAGATCACCTATTGCTTTTAATTATCTTGTTTCTAATATTCCACAGTGAAAGCGTGCTTCATTTCAAGTTCCAAAAGTTCCAGGAGCCCCCTCCCAAGAGAGCCCAAACTTTGAAGCACATGATTTATTGAATCACTAAATATAATTCAATTTGCTGTTAAATGTGCAAATGGAAATCCTTTATTTGTAGGTGCCAGTATCGGATTTCTAGTCATGGTGCTCAGTTCTCCTTCAGCTTTGGAAGGAGCTTAGCCATAGAAGAACCTCGCTGCAGCCGATAAGACTTTATTACACCGTGGCAGGGAGGGCTGTGTGCCAACAGCAGACTGTCTGTTTATCCTGTATCTATTTCCCACTTAGAAAACATAGCCACTCTCAGAGGATTAGCTACAGTGAGCTCTTTCAGTGGGGATTCAAACTCTGGCAAAAACCTTCCTGTAAAGAGCAATAGGGAAAAAAAAAAAAAAGGAAAATAAAAAAAGACATCTGAGTGACACGTCAGTGCTTCTTTTCAATTTTTTTCTCCCTAATAGTGTTTAGATTTTCACCTTCTTAATCATCTCCCAGGTGAGTGCCCAAGCCAACGGATTAGAGAACTGAGCTCATTCTTTTTAACTTGCTGCATGCTGTAAGCAGTTCATTATTTCCTGCAAAGTGGAGCAACTTCAAAGGACTCCTCACCTGCCAGCACCCACGTGGCACGTGGGCTTCTTCTCCCGATGCTTCAGCCCTTGGTGAATTGGGTTATGAAATTCACGCAATGCCAAAGCTATTCCCTTCTGCCCCATTTCTGACCCGCTTCTCTTTGCCCACTGAAATGAAGGGATGTGCCACTGCTTAGGCATACGGCCAGCCCATGCCACTCCATCTCCTACATCCATTATGCCCCATTGCTGGAGGTGCTTAGGGCCAGGTTGGATGGGGCTGTGGGCAGCCTGATCTAGTGTCTGACTTAGGGGCAACCCTGTCCACAGCAGGGGGGTTGGAACTGGATGATCCTTGTGGTCCCTTCCAACTCAAGCCACACCATGATTCATACAGTAAGGCACCACGTACGTAGCTCAAGCACCAAAGTTAAGAAATGATCTCACAGCTTCTCCTTATAGTTTCCCCTTCTTTGTGCAATAAACTTTTCATAAGTCTCATACATTTTCTGACACAAATGTCTAAATGTAACTGAAAGGAACAGGCTGCAGATTTTCAGCCAATGCACATTTCAGAGCTTATTGATTTTGGAGCTAAAACAATTTGTGCTAGCTAAAGCCAAGGCCCTAGTGAATATGTAAAGTATTATATGAAAAAGTAATAGGTCTTTTGAGCATCTGCTTCTTCAAACCAGCCTGGGAATTTTTATTACGTTGTAGATATCGTTCATTACATTTCCAGCTTCTCTTTAAGATAGCGATGTGTTAAGCAAGCAAGCAAAGGTTAGTCAAGAACACACTGAGAAACCACTCTGGGGACTTTGGGGATCCTTTTAACTTTTTTTTTTTAACTTTTTTTTTTTTTTTAACCTTCCAAATAATGAGTGTGAAAAGAATGGAAATAATAACACTCTGATAGACTTTCAGAGGGCAGAAGGGTCCATAATGGCATTATTTGACTTTCTGCCTAACACAGATTAGAGAATTTTTGTAGATAAAAAGTCACCTCCTGCAACTCCCCCTTTCTTGACCACTTTCAGTTTTTTGGGGAGGAGTTTCATATTGTTTGGAAGATTGCTGTAAAATATTAAATGGCAGTAACATTTGACTGACTATTTTTTTGTTTTTACCTTTTTTATGTTTCCCAATTCTCTACAGACTTTGTCAGCTCTGAAATAGGAGATTATGTTTGGCTCATTATCCTCTGTGAGTTTCTGATTTACAAAATATAATGCTTTACCTTCTCAGTGTGATCCACACTGTTTTATACAGCTGTACTAAAATATATGTCAATCTCACAGAGAAGGAAACCAGTTTATCACCGTGGGCCAATTCTGCAGTTGTTAATCTAAATAAAATTTTGCTTAAATACTAGAAACTTCTGCCTGAAAAAACATTGTGGGAAATAACACTTCTTCTAGTGCCCAGAGAAGGCAGCCATGTACTGCAGCTACAATGTGGTGCACATATCAAAGGAGAATTTTCTGAAAGTCCACTTACTGTTTTTAGTAGCGGACAGATGAATGTCACTGTAAATGAAAGTTTAAAAAGAAAATATTAGGGAAAATTTCTTCTCTAAAAGAGTGGTGATGCACTGGGACAGGCTGCCCGGGGAGTCACCATCCCTGGAGGTGTTCAGAAACAGTGGAGATGTGGGCAAGGTGAGTGTGGGCTGGGGTTGGACTGGGTGATATTAGAGGTCTTTTCCAATCTTCATGACTCTGTGATTCTGTATGTGTATCTCCCCAATATCTCTTCAGAGAATCAGGGAGTTCTGGAGCTGGAAGCACCCCAGGGTTCCTCTGGTCCCATGTAGAGCTGGATGTCCAGCACCACGGCCAGGGGCTGTAGAAGATCCACAAGGAGACCCTACAGCTCTCTGCTCTCTATGCCGGGGCCCCAGCACCTTGGGGGCCCTTCCTCCTTCAACTGTACCTTCAACTGAAGAATCCGTAAAAGGAAAATATAGATAAATGTACACATGCAAACACACACACACACATATATATATCACCTATAGGATAAAAGGAGACAACAAAACTTTACCACCTTGTTCACTGTACACATAGGATATGTCTTTGTTAGGCTGAAGGCTCCCACTACCAGCACTTCAGGAGGGATTAGCAGAATAGACTCACTCTGGTCTGGGCAAGCAGGCTGAATGCTACTCACAGCTGGAATGCATTAAATGTGCTCCAGGAGAGAATATTCTGATTTAATTTCATTCAAAAGCAATCTCAGCATCAAAAAATATTCAAGCACTTTCTTGTAGATGCCAGTGATAAGCCTCTTTACTATTTGTACTGGGAAAAATGTCTGGGTTGTAGGGCAATGTGTTGATTGTGATGTGTGATATGGGATATCTCTGGTTTGAGTGGTGTTTCACAGCAGAGATCAGTGAACTGGATGAGTTGCCTTGCCTTAGGGATACTGTACAACACAACAGAGCATCTCACAAGACATTCAGCTGAAGAAAAATTGTTGAAGATAGGCATATAGTTAATGCCATTCAATATGGTTGTATGGAATGTAGGTCTTGTCATCCAAACTTGAATTCATTCTCTGATGAAATTACAAGTCTAGTTGTAATAAATGTAGAATGTAATAGCATGGATGTAATAGACTTAGACTTTATTAATGCATTTGACTTATTACTTCATGACAGTCTGATTAAAAAATTAGCACTATACAATATCAATAGTGCACGTGTTAAATGGATTAAGAATTGTCTAAATGACAGTTCTAAAAAAATTGTCTGAATGGAACGTGCATTGAATGGCAGCATTTTTATCAGCACATTACAGCGACTGGTACAAAGCTTGTTGCTTGTTGCTATCAGAAAAGAAATAAAAAGTCTCAACTTACAAAATTTCTGGGTAACTCAGATGAGAAGGCTGACAGGAGGGTCTTAGAAAGCGATCGCTTTCTAAGGGTGCATTCAATCAAAAATGGATTAAAACCAGTCATATGTAAAATCTTACTAAAGGGAACAAGTGGCACAATCTGAAAATAAGGAACAATCTTTGAGGAAAGTGCAAGAGTGGAAGTAGACAAACAAGTAAATAAGAATTTTGCCATTAAAATATAAAAAAATGGGTTGACTAAAAAAAATGAGGTTGGTACAAATAGGACTGGTGAGATGAACCCTGACATTAAGTAGTTCCTCAAAAATAGTTCCAGAGACAATCCCAGAAGACATGCTATGTTTAGCTTTCAAAAAGAAAATCCAAAGGTTTTCAATTAAAGGATATAGGGAATGATTAAGGGTCTCTGAACAAGCAGTGAAAAAGCATACCAAGAGCCAGTGGTAAGAACTGAAACCAGGCAAACTCAAATGGAAATGCAGGCACATTTTTCATACTGGAGAAGGTTATCTTCTACAAAACACTACAGTGTTCAATTACACCACTTGACCATTCAATGCTCCTATAAACCTATGTCCTATAAACTAAGGAAACAGGTTGATTCCCCATCTCCTGGTACTCTCAAATTCAATCAGCTCTCCTTTTGGAAGAGACACTTCTGACAAATACCTGTTAAAGGAAAAAGATA
Organism: Perdix hodgsoniae; assembly: GCA_035772895.1. Classification (NCBI taxonomy): domain Eukaryota; kingdom Metazoa; phylum Chordata; class Aves; order Galliformes; family Phasianidae; genus Perdix; species Perdix hodgsoniae. The sequence goes on along the minus strand of JAPSGF010000024.1, from coordinate 5,733,709 downwards.
TAAGGCATAATAAAATAGTAACTGGATGAAATGTAATGACCTGTGATATAAAAGATATCAAATTAAATAATGCAGTAAGCCCTTACTAGCCTTAAATGCTGTGAATATATGAGTGAATTGCCTCTCTTTTTCCTTTGTTCACTTAACTTTAATAAAGCCTTTCTATTCCAAACACTGCTATCTGCACAGAGTTGGAACTTCTGTATTTTCTTTTCAGCGTCGTCAATGAGTTAGACTATAACCTAACTACAATTTCTATGTGATCTTTATATAGGTAAGTTAATAACTTTCAGCTAAAGTGATGGATGCAGAAGAGCACCATCCTGCTACTTTTACAAAGTTCTTCTTTTAAAAGCCAAATTTAACCCTAAATTTAAACACACTAGACGGACAGACCTTTATATCTCAATAAATTATGTTTACTGACAAACCAGTTATACTTAGCACCATGGAAAATGCAACACCAGACTTCTCCCATATAACCTCTGTGAATCTAAACACTCCAATGGGTGGATATAAAACAAAACAAATGGTTGTGCCTGTCTTAGAGTGAGAAACTATGACTGTAGGGTAGAACACTTTAATTAGAATGTTACTTTATAAAATGAAAGACTAAATAGGAAGAAGTAATGGGAATTACAGAAATTTAACCCCATAACTAACAGCAATCTCATATTAGTGACAGCATCTTACACTGCTGTGGAGCTAAGTGTTAAGGCATAACTGGTACATATGTACATTTCTGTAGAAATGGCATGCCAGAATAACCATTGGTGTCACACAAACTTCAAACTTTGCTCAGGACATGGAAATAAAAAGGTATTTCAGAAACATTCAAATGAAAACCTGCAATATATATATATAAAGAAAAAGTTGATTTGGACAGTGATAAGAAATAAATTAAGGTCAAAAATCTGGTCGGATGAACACGGGATGGTACAATGAATATACTGCTCAGAAGACAGATGGGTTTGAAAGCTGATACTGAACTTCTTCAAAGTTTAGGTGGGAAACGCGTCACATGGCTGACACTGAAATGCTCAGTAACATAAAGAAGTGGAAATCATTCAATTTTCTTTCCTGGACTATATTACAAGCTGTGGGAGACTACAACAAAATACAGAGCCCATCATTTTTCATTCCAAATCCATCTATTTCTAACTCCTCAAAGAACGCACAAGAAAATCTACTACATGTTCCTAGAACTTCCTAAACACAAAGTAGCAGCACAACATACAGTTTTGATTCAACTGTACGTGAACACTCTATCTTTTGTGTAGATCATACTTATACAATGGATTTATTATGTTTTCCCCACTTGTTCTATGTGGAAGATGATGGCAAGATTTTCTTTGATTTTATCACCCTCTACTTTGACATTCCTCAAAGTCATTGCATTACAGGTGTGTTTTTCTCTGTACTGCATAAAACAGTAATACAGAGCAGCAAAAAAAGGGCAGAAAGATTTTTACTTTTCAATAAAGAATCTCTTTAGGAGAATGTATGTCCAAGGCTCGTGTGGAACCTCTATTAGTAGAGTAATATCACTAGAAAGTTTTATTTATTTCCAATAAAAAAAATATAACCCTGTCACTGGAAGCTCATCACAAACATAAAGATACTCCTTCGATTAGAATTAATCACCTTGTAGGAAAGATTTAATGACCACAGTGCTAGATTCTGTGTTTGGGGAGCATCCAATCTCAAACTGCTCAGTTTAGTTCTCTATTAGCTAATTCGGATTACCCAAATTTAGGTTCATTGTTGCATTGATACACACAGTTTGATATATACAGTATTATGTATAGAGATCAGTCTTGAACAACAGAAAAAAATGGTATGAAATGCGTGGAATCAGAAGAGAACAGGAGACAGAACACAGCAATGTAAGACTTTGGGGCACCCAACCTATACCCATTGCCCTTTGCTATGTGGATTTGACCTGAACTGAACTACAACTCAAACATCAGCCACTGATTAAAATACATGATTCATTATCCCACTGCATTACACTCCACACAGCTTTAGCCTACATCTGGTATCGTTGATTTTTTCTCTCACACAGTTATGAATTCAGTAGCTCAGAAGACTGCTCCATTGCAGAGCTCCTTTGAAGGATTCAATTAATGAAATGATGTTTTTTTTTTATCATAAAAGATAAACTCAATGAATAAAGACCTGCCCAGGAAATATATCCTATTATCCATGGGCATGAAAAACTTTGAGGATAAAAGATTAACACAGTGTCACAGTTGCACTATGCTTTTGTCCCAAGGACTTCAAAGTGCTTTCTAAATCTGGATTCCATTATCCCCATTTTGCAGAGTGTAAACCACTATTACATTGTGTTCTTCATAATTAATTCTCCAAATATGCAACATAATTTATTCAAATACAATGAGCTCTGCCATGAGCTTTTGTATTCATTGAAAACCCAAGCACACAGACTTGCATTGTATAAATATGTCGTGCGGGTCACAGGGAAACAATATCACCATGCTTAGATAACAACAACAACAACAAAATCAGTTCTGTCAAGATGCATGGAATATAAATGATGATGTAATTTTGACTACAGGTAAGAAATTCATATGGTAGCAATTTCACTATAATATCTTCCATTTCTAGAATATAGCTTTTCTAACAAGCTCAATAAAAAGGATGCTATCTTTGACTACATGAAATGACACTAATGCAGTAGTGCCACAAATGTGTCTAGTTTATTGGAGCTGACTTAGAACAAATCACTCGCACTTGTCACCATCCCTGAATGTGTTTAAAAATCATTTGGATGTGGTGCTCATGGACGTGATGTAGCAGAGGGTTGTTAGATTTAGTGTAATATGGTTTTTGTGATTGGAATGATGATCTTTAGGGTCTTTTCCAACCTGAGCAATTCCATGATTCCATGACTTCAGCTACTGCTTCAGAAGGCAGCAGTCTCCTACATGTCCTGTGACAATTTGAGAAATGGAGTTATATGTAATGATTGAATCCTGTCTGATTATAAAAACACTTCCTCAGTATTTCCTTGCAAAGTCAGTCTCCTCAGGAATTGTGTCATGCCCTTCTCTCACCAAAGACAATGTAGAACCAAGGTCCTGCAGAACTAGAAGATGACTGCAAAACAAGGCAAGACTGTTGAAACACTGAAATTTTCTTTAAGGAGTAGTGATTTATTCCCTACTCCAGAGTTAATACAAATCCCTCAAAGATTCAATAGACTACCAATAGATAGGTCCATTTTGTTTCACAAAAAAAACCAACCAAACAAACAAAAAAAACCAAACAGAAGCAGTTCCAGGCTTTGCTGTAGGCTAAAAAGAGAGATGGAAAAGAGAAAAAAGGTAAGTCTAAATGAAATGCCCGGACTCTGTACTAGAGTTATGCAACATTCAGAATCTCCTTAAATAAATGGGCAGAATGGAAGGAAATGAATAACTGAAATGTGAACCGAGAACAAATATCAAAAGGAATAAATGGAAGTAAATGGAATGCCTAGGGACAACTATTTATAGCAATTTTGGTGTAAGGATTTGGAAAATGCTGAATAATCTGAAAGATTAAAAAAGAAGAAAGAAATAAGATACGCCAACATCTCTTCTTTTCCACTAGGATCATCAAAATGGCATTTTATCCTTTTCTCTCTTGAGTGATTTCAGAAAGAGTTCCATACTCCAAGGAGTTCTCTGAATACAAGCTTAGATTTCTGAAATATGCCAATTCTCACTCTTTGTGAATTGGAACAACAACAGAGCTCTTGGAAGAAAACTGCTCATATCTACAAATTCTTAGTACCTGGGGCAAGGAAAAAAAGAAAAAAAGAAAAAAAAGAAAAAAAAGAAAGAAAAAAATGAAGAAATATTGCTGTTATTTGTACTCTGAAACCTTCTCTTTCATATCTAATTATTATTAAGCTACTTTGACAGCTATAGGCTGTACACAAATATGGTTAGGATCATCATTTCCCAAAACAAACATTGAAAAAGCAGAAGATGGTTTCACCAGAGACTTCTCCTGGACAGCAAACCGCAAAGAGACAGCAACAGAGCAGAGGACGTGATGATGATGACAGAGAGACACCCATGGGTTCCAGAGAAAAGAGTACCAGGATGAACATTCGAGATTATTTTAGAGCAATCAAAGATTCCAATTAAATACTTTTAGGCCCATGAAAACTAACAAGAGAGTTCTAGAATATTCAAAAAGTGGCCAAACAACCTGTTTTCAGCAGAACTCTTTGTCAGAATCAACCTGTGTAATGGAGATGATGGATAAAGCATTGACAACTCACTTATCTGGAATACAGCTATGAGAATGCTGGGAAGAACTGAGCAAGCAGACATTAGGTCCAGGTGATGTTCATTACTGAGAGGTCGATAATTACAAAAATCCATGTTGTTATGTTGGATCTCATACAGAGAGCTGTTAAAAGACTGATTTCTGGGAACAGAGGCAAACAAGGCATCTTCAAAACGAAAGCAGACAAGACAGAGGAACTGAAAAAAAGGGATCAAGAACAAAAAATCTTCATCTGAAAGCAGAAGAAATGTATTTTATTATTTCCTTTCCAGTGCTTTGGTGAAGCAAAACACTCCTCGCTAAGGGCTTCTGAAATCCCATTACTTTGCTTTCAAACATAAACTACAGTGTCGTCCATATTGAAGTGATACTCATGAAGGATCATTGAGGGAGGAAGCTAAAAATTTGCCTGGTATAAGTATCAAAAATTGCAGAGGGGTCAGGATTAGGTCAATAAGACACGTACAGATGTGGTGCGTGATAGATGTAAGGGAAGCAGGGTGGAAAAGTTGGCTGGCTGACATTAAAAAATTATTTAAAGGGCTTAAGAGAATGATAATGAAATGAGTTTGAAAGTAGAAGACTAAATTGGCAGAGAATGGGTAAAGAAGAGCAATGAGGCAAAGAGAAGGGAAAGGATTAGGTGGGAAACTCACAAAAAACAGGATAGCTACTCCAACTTCAGGTCTAACACGAAAATGTGGTTGCCTTATTTCATTATTGTAATGCCTGGACATTACAGGACTTGAATACCCCATCCTTAGAGGTGGTCTAGGCCAGGTTGGATGGGGCTCTGAGCAGTCTTTTCTGGTGGAAGGCATCCAGCCCACAGCAGGGGATTGGAACAGATGACCTTTTAGGTACCTTCCAGCCCAAGCCATTCTACGATTATCTCATACGCTGCCAACTGTAGCTGCCCTCTCACTATCCAAGATGCTGTACAAACAGAATAAAAGCTGTGTCACCCACTAAAAGTGATGGAAAGAATCAACTGTTCCTTGGCTGCACGTTTATTGTCACCAGCCTTCCTGATGAGCAGCCCTGCAACAAGAAGAGGCCGACATCATCGAAGGCCACGTATACGTTTTAGAGTCTCTCATTTCTGACTATGGAAATACTTCATTCCAAGGATCTCGCCCTGAGCATAAAACCTCAGATAGTGATGACAAGCATCTTCTTAAGGACACTGTGAAAAATATGCTACGTGGTGTCAGAGGTTTCACAAAGATCATTAACCGCTGCAAACAGATCAAATGCCAGCTCATATATTTCTACAGCTGTGTGACCCATATCTGAGATCAGGTTTGAAAAATAAAGACAAGTAGATCAATCGTTAGCCTTTAATAAATCTTTACAGATATTTCACTTTTTTTTTTTTTTTTTTTTTTGTAGCAAACCTTGTAGACATTATTAATTTTCACTTCAACTTTAATGAATGGCTGTGCCAATGCCTAACCTCACAAAGCCATGTAAAATGAATTATTACTGATGATTAATTATGCCATAATAGACCAATAAGAGCCACCTTTATTTCAGTCGCTGAGTAAATTAATTAAAATTTACTCCAGTACACAGTTTACTGTTAATAGTTACTTAACTGTTACAAAAAATATTTTTGTCACTTTTGCATAAATGTAGAAGTTTTACTTCATGTTAAACCAGTGAAAGCATTTACCTCCTGTTTAAACCTAATGGATATTCACTGTAGTTGACTATCCATTATCTCCATGTGACCACTTACAAATCAAAAGTTTTAAATTACAGGTCACTTCTGTCCTTTCTAAAATTTCCACTTCAATGGGAATATTTAAGAAAGGCCAAAAATGATTTTAATTCACAAGAAACCAGTACTCCTTGATATTAATTCATCCAAAAAGAAATGACGAATGTGGATGCCCAAAAGTATTTAGAAAACAACGGAGGAGGAGAAGTAGTTATTAATAACTATTTAAAAACAAAACTCAAGAAACTGATACCTTCAAATAATATGAATCGCTGTCCTCACATTTGTGTTTCTTGCACAGTACATACAACAGTGAGATCTCTTTGAATTTAATAAAATCCAGCACCGTGAGGGACACATGTTCTTTTCTTGTGGATATCATAGAATCACAGGATGGCCTGGGTTGCAAAGGCCCACAGTGCTCATCCAGTTCCAACCCCCTGCTATGTGCAGGTCGCCAACCAGCAGCCCAGGCTGCCCAGAGCCACATCCAGCCTGGCCTTGAATGCCTGCAGGGATGGGGCATCCACAGCCTCCTTGGGCAACCTGTTCCAGTGCCTCACTCCTTGGAGAGGCTTTCCTCTAAATAGTGAGAAGCTTTCCAGCTTTGCTAAGGGAGAGAAGCATAGGTTACATAATTTCAATCTGTAACACAATGCAGTTTCTTAACAGACAAAGTTCTTTTAGCCTCCATGTCTAGAAGTGCCGACGTCTTGATTGGGGACCACATATCTTCCTCTGAGAATCCCACTGACTGCCTTCTGCCCAACCTGCAATTTTTGACTCACCTTATCTAACTTCCACCATCTAATAATTAGGTATGTAGTAAAAGCTAATCAGCCAGCCTCCTACATGTATACTGAATTACAAGTTTCTCAAACGCTGTTCCATGAAGCCTTATCAGTAGCATTTTGGACTACTCTCCAACTTCAATCTACCTGCTCTGATACATTCCATGACATTTGTTAACAAACATTGTGACAATCTAATTAGCGGTTCACCCTCCTGCGAGACAGCCTCCTTCTATTACTTTCTGAAAAAGTACCCATTTCTTTAAGGTTGGATTATAAACTTGCCAAAATCGATTACTTAAACAAAAACTGCAATTCATTCCTAAGAGCAACTCACTGATTTTCATTCTTTCATGCCTCTTAAAAATACCAACTGTAAATGCCTCTCTCCTCTCCTTACACATAAAATCATAGAATATCCCAAGCTGGAAGGGACCCACTAAAAAGTCCAGCTCCAGGTTCCAGACAGTAATGTGTGTGCTTGTATATATAATTAGTAGACAAAACCAGGAAGATTTAGACTAGATATCAGGAAGAAATTCTTATTGTGAGGGTGGTGACACACTGAACAGGTTGCCCAGCGAGGCTGTGGATGCCCCTCCATGGAAGCACTCAAGGCCAGGCTGGATGGGGCTGTGAGCAACCTGGGCTAGAGGGAGGTGTCCCTGCCTACAGCAGGGGGTTGGAACTGGGTGATCTTAAGGGTTCCTTCCAACCCAAACCATTCTGTGATTCTGTGATAACCATTACTGAATTAGGAAATAAATGAGGACTACCCAACCCTTCCCCAAGAATGGAGTGTAAGTGTGTGAATCAGACTTGTTATATTATGGGTATACAAGCTTCCAGTATGTATAATGACTGTGGGATCAGAAATGTGTGTCACTGGAGGATGCATGGATACGTATACCCACACAAAACAAACCTCTGTTCCACTTTATCTTTCCCTAAGCTTGACAAAAGTCTAAACTCCACTATGCCCAGGCCCAGCTGTTACCACTCACATCAGAGACCCTCCTTTATAACTACAATGATCTTGTATATCAAATGCTGACTTAAAGAAGGGATAGAAAAAAAAGACTTTCATTTATATTAAAAATTAAAGGGTGTTAATAAATACTGTGCCTATAAGCTGGTCTGACTCTATCTAAAATGCCCCACAGTGAAGTCTTACATCAGTTATTATTGAAACATTAAATGCTTTTCTTACAGGCTTACAGCAATCAATTTAACTTTCAGTCATCTTGTACCCATATGTGCTGCTCCTGTTGATGAAATGGCTATTAATAAAGGAATAGATGGCTATGAATTAAAGCAAGCTCTACTTAATCACATTAATCCAGAGTACGTTAAAGGCTTCAATTTTCTAAATAATTTTGGGCTTAATGCCTCTGAGATGGGCAGACTGTTCTATTGATGCAGCATCTGGTCCAATTTAAGCTGCATTGTGAAGGAGGAATTGTTAGGGCCTTGCAAAAATAAGGAAGACTGACAGTTTTAGGGATGCAACTAAAACTGCTACAGCTGAGACAAAAGATACTGCAAGATATTGAAAAAGACCTGCAACAATTAAAAGGCGGCCCACTGCTCTGCAAATGCAACTCTACTGTTCAGTGAATTGTATATGATTAACTTACTCTTACTGATGGGATGAGTACTCCATACACTTAACCATCACTGTATTTTCCAGTCATTGAACATCCAACAGCTGCTGCTGTGAAATATGTTCACTTACCCATTACATTGGGTTACCAATTAGAGAGGAATTATTTAAAAGGGAATGGCACAACCACTAACTCTGCTCTTGCATAAGCAGTAATTTCTGGCGTCAGGGTTGTTGGCTCTTTTTCCCCGAGGGTTTTTTTATTATTATTATTTTGGTTATGTCAAGGTAGTAGTTTTACAATGAAATAAGATTTACCTTGGCTTGCAGTGCTGGAATACTGCTGCATTCAACTAAGGAGATACAGAAAAAGTGTTTTCAATACTTCTAGGGGAATAAAAACCTTCAAAAAAGAATTAGATGCTTTAGAACAAACCTGCCAGAGAAGGATTTTTTTAACATTCAATCTTCATAACAGGTTTTCAATGAAGGAGACAGTAAATATGACATAGACCTTCTGATAGGGGAAAAATATTGTATTTCCTTTGCTATTACATTTTTTCTTATATTCAGTATGTCAAAACAATACAGGTCTGGGGGGGGGGGGGGGGGAGAGAAAGGGGAAGGTTTTCGTCCTCAGTAACTGTCATAAACAAAAATAGTACCTCTGATGAAGTCAGTGCATTCGCACAGCACGTTCAAGCACAGAACAAAGCTGTCATGTTGCATTCTGCAGACATATAAAAACCTCTGAAAATGTATTTCACATTAAAATCCCTGCTCTCATGACGTATCTGGAGAGGACTTGTGGGGCTGCAGTCATATCATGACATTCTGTAAACCTTGTACAATTAGAAATTACCCAAGGAAGACTGCACGTAGCACACACAGATATTTTCTTCCTCCATCCTACAAGACCAGAAAGACTTCAGAATTTAAAAATGGACACTGGAAATTATGTTTAATTGAAAACGTTCTGACACAAAGTTTATTTTCAGCCAAATAAAGCTATGTAGAAACATAAATATGTAAATACATCAGTTGGAATACTCTATGACTGTTAATACTCTATGGTGATACAAGAAATATTTTTATTTCTCCGTGTTACTATGCACTCCTCCCACACATCACTACCAGAAAAAAACCCACGCTGCTGTAGATTTCAAAGTGCTTCATGAGATAAAGTATTCCCTTTTTATAAATGAGGACAATGGGCAGGAAGAGCTGAAGGTCACACAAGTCAGCCTTGGAGCCAAGAATAGAACAGAATCAGCTGAGTCTCAAGGCAAAGCCCAGCTGAGGCACTGCTCCTGCCTCCTGCAATATGTTCTGCTCCAAAGAGCTGCCAGGCGAGGCCCAGCATTAAATCCACTGCTGAGCCATATGAAAGACAAGAGCCCAACGGATAAGAAAGCCATGTGCTGACCAAGCCCATGGTGCTGAATGAGCAAAGCTGCTGCTCCTGGTTTTCGGAGTGAATGTAATTAAATGGGAAGATCTTCCCCCTCCTGCAATCAGGGAGAAGCTTCCCTTGTGGGAGGGTTTCCCAAAGAGGAGAGGATGGTTGTGTTGCTGGTGTAAGTGACAACTGCAGTGGGAGTTTGGGGAATCTTGGAAGAGGGAAGAACAGAGAGAGTTATCTTCTTGTAACTTATTATTCAATAAGTTCTCTGAAGAAGTTTTGTGTAATCTTTATCAAGCACAACAGGAGCGATAGCTCTGCTAGACAAGATGTTCCTTAATGCTCTGTGTCATCCTTCTAATTAAGAGCTATTAAATATGCTTAAGGACAAATAAATAACCACTCATCGTGCCAGTGATATAAAAAGAATTCCTATCCAGGTATAACACTATGGCAACTGCTTTTGTAAGATACTCTTTGACATTCTGGCAGAGCAGCTCCTGTTTAACAATGCTAATGCAAGAAAATGAGAATAAAGGAGGCAAAAAGCAACTGAGTGATATCACCACTCATAGTTCAATTGTTTTGATGAATTCTGCCCTCACGCGTTGTATGAACTTATCAGGTGTAGACAAATTCTATTTCATGGTAACAATGAGTCTGCACAGGGAAAAGTCTATTATCATATTGAAAATAAAGGAACGAGAGAGGAATTCAAGGCAGCAAATAGATGAATATGCAGTAAGACATTTGGCCCTATAGGAAACAGGGCTGCAGAATATGCCTTCCATATCTGTTGTGACACTATTTATTCCTGTGCTTTTAGTATGAGATCAAAACGGCCTACTGTAAGAGCAGCAGCAAAAAAATGTTTCTCCTTTTTAATTAATTATTTCCTTTTCCATCATTTCATAGTTATCCTTCCAGCAAGCTTTAGAAGTGATTCTCTTTATTATGCAAAGTTCCTTGAATCCAGACTGCTACCAAAAAGATACTATTAATCAGTGCAGGCTCAGGTGGGGTTCACCAGGTGGGGTGTGTGAATCTCTGGGAAAGGCCACAAAAGAGGATTTTGCCCCTCCTGGATAATTCAATTGAAAGCAGCAGGAGCTGGTACCAACACATCACACACTTCTTGTGCAATGGCCCTCATATCAAACAGCTGCTCAGAAAGTTAGAATCCTAGAATCATAAATACTGCAAAAGACCTCTAAGATTCCCAACCCCAGTTCTCCCCATCTCGCCCACTGCCCACATCCCTCAGTCCACACCTCTGTGGTTCTTGAATCCCCCCAGAGACGGTGACCCCACCACCTCCCTGGGCAGCTGTGCCACTGCATCACCACTCCCTATGGGAATAAATGTCTTCTAATATCCAATCTGAACCTCCCCTGGCAGAACCTGAGGCCATTACCTCTCATTCTACCACTGTTACCTGGGAGAAGAGGCCAACCCCCACCTCCCCATAACCCTCAGGGGAGTTACAGGGAGCAATGAGGTCTCCCCTGAGCTCCTCTGCTCCAGACTGACCCATCCCAGTGCCCAGATCCATCACAGTTTCATTGCCCTTCTCTGCACACACTCTAGCACTTCAGTGTTTTTCCTGTAGTGAGGGGCCCAAATCAGAACACATTAATTGAGGTGCAGTCTCATCAGAGCAGAGCACAGAGGGACCATCAGCTCCCTGCTCTTGCTGCCTGCACTATTTCTAATACAAGTTTGCTACCTGGATCCCAAATGACTCACAAAACAAGTGGCCTACATCTCTAGGGAGCATCCTCACTGCTAGCTAGAGGAGATGCTCAGGAAGCACGTCCCACTGTGTAGCCACAAATTCAAGATGCACAGAGACAGAGGGAATCTTTCAGTTGCTGTCGTATTATGGTTAGGACAATTGTGGCTAACAATTTTATTATTTGTACTGTGGGGAGCCAAATCCAGAACTTCAGTTCTGCCTTTTCCTAGCTGAGAACCCCATCTCTTTTGGTTCTATACCCACCGCATTTCCATTCTGGATCACATGTTGCTGCACGTTCAGAAGCATGAGATATCCCTTCCCCATCCAAAATCTGACCTACCTAATTCGTGTAAATCAGATCCTACCAAGTATACCAAATACCAATTCATATTTTTCCATTTAATTTTAGCTTCCCTTAAAGACTTCTGAATGGATCACAAAGGCAGGCTGGAAGACTGCACTATGAGCGGAGAACTCATTGTACATTTACTCCTGTCTTTGAACACCTTTGAAGATCTGCAGAAGGGCTAAACTGTCCCTGAACAAAGAGGAATGAGAAAAGAAATAAAATGAAGTCATTTGTTAAATCAAAATAAATGAAGCAGTGAAAAATAATGGTCCCATCTGCACCTACCACTGGTTCAGGGTCAGCTCTGCTGAAGTGAAGTGTGCTGCCAAAATCTCAAAAGAAAAATGGAATGGAATCCTGACCGTATTCCTCACTATAGGCAGTCCATTGAAAATAAAGAAAAATAGATAATAGTAACAATAAATAATAATATTTTACACTCTTGCAATGCTGTGCATCTCCAAAACTTTCCACCAATAGAACTTAAGCAGTGAGAGTGGAACTTACTTTTCCAAGACATTTGCTACTCAGTTTCCACTCTTCTCTTTCCCCTTATCATTGTATTAACAGACCAAGACAGAGTTCTTCCTGATATAACATCATTGACATCAGCAGAATTATGCCTAGGATCAATCTGGCCCAGCTTATTACTTTCTTTAATAGGTGATAAGAGTATTATAATGGTGTTCCACTTGAGTTGGAACAAAGAATTTTCACAGCATCCAGCACACATAATGACATGATTAAATCCTGTATCCTTTCCAGGAAATCTAAAGCACTATATCATTATAAAACAGAGATTAAAAAAGTAAACAACATGCAATGGTGGAATAGTCGATACTGCAAACTTTATGTTTAGTACATAGTACCTGTCACCTTTCCAGGATGAATTAAGAAATGTTATAGCCATTATGACCTCCTGAGTAACACACACAAGAGAATTTAAACTGCTACTTCCATTTGGGGAGGAAAATATTCCCTCGCAGCAGCAAAGCTAATAGCTGATGGCTAAGATGAACATATTTCAGAAAGATAAACAAGTCCCAATTTAAAGCTTCTCAGTGATGGCAAATTTCTACCTCTTCTTGGAATTTCTTCTAACCTTTATAATTAAGGAGATGCATCTTAGTCAAGGCTGCCAGCTGTAATGCATGTTCTACTGATTCATGCATTGTGCTGCAGGAGTAACTCCATGCAGCTGGAAGCATCCCTGTTTCCCATGCCTGTAAAAAGACTGAACCCAAAGGGAAGCACAACAAGGGTGGCAGAAGTGTTAGAATGGGGTCAAGAAGAGCTCAGTGATGCCCATGGTGATGCAGTCCTTCTGCCCAAGCAACTCTTCAGCGAGCACCACGGGACTCCTACCATGTGTAACTGCTCCCAGGAGCCTTCCACGTGGGCTGAAAAACTTCTGCCATCCCCTTTCCCAACAAGAAGGAATGTCACAGGCTGCGTTACGCTGCATAATGGCCCAAAGTTGTGCCAGGGAAGGTTCAGGATGGATATTAGGAAAAACTTCTCCTCCAAAAGAGCATTCACGCTCTGGCACAGCTGCCCAGGGAGGTGGTGGGGTCACCATCTCCCTAGAGGTGTTGCAGAGCCATGGAGATGTGGCACTGAGGGATGTGGGCAGTGGGCATGGTGGGGGTGGGCTGGGGTTGGACTTGGGGATCTCAGTGATCTTTTCCAACCTGAATGATTCTATGTTCCAGGTTAAACTGGAGCCCAAGAATACAAAAGTTGAAACTGCTTTCCATTTCCTTACCTTGCTCAAAACCAGGCAGTAGCAAATCAGGGACATGTTTGTACTGCTGTGCTAAAATTATCTTATTATTTCCTTTGATTTCTCCAACTGTCTGCAGCAATCTGTTGTCTTTTCTCTTAGCCTTACATGGTAAGCTTTGGGGAAAAATGACTTTTTTCTCTGTGCTTTCCCCAGCAAGGTCATAATCTGTGCCAGGTCTAGTATTCAAAACATCAGTGACAGATTTTTAATATTTTTCCTCCACTGCAGCACTATAATAGCAGAAAGTAAACTGTACAGAATTTATGGAAATGTGACATTCGAACATGATCACTCAAAGGCATTTCAGCTACAATTAACATTTTTCACTGCTAGCAAAGAAAATATAAATAGTTGCTAACCAAATCACTTCACTGGATAAACTGGATAAAACCAAACAGGGAACTAGTCGACAAAAAATAAGGTTAGCCACTTCATTTTTCACTGGATGGATTTGATCTGTATACTAGCATTGTGGGCACACATGTATGCAAGCACTGTCACTGCATATTTTGATCTCAGTCATAGGTACTGAAGTGTCTCCAGGCATGCACCGCTTGCAGAGGTGAAGGAATAAAGCTGATCATTCCTTCTTGCTTCTTTGCAGCCACAAAAGTCTTAGGAAACCTGAAGTGAAAGTGCACTGGATGTAAAGAGCAGCCACTAGGGGCAACACACTTCCAAACAAAGTTGGGCAGTCCAAAGAGTCCACTCATTATCTCAGTGTAAAACATTCATTAGTCAATACAAAAAGCCTAGGATTACTCTCTGGCCTTAAAGCCAACTCCTCAACGACTCATCTCACAGCTAAGAAAAGGCAATGAAGCTGTGAAGGGTCAGCTGAGGGAACTGGGATGGTTCAGCCTGGAGAAGAGGACAACTCCCTGAATGGAAGTTGTGGCAAGGTGGAGGTCGACATATTCTCCCAGGTAATGGTGATAGGACAAGAGGTGATGGCCTCTGCTTGTGCCAGGGGAGGTTCAGGTTGGATATCAGGAAATAGTTCTTCTCCAAAAGAGCAGTGATGCAGTGGCACAGCTGCCCAGGGAGGTGGTGGGGTCACCATCCATGGAGGTGTTCCAGAACCGTGGGGATGTGGCACTGAGGGATGGTCATGGTGGGCTGGGCTGGGGTTGGACTTGGGATCCTAGAGGTCTTTTCCAACCTGAATGATTCTATAATCCTAAACACTTTATGCTTCAAAATAGGGTTTGTGCATCCACACTGCTTACTGGATTTGGACACCTGTACCACATTAACCATCAGCAGTGGCCAGGAACTGTCTGGGAGAGGCTCCTGGACTGGCTCAGAGCACAGCAGGTACTGCCAAAGCAATGTCAAACTGATGCCCAGATCTGCGCCCTGTTCTGTTTGCTGACATAAACAGAGCCTCTGCGTAGCTATGACAACTCTTCTAGGGATGTCACTAGTGCTGATAATAAAGAAGCTGTCTCTAGAAGCTAAAGAGGAGATGTCCTTCCAGGAGTTCACCCTGATGATGCTTTTAAGAGCATCTGCAGCACCAAGTGGTCTCTCCATCTGTGGCAGGCAGCTGCTGCCTCTTTTGAAGTACAGGTTTAAGGGCAGTTACCTCAGATGGGCCACTTTGTCCATATCAACAGGCTGAAGAGATTTCATTGATGTGGAAATGAGGTGTGTTCTCAGTCCTGCTAGTGGTCACAGTTCACCTACGATTTGAATCCAGTGCAGATGAATGACCCTGACTGCTGTAAGTGCTGGGTAGGAAAGAACACCTCCTGTCAGCAGGGAAGCTGATGCCATGTGATGTGCAGCCATGAAGAAAATTCTTCTTCTTTGGCGTCAAAGTGAAAACCTCCAAAGATGCTTTACAGAAGTCTTTCAGAACAAGAACTGCTCAGAAAAAAAAAGAAAAGTTGATGTTTTCAGATCCCCTAAGAAGGATCTGCTGTTTGTTTTTCCCCCCATTATCATGCTTCCCCCCATTTCCCAACTTTGTTTCTTTGTGCTCTGCTGACAGGACAGAAGTGTTGTGGTTTTTTTTTTTTTATGGAATAATCATTACTGTGGCAGAGGGTTAATAAATGCCCTTGTGCACACATATACTCCTCAGTGGACATAATGATCCCATCAAGAACCAACTTTTAGCAAAATGTTGGCTAATTACAGAAAGTTCATATTGAAATTTCCTGAACTGGTTCAGCTCTAGAGTCAATGAAACCACAAGTTTCCCCTCTATTTGTGAATGCCAAAAGCGAAATCACACTAAATGAACAGAAAATTAATACAGCAATTATTAAATTCATGACAACTTCATATAGCTGGATTCTAGAAGGTATATGAGGAAAGAAATAATGCCAACTTGAGCAGAAGGAGATTGTTAGATTGAATGGATCCTTGGTGTGAAGCAATACAGGAAATATATTCCAACTTAACCAGCTTCTTCTGTCAGAAGTATCTTGAATGGCTCATGGACTGGCCATCGAGCTCTGGTGGTGAAAATCTCTGCTGCAGTTCTAAATAGATCTGAGTCATGCTACTGATCTATGATTACAGCTTTTGCACCCTATTACTGCGAGGAAGTTTCCTACTAATGGAAATGGCAGATTTCCCATCACTTTGGGTCTTCAAATAAAAAAAATTGGATAAATGGCCATTTCAGAAGCCTGATCTTTGTAGGTCACTACTGCGCTTACAGCAGAACTTTGGGCACCCAAGCAGACAACAGACAAATGTAAAGCTGCTACCTAGCAATAGGCTTTAATGCCTCATGTAGGAGTTTGCAGGTGGCATCACACCCCTTCTCTTACACCAGACATCTGACTCCATCATAACTTACAGCTTTTCCTCTCTTTACCATCTCTAGTGCATCAAAGAATTCCTAACATATTTGGCTTTTCTAAAAGGAATGCACATAAAATGGATGAACTCAAGGGCCGGCTTACAGCAAATTATCAACAATAAAAATGAAAAGAGCACTTCCTGAAGGAGCATTCATTCATTGGCTTTACCAGGACAGGACTCCATCAGCAGACTTCTTGATCTCTTTCAGAAAACATTTCCTGCTGTGCAAACTTATAATCCCTTGCTATTTTATGAGCCTTTTCCTCCCAGAATGCACCCAGAAGCTTGACCAAGTAAATTAACAACTTTTTAGATTATTCTATTTAATGGAATAGTGTAGAGTTCTGAAAGGCAGCGTCATCCTTTTCAAGATGATATCTTCCAATGGCCAAAGTGCCATTGTAAAACACTGTCTCCTTTCTTTAATCCATCCTTAAAATTTAGGAGCAGTTAAAGAAAAAAACAGTGTTCTACTTCGTACCAATTTCTTAATTTCTTTTATTTCTCTCTTTAGCAAAAGTAATGAGGAAAGAAAAGGCTATAATTGAGCCAAATGCTATTCTCACTTAATTTTTTTGTGTGTGCTTAGCTAACATTAAAAAGTTACTTCTTTAGTGTCTGTCTTGTCTTTATAAACTTCTCTAAATAAGTAATACACTGCCTTTCTACTGTGTGTCATACTCCCAAAGGGATCTGAGTGTTTTTTCTTATTTTTGTGTGAGTAATGCTGTGAACTTGCTTGCAGTCTGGCTTTCTCCTTGAAATCGCAGAATCTAGACTGGAAAAGACCATTGAGATCACCAAGTCTAATGTTCACTGAGCATCCTTTACCCAGATATTACGGCCCCAAAGGCCCCACCTCTACTATCACCAGACCAAATTCTTGTCTCAACCTGAGAAATTCATGTGAGAGAGCACACAACCAGAATTCTGCTTATTATAAACATAGATACAATAATCCTCTTGGGCACAGCTGAGCATGAAGAACGCTAAAGTCTTCTGATTAGATTTCTTTTGTCATCATTCAACCCAGACATAAGAACTATGCAGGTCACGGGTATTCAAAACGGGGCACCCACAGCCTCTCTGGGCAGCTGTTCCAGCACCTCACTACTCTCATAGGAAAGAACTTCCCCCTGACATCCAACCTAAATCTTCCCTCCTTCAGCTTAAAACCATTTCCCCTTGTCCTGCAGTTCTCTACCCTTTCAAAGAGTTGACTTCCCTCCTGTTTGTAGGCTCCCTTTAGGTACTGAAAGGCTGCAATGAAGTCACCCTGCAGCCTTCTCTTCTCCAGGCTGAACAAGTCCAGCTCTCTCAGCCTGTCATCATAGGGAAGGTTATTTTTTCTCAGGAAAAGAATAACATAAAGAAAAAAACACTAACAACAATAGCAAAGGCAAGATCTTTTGTAACGTTGTCATTTTCACAAGTATTGGTACCAAAACCACCATCGTGTTTCCATGCCTAAAATGAGGAGCACCTCCTGTTTTCAGGCACAGTGACAAGGTCAACGCCATGGTCTAAACCAGCGTGGAGTCATTTCTGGAAATGAAGCTCCTTTGAGAGCTTGGTGTAGGCTGCAGGTCAGATTTTGCCTTTGACTCATTTGGTAATGGGTCTTTCAACCTCTGGGGCTATCACATTTTCATCTTATATATATATCTTTAATAAAACCAGGAGATGAGAAAGACAGAAATGACACATCTCAGTGGAATACAATTCAAATAAAGTTGTTAATAATAAATAATGTATTTAGCTTTATATTGCTGCTACTACCTAAGCCTATGATTATGGGCAATGCTGAGATAAATAGATAAAACAACAGAGAATAGCAGTAAGGCTATTAGGATTTGAAATTTGCCACGAGGCACAAGCAGGTATCTAAATAATAAATATCAGTTTAATTTCTTCAAGCCTCAATCTGCCATGATATCAGCCCTCAGAAGTCAGACTGTGAAACAGGAATGCTAACTTAACCTTGATTAAAGATGGAGCAGAAATCTCTGAGCACAGTGGCCAGCATCCCTTCTGGACAGGCAGCTTCCTGTTTTTCAGACAAGGGTGGGTAAAAATATTGTTCTTCCTTTTATTTTTAAATGATGAATCCACAGAATGTATTTCTGTATCCTGGTAGACGAAGGCATAATGAGTTAATAAGAAAATCTTCTATTGAAAAAGAACATGTCAGTCATGTCAACAGCATCAATTTTCTAGGTAGAACTTCAATACAGCAGGTAACTGAAATTCAATGCATCTGTTATATTTCTTGTTGCCAAGGCTTTAACATTGCAGCAGCATCTGCTATCACCTTTCCAAGTGAAGTGAAATTGGTGCATTCATTTTATTTCATGACTTAGCAACTGCACTGAGGACGAATTTTAGATTATAGGGTTATATAAAGGTTTTCTCTGCACATATAGGATGATCCAAGGACTATTGTCTCATGATTATAGACACAACTTATTCTAACTGTGATCTAGTTATTAAAAATTAAATATTTTCTACTATATCCTGTTCTTTAGTTGCTGTAAAAATATTACAGAACAGTAATATCCACAGTACGTGGCACTAACTTTGATCAGTTTGGTATTTTGTACTTTGATGGGTTTCCACTGGAACAGGTTGCCCAAGGAGGCTGTGGATGCCCCATCCCTGCAGGCACTCAAGGCCAGGCTGGATGTGGCTCTGGGCAGCCTGGGCTGCTGGTTGGTGACCCTGCACATAGCAGGGGGTTGGAACTGGATGAGCACTGTGGGCCTTTGCAACCCAGGCCATTCTATTATTCTGTGATGCTATGATTCTATGATATGATGACCTTTCTTTCCTTCCTGATGGGTGAATTAGGCAAAAAAAAAACAACAGAAAAACAACAGGTGAGAGGTAGAGCAACAGGCCAACCATATTAAGGTATGTCATACAGATCAAGGCCATGATAAGCACCATGATAAGGTATTCTTCACGGAATCCATGTCAGTAAAATTCCTATATGCTGATCTTACACGCATTAAAAAAAAGAACAGATAATGGCACAACAGGAATCTATTTTCTTGACAGAATTAATACTAAAAGAAAATGTCCTGAGCCATTCTCATTACTGCCTGGAAGCTTTAATCTTGTGGACTTAGTTCATGAAAACCTTCAGATCCCTTTACAAGCTGCAGAAAGTGAATACTGGTAGTTTATATATTTAAGCACTTTCAAAAGTCAGACTCGTTTCAGAATGGGGTTGTGAAGTCTAAATTAAGGGCTTTTCAAGTAAGGTGGTTTTTCAGTATTCTGATTGTTGTTCATCTGTGTCACGGAGAGAATGAGAAATCTGAGACAGAAAGAAGCACCTCCCCGTACTGCATTGTCTTATATTGCTATAGTAACTTGTGCAAAAGCTAGAAAGTCACTTTCTGCTGTTGGTTTCTCTCTTTAGCGACGATATTAACGCACAGTATGTCAAATAAGGTCTATGTCGTGGAGTCGAGCCCTCTGCATGCATTTTCTTTCTTAAAGCAAAGACATGCCAACTATCAACTACCATGAATCCTAGTGCTGGTCTTGCCTTCTCTCATGTAGAGCTCAGACGAAGGAGAGAAAGAAGTAATTCTGTAAATCAACAGCTGACCAAGGGGGTGGGAGGTAACAGAGCAAGAAATTAGCTCTGCCTTTCTCCACTCTTTTCCATTAACCATTCAGAAGTCTTCCAGGTGAGCTCTGGAAGCCCAAATGTCTTAAAGAGAATGAAAACTCCTACGTACCAGGGTCAGTCAAAAGACTAATTGGTATGCAAAAGGCAATATTATCCATCAGGAAAAAAAAAAAAAAGAAAAAAAAAAAGGCTTGCTGCATACAAAATGTGAAACAACTTCACATCAAGTATTTTATGTAACTCAAAAGAGGAACTAATTCCACATGACGCACTTTAATATTACATTGTTAATTATTAAGACTTGTGATCCGTATACAAGAGAATATGCTTCAGAAGGTTATTGAGAATTGACAAGATTATAACTGGGTTTAACTAAACAAATACACTGTTATGTTCACTAAGCTCTGTAACAAATAAAGGATAATAAACAGGCACATTCGTCTATTTTTCTTCTATTATAGTCACTGAAGACAAACACAGGGGAAAAAAACAAAACAAAATAAAATGACCTGCTTACATGTTAACAGCCTGGACCATAACACTGTAAACTGTTCTGTTTTTAAGAAAATCATCATTAGCTTCTGATTTTATATGGTAATTGTACATCACCAGTTTATGAATAACAACAGTAGAGTTTTTCCCTTCTGATTTCAGAGCCACTTGAGCTATGCAGATTTCAAAAAGCTTATGAATATACAGATAAACACAGAACTGCTCTGAACATCTGTAAGCAAAGTACAAAAATACTTTTCATAGCGAATGAACATCCTGTGCTGCCTAACGCTGGCCAAAATCTGTGTATTTATGTATTAGCCTAATGCACCAAATATAGCTCAAAATCCTTCACCCAGTCCAGAATGCCCTTTCAGATTTTCATTTGCACGGTTGTCACCATACAACGTAAAAATAACTTTTTAGGGCTGTGTTTATAAGCTACAAAATAACTCAATTATCTCTTAGACATCAATTTAACAAGGCAATGCCACCCCATCCGACTGGAGAATCTTCACGTGATCTACCTGGCACCTGAACAGAATGACACTGACTGAATGACCTGAACAGAATGAATTTTGTCTGGATGAGGAGCTACGAGATCTGGTTTAGTAGCTTGCGGTAGAAATGGTAAATGGGAGGATGGTTGGACCAGATGATCTTACAGGTCATTTCCAACCTTGTGATTCTATGACTTTATGACACTGAGCTGAAAATTGTGACATTCCTACCTCCCCAACAGAGTTAGATTTGGCTGCTTTTCAAGGTCTATGAAGATAGAGGTTTGCTCTTACATACTTGAAAGAAGATGAAAAGATACTTATTTATGACTAACAGACCCAGTGTGAATGTGAAGCAGCATCTCAAATCACAATCAATACACTCAAGGGTCTCCATCTCAGTAATTCCTAAACCCACAGGCATTTAAATGCAAATATTAGTGCCATGTTACAACAGATTTTCAGATCAATTACATTCAAGGTAGTGTTCTCCATACAGGACTTCAAGAAAGATGTTTGTTAGGATTATTAAGGAACATCCTACATTCACAAGAAATCAAAAACCTTCCAAAGGCTCTAATAGCCAAAGGATGTAGAAAATATTCCTACCACTCTTGGTAAGACAGAAAGCAGAAATTTCTTCCTGTGCATTCCAAATACATATATAACATGCTTGGATCAGATACATGATCAAGGTCTGGAACTTCATGCATCCAAGAATAAGAGATTGGAAAATCTCAGCAGGCACACAGTCCCCTGCCTCCATCCGTACATACATTGACAATGCATGGCAATACTCTTAGCTCCAGATAGAAGGATGAATAGTAAATGTACATGCACACATCACAGAAACTAGATGATCATTATGGTCCTTTTCAACCCAGGCCATTGTATGATTCTATGATTCTATATCAATTAGCTGCTCACACAATTACTTTGAAGAAGTCCAAGGGCAATCACAAAAAGCTGTCAGATGTGACCACAGCATGGCAGGTGAGATAATCTCACACACCTCAAATGGCACTAAATCCTACATTTAGGGAATCAAATCAAAAAAGCACCATTGCTTGATATGTTTGGAAAGCCCTTAGCTTGGGCATAACAGTAAATCCACATCATTTTGCCTCGGGTCTTGCTGATGATCTGCTTTTGGAACAAGGGCTACATGCTCAGTCCAAAGAATTATTGCTTGTATTCCTTCAGAGCAGAGTGCCAGGAAGGTGTTGGATTAAAATAACTTTCCTTCACAGATTCTCCAGCCTGCATGGGTTGAATGCAAAGCTCAAATACTTGCCAAGCAGAAAACTTTTAGTGGCATTAATGTACTTTCTAGAGCTGGATTTAGAGGCCACAACTGCTATGCGTTTGCCATGGATATGACCTTGTCAGAACAGATGAAGAGGAAAGTGGCAATCACTGTGTGCAACTGAAGTCTACTGCTTCATAAGTTGCTCTCCCCAATGAAAACTATGGAAACTAGAAGCAGCCAGATGGCAATATCTTAGGGGGGCTGGTGAGAGCTCTCTACAGAGACTTCCAAAAGGTATGTTCAAAGATGAAACAAAATCTGCCAGGGAAAAAAAAAAAAATCAGAATAAAATCAGAATAAAATGGAGCTAGAAGAAGCTAAGTAGGAAGAAAAAAATTAGCATGCAGGAATCAGTACATTCTCCAGTTCAGCTCAGCTGCACCACTAAGAACAGAAATATGCAGCACATTCACATCCCATTTATGCTCACAGAGACAAGGCTGTGATGTGCTTATCCTTATGGATATCTCTGAGGAAAAACTCCACCAGTGTCCAGTACCTGGAGGCATACAAACATCCACCATGTGCATGTGCATAAAAACAAGCACAGGAAAAAATAACCTCAGCTGTGTTTTTGCAATACCAATCTAACAACAAAACTGTCAGAAAATAGACTTTGCAGATTTATTTTTTTTTCCATTTCTTTATTCCCAGATTCTTATTGTTAAATTGTCATTTTTGTTCACTCTGATGAAATAACACAAATGAAGTAGCATCAGAAAGCTTTCGTAGTATCCAAATCAAATGCAAAGCACACAATACTGTGGACCCATCCCAAAATATAAAACCATATATTGTGTAGGACTAAAAGACGTGGTATTTTTTTTCTGCTCCCCTGACTACACCTTGTTCTGTGCTCACATCCCCCCTTGGCCAACAGCCAGCACTCAGGGTTTTGGAGAAAGACTCAACAGTCCAACAGGACTAACCTCAGTGTATTGGAACAATGAGTACATTGGGAAAGATAAACTGTTCTGCACATCCCTACTCAGTATGTCCCCATTCTATGCAAACAATCTAATTAATGTCCAGGTCATTAACAAGAGTGGTAAAAAAAAGCCTATAGAACTGCAGGGGCTGGAAGGGACTTCTAGAGATCATTGAGTCCAACCCCCCTGCAAAGCAGGCTCCCTAGAGCAGGCTAAAAATACTTAGAAATTCACAGATGATGCAGACAAATGATCAAAGTAGATAGCACGGGAATATTAGGAAATGAAAGCATTAGGAAGCAACAGATTGTATAGATAGTAGGACAGGCATCACTGATCCCTCCATAGGTGGTATTTCCTTTTGCTGTTTTGCAAGAATTCTGTGTCTCTCTACATTAGTTAATACAAAAGCATAGCAACCTTCTTTTTGTTCTAGACGTTCTTACATTTCTACATACCACTCTGAGTTACCAGCAGAAATTCCCCCTAATCTGTATGTTTTCTTTAGCACTTACAAGACAATTTCCTACAAGCTCTGTATTGTCTGTAAAATACCACTTTAAAACCTCTTTTTTCACATATTTTTTTACTTCTTCTATATGAAGTTTCTCCTGTTCTGAGTGCCTTGCAGCACTTCTTCATGGCTGCTAAAGTTCCGTTATTTGTTCGTATCACTGAATTCTTTACACTCCATCAACCCTACACAATAGATTGTTAGTATATATCAACTACAGCATTTGGCATAAAAAGGGCTATCAAGAAAATAAAGCAAAAGCAAACCTCCAAGTTGTTCTCCATCACAGAGTATAGGAAAGCAAGAATTTACTTTAACAGCAATGAGTCAGTTGGGTGCCAGTGGCTCTATATTTTGGATTATCAGTATTTGGTTATCAGTGTTGTAGAAGGATTAGCATGGAATGCAATGAAAAATAAAGGCAAAAATTTGATTTGGAAATGATAGGATGCTGTGCAGTGAACTACATACAAATTTAACACATTTTTAATAATGACACAAATGAGAAACCTAGACTTTTCCATAGATGTTATATAGAAAGAAAAGGGAAAAACACTTTCTGGTTTCTGTCTATACTCAAATATGGATAAAATTTAAGTCAAAATTCATACTTCTTTTAAAAGACACATTTGCGCAAGTTGCAGAAGAATCCATTTCCTGAGAAAATGCATTAAAACAAAATAAGCAACGAAGGAAACCTAAAACTTGTACCTTTTTTTTCCTTTTTTCTCAAAGTATTTCTACCTTACCGAATGGTAGGAAGTGACAATGGGATGGGCATACCTCAGATGTCCCTGCAGTTCAGGACACGGGGTAGGTAGCAGTGTTCTGTAAATGGCTCTTCAGTTGCTTCAGTCAGTCCTTCACTCTTTATTGTCACAGAATCACCAAGGTTGGAAAGGAACTACAAGATCACCCAGTCCAACCATCCACCCATCACCAACTGTTCTCACTAAACCATGTCCCTAAATAAAATGTCCAAACATTCCTTGAACACCTCCAGTGTCCGTGACTCCACCACCTTCCTGGGCAGCCCATTCCAGCACCTGACCATCTCACAATCCTTAAAAATCAAAGAGACAAGCTTACCTGAACAGACTTCTTTGTAGGTAGGATTTGGAGTATACCCTCCTGCGTAACCCACATGAGTGGAATAGACTCCTTTCTGTCTCCAAAACTTCCTCTCAGCTCCCCAGAAACAGCCCATACCTGAATATTGGATGAAGTACATTACAATACGTCAAAATCTGCTCAATGCTGAATCATTCATTTGCACATTCATTGATACAGCTCCTATAGCCAGTTTGTGAAGGCCAAGTGCTTCCCAAGACTAGATGTGAAGTAATTACCCTGATAAATCCATTCTGCATCAGTGCACAATGCAAACATAGGTTTATTTTATAATGCTTCTGAATGAATGTTAACACATGAAAAGAGTACAAGTCCTGTAAGGGTTCAAAGGCTCAAACAAGGAGAATTTTCATGCAAACAAAAATTACTTAAAATGCAGTCGCAGAGTTTGTACAGCACCATTTTTACTCCAGTTGATTAGCAAGCTGTCAAAACACAATAATTTGTATTAATGGCAAACAGTTATTTAATTTTCTGCTTTCAGGCGTATGCAGTCTTTAAAGATGGCAATAATAATGGATTAAATTATACGCTATACAGGAGGAAAAATGCTTTGATTTAACAAGTTATGCATGCACATATTTGATGTTCGGACAAAATTTCAGAATTCATTCACCCACATGGCCAGTTATCAAAAGGCCATTGTCAACAGGTGTAAATTAGCAAAAGTCTCCAGGTAACAGGAATCAAGCATATGGTGTGAAAACCGAGGGGAAGGAACAAACAAGCCTAACATTCACAATTCTCTGATGGCTTAAATAGTTCAGAGATGTTAGCTATGATTTGAAGGACTTTATGAAGCTGAAACATGTAATGTACACTGTAGTAACTCAGGTTGGATATTAGGAATAATTTCCTAGCAGAAAGAGCAGTGATGCAGTGGCACAACTGCCCAGGGAGATGGTGGGGAATGTTCCAGGGTGGGTGGGAGGTGTTCCAGAACCGTGGGGATGGAGCACTGAGGGATATAGTGGATATGGTGGGGTGGGCTGGGGCTGGGTTTGGGGTTCTCAGAGGTCTTTTCCAATCTTAATGATCGTATGATTCTAGGATTATTTAACTCACTCCTGATTATGAGTAATGTGCTTTCTCTTTCAATGATAATATATGTTCTAAAACATAAACGCTAGTAAAAAATGAGCTAACCACTGATTACACTTAAAAATCAATGACCCATTATGAGTTTTCTATTGATAACAATACAGATACGACAGGTCGAGAAATTACAAAAACGTTCCTTCAAAGTTCAACTAGAACAACTATGATCACTCACAAAGGCATATTCTTTCTCTGAAACTCTGAGATGAGCTTCAGACTTCCTTTGACCAACTCGTATTGTAACAAACAAAAATACAGAAGTGATGACTCAGGATATTTCAGGTGCTCAAGTGAGACACGCCAATTGGGAGCCTAGCCTGCTCCTGGAGACCTTGGACAGAGACAGGCATCTCCTGAGTGCCATTCAGTTCAAAGAAGATAAAAAGTTACTCATCTAATTGTATTTTCCATGGACTACAGAGACAGCTATAGCTATTCAATTTGGGTACTTCAGCTAGAGCTGTTAGAGTTGGGGTGGTATGGTTAGGTCATGGTTGGAATCGATGATCTTTAAAAAGGTCTTTTCCAACCTGAGTGATTCTATGATTAAACTAGGCTGGTGAGAAAGTACTGAAGGATCTGTCTTGAATCCGTCCCCAGACTTTGCAGAAAGAACATTTGAATATTCTTCCTGTCAGCAGTTCTTTATTCTTCACATCCAATGCTAGAGTTGTACATACCACTTGACTCTTTCTTCATACTGCTTTATCCACAAGGACATTTTAGAAGAGTTCAGAATTAGACTGTTGCTACAGTCTACACAGATGGACGTTCCTATGTTCACTACACATGCTTTCTAAGAGGAGGACAAGGTTGCCTGGACCCTAGGCAGGTGGAGTGCCAAGTATCTCCTTATTTTTCAGTGGCCACGAGATGCCCCTGGTGGAACTGATTGGATCATACTTTGGTGACACTGGAGGTTTACAGGCAAGTAGTCACTAGACAACGGATCAAGAGTACAAAATATCAGTGAGAAAAAGCCTAACACAGAATTCTGCCCAAGGTTCTCTGACTGACAGTTATGTGTCTGAGAGCTACATAAAGCCAGTAAATGCTGATAAGGTCCACTGTTTTGGGGAAAAAAAATAATAATAATAAAAACTAATTATTAAAGAAGAAAAGGAATCTATGTATCTTATGACTTTCTCTGTCAAAAAAACTCAGAGCCACTCTTCCTTCCCATTACCAGCAGACCAAACCCTACCAGTTTCAGTCACCTTATACAGACCTAGCCCATAAAAACCTTGAAATCATAGAAACATCTGGATTGGAAAAGACCTTCAAGATCACAGAATCATAGAATGGCCTCAGTAGAAAAGAACAATAATGATCATTTAGTTTCAACCCCCCTGCCACAGGCAGGGCTGCCAACCATCAAACTAGGCTGCCCATCCAGCCTGGCTTTGAATGCTTCCAAGGATGGGACATCCACAAGATCATCACGTCCAAACTGAACATGCGTAACTGTTGCTGAAATCTCTAAAATGTAGTACTTCACATGACCCCATTCTCATAGGAGACATTATCATATTAGGGCCTGAACATGTCGGCTTTGCTTTGCGGAGAAGAAAATGTTTGGGGGCATTCATTAAATCGGAAATTCTGTACCTTTCTTTTTTGGCATCCTAATTTTATACTGATGATTCTTTGATGATTTTTTGAGTAATTCATTCCACTGCAGTCATAGTATCTATCATGGACATGTTGCTCAGAAGACTGGAGAGATTGCCTCACCATGACAACCTAGTTATGGATCTGTAACCTAAGCACCTGGGACAGAAAATAAAGTTCAGGCTAACACTAGTAATTCAGTGCTGTGCATCTTTACTGTTACAGGGAAGCCTGATCTCCAGCTGCCTCACATCCCAGCTACTTTTGCAGCAAGTAACATGGAAAGCCTTGTTGGAAGGACTCTGTAGCCCATCTATCAAGCTAACATGGGAAGAACAAAGACAACTAGACAACTGATGGGGTGGTATGCAGGCTATTTCATCTATGGAATGGAATAGTATGGACCCCACCTTTTCCCCAAATATATTCCTAGGCTCAAACCTGAGTGCAAAGGTGTAACTCAAAGAAGCGGATGCAACCAAAATTCAGGTTTGAGTTCACACATGGGTCCAACTACAAATGCAAAGTAAAAATGTTCATTGCTTTCCTATTTCAAGATGTCCTATTTCAAAATGTTTCCTATTTCAAGATGGAAATACTGATAATTAACCATAGTGGTTGGTGACTTTCCTTGATCAATAATTATTGTTTAGGGTTCTCTCACCAATTGTCCTCTCCCACTTTAATCTATTATCTGTATCTTCACCATGGTTTCTTTCACTATTTGTTCTCTGTAACCTGTTTATATATGAAATCATTGTGTTCTCCATTCTCCCAGAAACAGACATTTTATTCTTTTGGTGAACGATTCTCATGATTTCTCAAGTATGCTGACACCTTGTGCAAACAATAAATCCTCACATCCACGAGAACAGATAAAATTGAAGTCATTGTCACAAGAAAACAACCTGCTGGTAAAAGGACATAATTTGCAACAATACAACACTCAATTGCTTTCCGTGGTATTAATACATCCAGCAGCTGATGTTTGTTATTCTGCTAAAGTGGGGCCATGTTCTACAGAGAAATTGTCACAAGAAGAGGAATAGTAAGAACAAAACCCCCCTCAGTGCTCTTCTTCAGAGAACTGACTGCCCGAAGCCACAGTCGGGTTGGGAAATAATCTCAGTTAAAGACGTCACGTAATCCTGTAGTACAAATCACAGAATCCCAGAATCACATAATCATAGAATCAGGTTGGGTTGGAAGGGACCTCAAGGATCATGAATCTCCAGCCCCTCCACCATAGGCAGGGCCACCAACCTCCACATTTCATAGCAGCCCAGGCTGCCCAGGGCCCCATCCAACCTGGCCTTGAACACCTACAGGGATGGACAGGGTACCCACAGCCTCTTTGGGCAGCTCTTCCAGCACCTCACCACTCTCATAGTAAAGAACTTCCCCCTGACATCAACCTAAATCTTCCCTCCTTCAACTTAAAGCCATTACAAAGAAGTTAACTTCCTCTAATTTCTACCATTCCAGTAAGAAAATGGAAGATGTTCCAAAAAATTAGATAAAACTCAGAGGGAAAAGACAGTAAAAAGCAGCTGAGAAAAGAACATAAAAGGGAAATAAGCCACCCATACTATAACACGAAACCAGCAAAGATGAATGTGATTTTAAACTATTCATTAAATATTTTGCATAATCCTCAGTACTGGTTAAGTGAGCACAGCTTTAGTGTTAGATAGCAAGCGGCAATCCTAAGGGAAAGAAAAGGAAGGGAAATACTGGGGAACACGCTCTTATGCCCAAAATAAGCATAATTTGAACACAATGGGGATGGCAGGAGAGTATTTAAGCATTGAAGATATTTGTCACTTTTTAATTGCTAATTTGTAAAACAAAAAGTCTTCTTTAAGTGATGGGTTTTGACTGACTCTTAATTGGAATTTCAAAAGGCATTTAAAGATTTTATGCTTTTGAACTTCTAAAACAAACAGATTCAAATGGCAGTCTTTAAAGGTTCAGTCGTCCCTCTAAACAATATTAATCACACAGTTCGGGAATAAATGCTAATACTTCTATTCCTTTCTAGCATCCACATCCTTCTTCTCAGAGCATTCCCTTTATATACATAAATAAATGCACTTTATATATATATATATCTCCTCTGAACAAATATTTTTGTATACAGCTCAGTGAAGGAACACGTGTTTCCATAGGCAAACCAACCATTAGCACATTTGTTTAAAAGAGTTTGTGTAAGTTGAAGTATTCTTGTAAAATAATGAAAGCAAAATATTGCTCTGATAAGAGAGATAAGCATCCCCATTATTAAAGATAATCTGTAACAATTTTGAAATATTCACAGAGCTGAACTGAGCAAAATGGAACTGCAGGTGTTTACTTTCTGGTGAGATTAATTGCTTTGCAGATTACATTAATGTATTGACAAATGTCTCCATTGACTGTAACAGGAGTTCATACATTTAGAGATTAATTTATTTGACTGAAGAGAGACACCAGGGTCACAGGTAGCGACCCATCCCTGCAGGCAGTCAAGGCCAGGCTGGATGGGCTCTGAGCACCTGACGAAGCTGTAGGTGCCCCTGCTCATTGCAGAAAGTGGGACCAGATGGCCTCTAAAGGTCCCTTCCAACTCAAGCAATTCTATAATTCCATGATTCTTTGACCTGAGATGCCTTAGGATATCCATGACATCTATCTGCTCAAGGCTGACAAACGTGACACGGGACTTGAGAGAGATATACGCCCTTCATGAAAAGCCAGGTAGAAGGCCTTACCAAATACAGCTATTTCTATGTTTAAGGAGAGAGAAATAAGCCTGTATCTTGTATGTAGACATTATAAAAACATGAACATCTTTAATCTAGTTGAATCAAACCATACAAAATAAGTTGTGGTTGGAAGCTGCCCATTTCTCTTTGCTGGCTAAAAAAAGTACCTAGCATGAGCAGCCCGGTTGCAGAAGTCTGTGTGTGGGTCTGTAATTAAGCCACCTAAAACCTAAGCAAAATGACTAATTACAGTTATTCCAGATCTATTCTGGTAATCATGTACTTAGCTTTCAGTACAATTAGATTCTTTATTTCCTGCATTGCATGCAACAGCCATTGCACAGGGAAAAAAAATTAATAAATAAAAACAGATTGGAAAACTTGTTTAAAATCATGCAACATTGAAGATGTGCTTCCCTCTCATACATGAAATTGGAAGATCCTACACAGGGAACCTTTATTCACCCTCATTCTGCTCCTCTTCCCCGGTGTTTCTCCCTATCACATCTTTGAATAGCACTCCATTTCCATGCACGTTCCCTGATACAAATTCCTATTCATGATTCCATGATGTAAAGTGGGCACAGGCGGTACATTTGCATCAGAAGGGCATTCCTGATCCAAATTAAAACCTAATAAGACTCACCCATGCTGTACTAATTAAAGTCTATTAAGCTGTGAGCCCCGTAGATGTTAACAGAGACTGAAGCTTCAGGGACTCTCAGCTTTCCATTCAGAGAAACTCACAATGGGTGTATTGTTTAAAAAGTCTGGCTGGTTTTCCTACTTTCTCTGCAACGCGTATGCATCCATGGCATTTTTATTCCATCTCTTCTTTATTCCTGTGTCCTTTACCTTTGTGTCCCTCTTCTCCGGACACCGTGGTGTTTGCACAGCCTGACTTCAGCTGACAGCCCATGACCTTTGGTTGCTGCCAGCTTTACCTACCAGCATTATCTCTTCCTACCCTCCTGGCAGCCCAATTGGACATCCAAAGAAGACACTTTTTGTCTAATTCTGAGAAACGAATGCATAATTTCCATGACATGCCAAGGTTTTCTTTTGGCCCACAGCCTGCAAGCTCTCCACCCACACTCTGTGCAGCAGGTTAAGAAGCAGTTTCAACGTCAGGCTGATAGCAGTGCCTCACTGCAGAAGATGAACGCAAAGGATAGGGATCCTGCTCCTCCTTCAGTTTGAAGGATTTTAGAAAGTATGCTTCTGCTAATAGGGATACATTTCATATTTTAATGTGCTCTCAGAAAAATAAAACGTGCTGCGGTGATGAGGGAACAAAGAGCAGCATGCCCTGGAAACATCTCCCCTAAGCCCAGCTCACCGTAGGGAGGAGGACAGAGAGACCTGAGAGCAGCATTTCAGTGCCTGAATTGGGGCTCTAGGAAAGAAGGGGACTGGCACTTCAACAGGGTCTGTTGGGTCAGGACAAGAGAAAATGGCTTTAAACTAAAACAGGGGAGATTTAGACTGGATGTAAGGAAAAAGTTTTTTACAATAAGGGCGGTGAGGCACTGGCACAGGTTGCACAGAGAGATGGTGGGTGCCCCACCCCTGCAGACAGCCAAGGTCAGGCTGGATGGGCTGTGAGCACTGATGGAGCTGTCGGTGTCCCTGCTCAGTGCAGGGAGTGGGACCAGGTGACGTATAACAGTCCTTTCCAACTCAAACTCTGTGATTCTATCTACCCAAAGCTCAGGAGCACACCGAGCAGGAGTGCAACCTGTGCCAGCATACGCTCTGAAGCCCTAGAAGCAGAGATGCTGCCAGCTGCTCAAACCCAGCCAAAAGGAGCTGGGGCACAGGCTGCTCCTCTCCACGGAGGCAGCAGAGGACAGCCAGCCGCACATCCTGCCACTCGTCCCACTGCTCACCGGGAGCTGACAGCACAGCTGCCAAAGCCCTTGGCCGGTCTAGAATTTGGCCCGAAGTCTGAACACGATTTATTTAGTTACCTCTATAAAATCTGGAGAAGCCTAGCGAATGCTCAGCTGCTTTGAACTGATTTCTTTTTTTTTTTCCTTCCCCCCCCCCCCCCACATTTGGAAGGAATAAATTGAACCTCAGCAAGCCTGATAGTGTCAGAACAAGGTGGAATGCTTTTAAACTAAAAGAGGTGATTTACATTAGATATTAGGAAGAAATCCTTTACTCAGAGGGCAGTGATGCCCTGGCACTGCTGCCCAGAGCTGTGGGTTCCCAATCCCTCGAGGTGCCCAAGGCCATGGATGGGCCCTGGGCAGCCTGAGCTGGTGGGGGCACCCAGCCTATGGCCCAATGGCACCCATTGGGGCTGGGTGGACTTTAAGGTCCCTTCCAACCCAATCATTGTATGATTCTATCATTCAAGTTGTGTATCTATATAATATTATTACATAGTATTACATAATACATACATACATACATAATAGTATTACATAAATTTCTGCCAAATTCAAACAGTGTTAGATCAGCCTTTTCTCATACAAAATTGTGCAGTGCAGTTGGTACAGCTTTCTGGCTGAAGTCCATTCAAGTGGTGATATTTTTAAGCCCCGTGCCAGACAGATATTTGTTTGTGCTGTGTGCACCTCAGCTGTGGGGACCATTAATTCTCTGTACCTCTCAGGTTGCAGTGGGTTCTTTGGTTTCACCTTGAAGAGTCAGAAGAAGACTTGAACCCAGCTCAGAACCTACATACAGTTCTTGTACCCATGGTTAAAACACTTTGTCTTGGATTTATACAACTCTGAAACACCTGTCTTCCTGTAAGCTAAGTTTTAGAATCATGGAATTATAAAGGTTGGAAGAGACCCATACGATGACCAAGTCCAACCACTGACACATCCCCACCACGCCCACTGACCTCACTGCCACATCGCCACATTGATAACCTCCAGTGACACTGTCCCTACCACCTCCCCGGGCAGCCTGTTTTTCTGTTTGTTCTACACAGGGAAATATTCCAGTTTCTTTGGTTTCACTGGGGTTCAAGACACAGACCCAAAAGGAGCACGGGATCTCAGAGTCACATGTAAAAGGAGTGAATACAGCTTTATCAAACACATTTACATTGCTTGTGTACTTACACAACAGCTTATAAGGGCCAGAAAAGGTAAAATGATCAGAGTTGCATCCCAATAAGCGCCAAGATCAAAAGGCTGCACGAATTACCTGAGAGTTTTTGCTGTGAAATTTTTCAAATTCCTGATGAGAATCTGGAAAGAATTTCAGATTCAGACTGAAACGTAATGTCATCTTTTACATAACACTGTAATATGTAGGGCGCTTCAGTGAGCCATCTGGATGCATATAGGATTAATGTTATCAGTCAGGATTTGAAATAAAATTGTACCATTGATGTCTTTAGGGGTTTAACGTGCATGCAGCAAGGGAATATTTGAGCAATCACAAAATATCGGAGACCGCTGGAAAACAATCAACTAAGAAATGGTTGTGAGGAATATTAAAAAAAAATAAAAACAACTGAAATGGAGAACAAGCTCAGCTGAAAGAAATAAAATTCCTGATGACAGATGGCATTAAGCGGATGATCTTCCTAGATAAGCGTTGGCTCTAATGCTACAACAGGGTTGATAAATATGTTGAACAGCTTGCCTGGGGCAAGTCAAACAAAGCCCTCGGCAAGAAATTTAAAATGCAGTTTGCCTAACAGAGCAACTAAAGAGGAATTTCTTGGCTCACCATTTTGCCAAGATGTGTTCTGTTCACACTGCATGAATTCCCAGAGAAACTGTTGGGTTTGCTTCATTTTCCATAGGAAAAGCAGAAGCCTCATGTTCATTCAAATTACCAAATGGCCGGGAAATTCAGTGCTGCCAGTATGGTGGCTGCTGACATTCAAAGAGCGTGTGGGCGCGCGCATGTGTATGTGTGTGTGTTTGTATAAAGCCTGCACAACACATTATTGTAAGAGGAAAAGGAGAACATCGTAATAGAACAGGGAGTATTTTACCGTCAACAGAAAAACTGCCATGTTCTCAGTAAGAAAAATATGCGTAACGTGTCGTAAGTAACTTTCGAAAGGCCCTATAAGGCAACAGCACTCCGACTGGGAAAAGGGCTAGATGGAGAGACAGAAAGCGGTTCTTAAAATGTATTTATGCAACCCATCATATAAGCACGTTACAGGTTAGAAATAATATAAAATCAACAACATTTTAAGAAATTTGAAGCCAGTATCAAGGATAGCAGTAGGACATCAACCATGGCTGCCATGAACTTCACAGTTACAGGAGGAGGGGGTTTCAGATATTCCTATTCAAATGCAGTTTTGATCTTAACCAGCAGAGAGCAGGGAAATACACATCTCAGTGTTCTAAAATACTCTGAAAGATGGCCTTATTCACTGCCTTAGTATTCTTACCCCATGCAATAAACTGGAATAGTTAAGCCAAGTTGGTCTCTGGTGAGTCCAGGTAGTAAGAAAATTCCATCATCACGATCCTCTGCTGGAAAACTTCTTTCTAACTTCCAGAAACTGGAAGATATGGACCACCCATAAACCATGTATATACTCATCCAAAAGGTTGGCATCACAAGCTGGGAAGGGAATATGTGAAAGCAGCACTGGCCAAACTTCCTGACCTTTGAGAGAACCTTTCAGGAAGCTCATCTCAGGTCTAAATAATCAGAACTAGCAGTGTAAATTGCTTTTAAAGGTGAATAGGATGAGAAGTAGATCTTGAGAGAGTGAAGAAGTAGAAGCACTTCTGTGGCTCTGCCCTTTTCTGCATTGCTGGACTACCAGCCGTGTTCCTAGTGGCTGTTCTGTAACTGTTTGTTGTGCATCAATCACGCTCAGCATTCCCTTAATTCTTAATTAGGAGAGAAAGGTTAAAAGGAGTTGGAAGATGTACAGGATTCGTCGGCACAAATATACACTTGCAATTCATAGGCTCTACTTCCCAGCTCCCAAAAGGGCACAGTGTGGGAATGTGCCATAGGAGGAAGCCTGGCAGCAGCCATTTGGATCTGGGGAACCATACTTCCTCTCTCTTCTGGAAAGCAAATACTTAAATACTAATTCTCATGCATTTAGCTCCTTTCATCAAAAGACATCAAAGCATTTTGCACACAATAATTAAGCCTCGCATGAACCATAATTTATGAATTATTACTTTAAGTACTCTCCAACTGAGGTATGAGGGGTCCCAAAGCAAAGCAAAGAATCTCTTTTGGAAAAATACCAAAGGATCCCAACTAACAGGTCTTTGTTTCAAATAATTCTTTTTCATGTTATGACTGCTGGTTGACAGAAACACTACTTGATAAACTGATGTTTTTTCTACCTTTTTCTTGTCTTATTTCTGTTGATTTATATTCCTTTGTAAAGCTTGTTTTAGATAAAATATAGCAACTTTCATCTAATCCGTCTTTCAGTCATAGAATATACCTGAAACATAAAAACATGGAATATATGAGAAAATGAGGATCTGCCTCCAAAAGTACAGAAAATGCATCTGAGCACTATGATAGTTTT
The DNA here is from genome assembly GCA_035772895.1 of Perdix hodgsoniae. NCBI lineage: Eukaryota > Metazoa > Chordata > Aves > Galliformes > Phasianidae > Perdix > Perdix hodgsoniae. The sequence goes on along the minus strand of JAPSGF010000024.1, from coordinate 5,697,730 downwards.
AACAAGTTGAGCCAAGTGGTGATCTTGGTATTTGTTAGGCTGAGGCTGCCAAGATTAGGCATGGAGCAAAAGAATAATAATTATATAATAGAAGATTCATAAAAAAAAAAAAACAGTTCAGTGTCTCATTCTTGAAGATTTCCATCGTATGAAAAGCTATCCTGTTCTTTGATTGATTTTCATTCATGAAATGGAACTATTTCTGTTTTCTTGGTGCTGTATTGGACATTGATTCCATTCTATTTAGACGTGCAGATCTGGCAAAAATGGGATGAGAAGAAAGTTTCATGAATGCAAGGTCAAGTTCAGACCATAAAAGACCTTCTCTCCAGGGCTCATTTCTACCATTCGTGCCATTGCTGCTTTCAACACCACAAATGCAGAATGAGGCAGCAACCTCTCCAAAAGCTTTCTGATAGAGCCATCATAAACATGAAGGAGCACTGTCACAAATTGTAGAGTTCAAGCACTGGAAACTAAACCAGTAAATACGTGTTTCTTTAATGCTCTTTAATGGGGATTTGAGAATACAGCTGAGTGACAGCTCATGGATAGGACCGACTGGGCATCCCTTTCACTCAAACTGAATCACATATAAAGCAATATTGCACAAAAAAATGTGCAAGACCTGCAGAAAAGACGTGCTATTTACAGAATAACAGCAGGCAGTCCTAAATGCAAAATATCTAAACTAGCACTGCAGTTCTTCCAGATCTAACTGATTAAAGGGAAGTCTTACAAAACATTGCAGGGACCCATTCCTACTTGGCCACAAAAGTGATACCTGAGGTGTCCAGGAATAGAAAGGAATATGTGATAGGTACAAAGAATAACAGGTTTTATGGCCAAAATTCTGACTGTATTGACTATTCGCTCTTTTAAATATCTCTCACAAAATAAATCAGTCTCAGTACAAGCATATTAATACAAGCATTAAGTATTAAATGTGGAGGTTGGTGGCCCTGCCTGTGGCGGGGGGATTGGAGATTCATGATACCTGAGGTCCCTTCCAACCCAAGCCATTCTGTGACTCTGTGAAGCGTGATGTAGATGCGCCATAAGCTATTTGCACATCTCTGATGTGTCCAAAATGGAACAAAATCTTCATCTGAATTAACAAAAAAGGATATCCAAGAATAGAGTTAATAAGTGATGCCAGCTTGTGCACAGATGAGTTCAGTCTAACTACTTTTCTATCTACATTGAAGAAGGGAGTAGTTTATTAATATATTACCTTTCAAAAGTCTGTTAGGGACTAAAGGAACCCCCGGCACAATAATATGTGAAAGAGATTGAGGTAGAGCTACATGGTCCTATCATCAACCTGATTATTTGCTTCATTGCAAAGCATCACATCTTTAGTTCAGCCATTGATTTGAGGCTTTCAAATCATTTGTGATCTTCCTTTGCTCTACGCATTCCAGCACTTCGCACTGGAGATTCATTTTAGATCATCCTCGGTCATTTGACACACTTTAGTGCTCTGCTACTCAAGTAGAACTCAATGTACACATAAAATAAGAGATGTCATCAGGGCTGCATAATCCATTTGATTCTCTTGAAACTGTGTCTTTCATATAAACTCATCTCTGCAATAATAGAGAAGTCTTAGCCTTGTCTTGTGAAAATCTCTGTAATCTCTCAGCAACCTTAGGGAGTTTGAAATACACAGAGGCAAAACAAAACATATTCTGCTATAATAAAAGCAAAGCACAACAAACATCTTGTTACGGGCTAAATAAGAATCACTTTCAGAGCTATAATGCAGAAAATAATAACTTGTTTACAAAGTCTGTTCACTGCAAGGAACAGAAATCTTGATGTTTCTTTCCCTCTTTGATAACTATTGCTAAGTTAAATTAACTGCCACAGACACGTTCAAAAAAAGTCATGTCATATTACTTATTTTATCTATATCCCTAGACTTTAAATAAGAACAGAAAGCTGTAGGCACCCTGACAATTATTTAAGCTTACAATCTATAATTGCTCAGGAGTAAAAAATAATTACATCCAAATAACAAGCCAGTTCAACAAACAGCCCTTTATTCCTCCTTTCTCCAACTCCATAGAAACATACCCTTAACCCTTTTCCAATGGAAGCCCAAACTAATAAATGTCTTCTGAGTGTACCTAAAAGATCATAAAAATTAATCTATTTTTGAACCACAGCAATCCATAATGGTAATACAGAATTTCCAGGAGTTATTTTCTCATCTCTTAGAGGCCAATACAATTTTGGTACGTTCTCACTTGCAAAAGAGAATACCTCTTCCCTATACATCCCACAAAAGACAATTACTCAAAAAAATACCAGAGAAGACTGTAACAGCAAAACTAATTTATATCCAGAGGAACAGACAGAGGCCAAATAGATATGTGGTTAGTCATTTATCATTTATGCACTACTTGACATGCACTCATTGCCAAAAAACATAGTGTGCCATTGTTGAAAATAAAGTAACTATCAAAAATACTGACCAGTGTCTACATTGCACTGATGGCTTGGGAAAGGAACTGTCATCAGGAAGACTGAAGCCTTGACCTGTTCTTGGCCTAACTGAAAAGAGGGAGAATTAAGGTTGGATATAAGAAGGTATTTTTACAATAACAGCGGTGAGGCACTGACGTGGGTTGCACAGAGAGGTGTGGTGCCCCATCCCTGCAGACAGCCAAGGTCAGGCCGGATGGGCTGTGAGCACTGATGGAGCTGTGGGTGTCCCTGCTCAGTGCAGGGAGTGGGACCAGATGGCCTCTAAGGGTCCCTTCCAACTCAAACCTTTCTATGATACACTATTTGTTAAGGAGGCACCATGATAGCTGCCAGCAGCCAACCAAGATGGAGGTATCTATACTTGTCATGAAGTGGGATATGGCCATTTATGGTGGTACATGATGGAAAGCCTGAGATGCAACAGCACAAACACTGAAGTAGAAGTCAATGAGCTCATACAAATCAGACATCTCTGCACAAACTCATGCTAGATAACTGCAGCTACCCAGCCAGGCTTGGATAACTTGGTACCACAACACAGGCACAGACAGCATCCAGGTCCTTGCCAAGCCAGACATGCATCCAGAAGGAGCTGCTGCTTATTTCACAGCACCGATTGTGCAATCAGTCATTTTGCCTCTTCTGGGGAAAACCAGGAAAAACTGTATTTTCTGGATTTTTCTTGTTTCTCTCAGTATACAACTTCAGAGTACTGAGGTTGTGAGGTTACTAGAATGAATCTCATTTAAGAAAACTTCAAAACATTACTAGCAGAAAAGAACCATGTGCACCCATTTATTCTCATCACAAATATTTCTCAGCAGGGAGCTAATGACAGCTGTGGACTGCATCTGCATGGTTTTCAACACTGTTTTCAACGATGACTCCTGTATTTTCCAAACAGCAAACAGGTTCTCACTATGAGACTCCTTACAGACTCAATTAATTAATAATGGAGAGACAGGTGATGTGATATGATAGGTAACATTGCACACATGTGATGTACGTGACCTGTGGCATGCAGTGCGTGATATACCAGGGATACATCTCACCCCAGTCTCCAGCAGTGGACAACTACAAGAACTCAGGGAGGATAAGGAAAGGATGGATACACACAATAGTCACCATTACCAGCACTGCTGTCCTGATTCCTGACATTTGCAGGACTTCCTGTGCTTCCTGTGGTTCCAGTACCTCTTGTTGGGTCTATCTTCCAACTATTTCTCCTGGGTTCACTTCAACGTGAGAAACCTTTTATACACAGAAAATCCTTCGGCACAGAGATCCACTCTTCTATTTTATTCCACTTCTCTGATTCATTTCAAAGCTCTTCCTACTCCCATCTTTAACAGCCCCTGCTTCTTATAGGGGAAGATGTTCTGCAAAATCAACTCCCTTTTACATTCCCCATAATGATAATCATTTTGCAGGTCTCCCTCATATGCCACATCTATCTCTTCTTGACACAGAGCAGTATGTCCTTGTCCTTGTATAGAAGATGCTCCAGACTTTCAACCACTCTTTTCTTCTTTTTTTTTTTTTTTTTTGTTTCATTCTCTTTTCCTTTCCTCTTTCATTTTCCAACAATATGCACTGACAAGGAAAAGAATTACGTACATACATCAGCATTATCATCCTCCATGAAGTGGCATTCATGTTGGGAATCTGGGGACATAAACCTGCCTGATGGAGTCCCCGGCATCAGTCCCAGGCTCACAGCAGGATGCAGCCAGAGAGAATACAACTGGTTGAGGTCTGAAAGACTCTCCTTGTTTCAGATCTCAGTTCTGGAAGCTTCAGAACACGCTCCAAAACATTTTAGATCCATACCGTCAGTACCATGAATTAGAGGAAAATTATTTGTATACAATCAATAAGTCTGTTGAAGCAACTGTACTGCCCAAGGCTACAAATATCTTTGCTTTCCTCTCGGGTTTGGTCTACAGCATTGTAAAACATAAATAACCGTAATCTGTAACAAACAACTGGAGGGGACTGAGATGAGTTTTTAAATGAGATAACTGTCAATATTTAAACTCAAAATTAAAAAATTATTCTATAAAGACACCTTACATAAATATAGATTTTGGTCACGTCACTTGCACAGAGGGATTGGTGACCATTTCACAAGTCTGTAAGAGAAAGTTAAAAAACGGATGTAGAACACATTAGCCAGGACGAGGAAACTCACAGGAAAATTTTCCAGCTCTATGCAGTTTCCTTTATGTGAAAAGGTTCTGCTCTTCACAGATGCCAGATTCTCATACTACAGACAGCTCCAGCTGGATATGTCTAAAGCTCAGAGACAGAAAACCTAGAGAGTAACCTTGTTCTAGAACCACACAAAACACATTTTATCTGTGACACTAAGGCACAATCTGGGTTATGTCTCTGTGCACTTATTTTCTCAATTTGGGAGCTTGTTTCAAACCTCAGGACAAGGAGAGCGGTGTTTCTTTAGTGTAAGACCAAAGGGCATTACGTAGGAGCACACAGGGACACTTGATGACACAAGATCTGGTAGGACAGCACTGGGGGGGGGCAGTACATGGCAGAGGAAACAAAGCTTCATTTTGCTTCTCGGCCTGCTGTGTGGTACTCAGGGTGACCTATTCCAAGAAGCATGTGTATCGAGTGGCAAGCTACAAAGAGGAAAAGGGCCTGGGGGTGTTTGTCAACAGCTGGCTGAACATGAGACAAAGGTGTGCCCAGGTGGCCAAGAAGGCCAATGGCATCCTGGCTTGCAGAAATAGTGCAGCCACAGGAGTAGGAGGTGATCATCCCCTGTACTCAGCACTGGTGAGGCCGCATCTCCAGTACTGTGTTCAGGTTTGGGCCCCTCACTGCAAGAAAGACATTGAGGCACTGGAGCACTTCCAGACAAGGGCAATTAAAGTGCGAGTGGTCTGGAGCACAAGGGTTATGGAGAGTGGCTGAAGGAACTGGGATGGGTCAGTCTGGAACAGAGGAGCACAGGGGTGACCTCATCACTCCCTGCAATGCCCTGAAATGAGGTTGTGGTGAGGTGGGAATCAGCCTCTGCTCCCAGTAGTATAACAAGAGGTGATGGCCTCAAGCTGCACCAGGGGAGGTTCAGGTTGGATATTAGGAACAATTTATCTGCCTAAAGAGCAGTGCTGCAGTGGCACAGCTGCCCAGGGAGGTGGTGGGGTCACTCCCTGGAGGTGTTCCAGAACCGTGGGGATGTGGCACTGAGGGATGTGGGCAGTGGGCACGGTGGGGTGGGTTGAGGTTGGACTTGGGGATCTTAGAAGTGTTTTCTAACCTTAATGGCTCTATGATTCCAAGAGAGCCTGAGAACAAAACAGTAAACATAGAAGAAGGACCCAGGCCTGAATCTCTGCAGTGGACTACTAACCATGGCCAAACAGCAAACTACGCAATGATTTGAAGAGAGATCATGCTAGCTACTAAAAAATAAGTCCTTCTACACTTAAAATATGCCCTAATCCTTCCCATAGTAGCACACTCATCAGAGAATCACAGAATCACAGAATGGTTGGAAGGGACCTCAAGGATCACGAAGCTCCAACCCCCCCTGCCACAGGCAGGGCCACCAACCTCCCCATTTCATAGCAGCCCAGGCTGCCCAGGGCACCATCCAATCTGGCCTTGAACACCTCCAGGGATGGACGGGGCATCCACAGCCTCTCTGGGCAGCTGTTCCAGCACCTTACCACTCTCTCTGTAAAGAACTTCCCCCTGACATCAACATAAATTTTCCCTCCTTCAACTCAAAGCAATTGCAATTCTCTTCTTCTGTCACAGAGGATTCTGAGTACAGCCATTCTAACGCTTAAAATCCTAAACTTGTCCTCTCTTGGCTTATCAGATGCATTTCACTGAACTGCACTGAGTGAGTCCTACCCTGCTGTGCAGATGGACTGCATAGAGGTACTGTCAAGGGCTTGTCTGGAGCCTTGAGCTAACAAAAATAAGACACAGAGATGGTGTCAATAGGACAGGAGAGATACAGGTGGCTTCACATCCTAGAAAAACGAGTCAATAAAAGCTGCATGACCGTTAGCCTCAGTCAACAGCAAGGCTCCATGTTATACCTTTGGGTACACAGAAAGACACCTTGCCCCTTTCTGCAACTCTGCATCTTTAGATAGTGTACCTAATTACAAATCCATTTCAACATTTCACTCGAGTTACATCCTTTTGACTTGAATGCGTGACTGCTTCTACATAATTCATAATGTGATTCTCAATAATTTTCAGTCAAGGTTCAAGCAGAAATGTGTCACACTAGGATTATATTATTTATAAGCACAGTGTTGGATTTAAGCCAATGACACACCAATAAATTTTATCTCAAAGCCTGACATATTGCATGCTGTTTTTCCTGGCTCACAAACAAATAACTACGGCTGTTTCAAAATTACTTACAGTTCAACTCAAATCAGAATTTTTTTGGTGATTAGTGCATCTTATCTTATTTGAAAAACTGCTCATACTAATTCTTTCTTTTTGATGTTTGTGAGTTTTGGAGAGGGGTTGTTTTCATAGTTTGTTTTGTGGTTGCTTTATTTTTTCTTTATGGCATGTATCCTACACAGAGAGCAAAGCCAGTTGGTATTCTAATAGCAAAATACGTAACAAGACTCTGTTTGACCCTTTAAGCAGTGGATTTTTCTCTTCTGAAGACAGCAGACTTTTGCATGTTGTCCAGAATGATCAGACAGCCTGTACTAGCCAGCACAGTCTGTCACTGAAAGTAATCTTAGTAATGTGGTCATTATCCTAAATACAATGGTAAATTAAGATCTAAAGGAGGGCTATAAGAAAGAAGGGGACCCTCTTTAGCAGGCTCTGCTGGGAAAGGACAAGGGGGAATGGCTTCAAACTCAAAGAGAAGAGATTTAGATTGGTTATAAGGGCAGTGAGGCACTGGCACAGGTTGCATGGAGAGGCGGTGGTGCCCCATCCCTGCAGACAGCCAAGCTCAGGCTGGATGGGCTGTGAGCACTGATGGAGCTGTGGGTGTCCCTGTTCAGTGCAGGCAGTGGGACGGATGGCCTTGAAGGGTCCCTTCCAACTCAAACCATTCTATGGTTGTGTGATAATGTGGCAGACAAATACTGAGATAAGGGACTCTGGGGGAATTACTCAAGAAGCAATTCTTCTCCGCTAAGCTCCAACACTGTAAATAAAGGCCTCTATGCTTCGGTATGCAGACTTAAGTTGCATTTAGGTCTGTGCAAATAGGTGTTCACATATTATCAAAGGTGTCCCCAAGCCCCCAGTTATGGTCAGTATGGCCAGGAAAAAAAAAGGAACACAAAAATGAAGGCAACTGGTGGCCACCCAAGATGTCTTATGAAGAGATTCTTTACAAGACTACTGTAAGAACAGCACTTGCAAAACAGGTTGGCTGGTGCCCTTGGAAGCTGGAGATCTAGAAAGTATATAGAATATGTATATATATATGTAAAGTGTCACTGTAAACCAATATGGGCAACAATTTCTGCCCTGCAGATGAGCCTTCCAAGGGCTGTAACAGAAGATCATGCACGTATCCCAACTATAGACACTGACATCTTACATTTACATACAGGCATATTTATCTGCTATAGAATCCCTAAGCTTAGGTATCTAGTATCATTTTGGATGTCTCTGATACCAGGTTGGATTTTATGGAAAATTTCTTCTCCAAAAAAGCAGTGCTGCAGTGGCACAGCTGCCCAGGGAGGCGGTGGGGTCTCCAAACCTGGAGATGTTCCAGAATCGTGAGGATGTGGCACTGAGGGACACGGTGGGCATGGTGGGGTGGGCTGGGGTTGGACTTGAGGTTTTTAGTGCTCTTCTTCAACCTTCATGGTTCTATGATTCTATGATAATTCCTTCTATCTGGCTTTCAGCTACTAGTTCAGAAGAGCATGGATCTCCTGAGTCTTGTCGCAACGCCCTGTGGACTTCTCAGTTGCCCTAAGACATTTCACATGGCATAAAATATCTGCAACACGTTTATGGAAATGAATGAATTCTCCGTGGTCGAAGCTTTTGATAGAATACAAAGGGTGATTCATTCCTTCCTAAGGCCGAAACTGTTATGAACTGACCTCCAAATGCATCTTCTCTTACCAGGGAGGAATTCTTGAAGACAACTTTGGATTAGATGCCTAAAGTTTATTGAGATTAATTCCAGGCTGATGACCTGTAAAGATTCCAGTTGATTCCCCTGTGCTTCAGAGTGTTTCTAAGCAAGAATTTCAAAAAATATATGAAGATTTTTCTATTTCAGATTTTAAGCGAGATACAAAATGACATGATTTTTTAGATCACCAATAACCTGATTATGGTTTCATAAAGGGAAAAAAGCTCCTGAAAATCAGAAAAACGACACTAAATTTTTCCATGCCAAGTAACCCTATATGTAATGCTTTCTTGCTTGCTTGCTTGCTTTCACATAGAGCCCTAATTGCCCTGTCTCATTATCCCCAGTTCTAAAACTGTCGGTTTGTGACGTACTGTTGGGAGGATAAATCCACTACAATCGGTAAGTTGAGCTGAAAATACTTTGTGAATGTCAGAGGATGTCTAAAATTATCAAAACAACACAGCGCTATACCTCCAAAAACCTCCTCAGATGTTTTTTTCTCTGCTGTTGTAACTACAGACAATTAGCATCACATTTTTCATGGCTGAACAGAACAAAACATTGTGATTCTGTACGGTTTATGTCATGTCACTGTGCTGTATGCTTTATTAACAGGAATCTAAGGATAAATTTGTACAGTAAATGTGTATACTTGTATATCCCAGCACACACACAGACACACACATATATCTCCCACCAAGCAGCATAAATCTGATGAGGGCAGCCTCTAGTCATTAACAGGATAATTTACTTCTATTTCAAACTTAAACCAACTCAGAATGATGCCAAGCATATGTTCATCCCAGTCACTGATATATCCCTATTTATCATAGGCAAGTAATTACCTCTCTGCAATGCTTTTACATAGCTAAAGTAATCTAGGTGCTCTGTGCTGGCTTTTTGCAGAGAAAATAAAACAGGCATTAGAGTCAATTCCTGCCACTGGAGATCACTGAGCCCTATCTCCGAAATCGTGTAAACTAAAAAACTTTCTCACTAAGCGAGAAAGTCCCCAAAACACATAATTAAATGGCTGTTTTAAGGTGAATAACATGGACTGGAAAGCTGTGAACTGATTTACTTTTAAGAGCCTCTGGATCTGCACTAATGTGCAGAACATACTCTAAGTGGAAATCCACACAAAGCTAAATTCTTCATTACCTCAAGAAAGCTAAATTAACATAAACAAGTCCCTGATGGAGAAGGACAGATATTGTGTTTGAAGGCCACATTACTTTTGTTTTCAGAAGCAAAAAGAAAGAGACGTGGATCCTTTGAAATAGAAGAATGTTATGAAGGGCTGTGCTGATCAAGGACAGCTTTCACTTTGCATTAGGCATATTTTATTGTTCTTTATTAGTGCTTATATATGTCTGGCAATGTCCTTGGCAAAGACCAAGCAGACTTGTACTATTTTATATCTATCCAAGTCTGTCTCGCATAGTGCTCTGCACTTGTGATGAACAATGCTATCAAATCAGATCACCAGCATTTAATGCATAACGTAAATGATGTACCGTAGGACAACTGAAATTAAATAATAAGATTTTTTATTTTCAAAGGGCCTTGGAATGATCTTCATTTATGTGTTCATCACTGTAGGTCTACCTGGTTAGAGATGTGGCTCTGGGCAGCCTGGTCTGCTGGTTGGCGACCCTGCACATATCAGGGGGCTGAAACTAGATGAGCATTGTGGGCCTTTTCAACCCAGGCCATTCTGTGATTCTACGAATTCTAAATAAAGAATGCTCCCTGGCAATTGCTTCCTGCTGACCCAACTCCTGAAGGTTTGACCAGCAAACAGAGCACTGACCTTTTGGCAAGGCTATGAGCAGGATGTTTAAGCACCAGTGGAAACAAGCATGAGCCCGGACCAGATGATGGAGGCAGGGAAGTGGGCTGTGTTTCAGTTCTCTATAAGAGGCACTGAAAAGAGGCTATAAGTCAGTATATGGAGGATAAAACAAAAGGAAAATGGGAAATAGTGATATATATCTTTAATATACATACTGTGAAGAACTGTACAGATCCTGCCACTTAGTACACTTCCTTCACTTTTCCAAGATGTTGAAAGAGAATTAGCACGAGAAACATGAATCCTTCTGGAAGATGTTCCCTCTGGCTCTCAGTTCTTCCACAGCCTGATCCCAGTAACATCTGGTAATACTGCTGTACATGTTTCTCCTACAATTTGGGTCACAGCACACACACCTGTTCCCACATCATGAAGTCTTATATTCTCTTCAGACAGAGATGTAATATCTTCTGACGTGTAGCATGGTTTAAAGTTTTTTTTTTCTTTTTCTGAGCAACAAAGAAAATCTGTTTGATCTTTTCCAGCTATAAAAAACAAACGTATTTCTCTGGGGGTCCAAACTTTTTCCTCTGATTTTCTTTTTGTGGTGAAAAGAACAGAGCTCATTATAAAACCAGAGTAATGCAAAACTGAGTCAGAGTAAAGGACTTCTTAACACACTTTCTTATCTTAAAGGCCTCCAGTGGGGGCTTCAAGAACTAGGAAAGGAAACTTACACACAGAGATCATGGATAAATACATCTTAAATACACCATGCCACTTCCCAGTGGTCAACTGCTGTATGTCATTACATTTACCTGCTGGTAATCATCTAATTAGAAAGACGTATTTCACAATTACCTTTTAAAACAGAACACAAAAAAAATATTCCCTAATTGCCCGTGATTTCCCAAATGTCCATCAGATCTAGAGAGTATGAAAACTTGACCAAAGTCTATTCTTTCAGCTTGGGTAGCAAAGTCTGGTATGGAATCATAGAATCATTATGGTAGGAGAGTATCTCTATTCATCCAGTCCAACCCCAACCCATCCCTACCATGCCCACTGACCATGTCTCTCAGTGCTGCAGAGTAAAAGGGTTGGTGCACATTAATACAGCATTGAAAAGTTAATCATAGGTTTTAACTAGTTCCCTTAAGTGTGAAGACCCAATACATTGGGAATTCTATTCAGATCCTTTAGGAACATTGCAACTATGGGACCATGTAATGACTTACGCCAGAGAATTCTCTGCAACGGTTGCCAAACGCATCTTCAGGATTTTAATTAAAAGTCCTGTGACTTTCAGCTGAAAGGAGTAGCCAAAACATTCTGTGCTGTCAAAAGAAGGGAAACGCCTCAATACATCCAGTTGGAAATGATCTTCCTTTAGTTGAGATGCTGCCCTGATGAAGCCTTCATTAGGAAGGGCCGAACCAGCCAGGAGCAGGTCCTACTCAAGGAGCTCAGCATGAGCCGTGTGGGGGTTGGACAATGCCATACTTGGAGGCTGTATGTGAAGGCTGAGAAACTGGATGGAAAATTGGAGAACCTTGGTGTAACCCTCTTTCTGCTTTTTAATAACCTTTGGAAGCAGTGGGAATTGTGGCAATGCAGAGGGTGCATCTGAATCTCAACAGAACACGAAAACTCAGGCAAAATATCACACTAATATGGCTACACAGAATTACTGGAACATGCTGCTGTCTATTAAGTGCAGAGCAGAAGGTGAACAAGCTTGGATGTGTCTGCCAATTCAGAAATGTCTGTAATTAGATCTTATCAGTTACTTAACATCCTACTTCTGTCTATATTTTGTTTACATTAAGAAACCAATTACTTCATTACTAGCCAGTACATGTCAAGCAAATACAACATAACATTTTCCCGTATTTAAAAAGTGTAATAACTACAAATAACTACAATTAATTCTTGCCAGGTTTTAGAAAAGGTAAATAAGAGTCTTTCTATGACACACAACACTTCATTTCAGCGAAACAAGTTATCATATGAAGCATTAATATTCAGAAACTCTGACCAGAAGTGTTTCTGAGCATAATGCAGCAATGCATTTAAATGTGAGTTTAAAACATACAAAGAATTTCATTTGCACTGATGGAACTCTCCGTTTATTGAAAGCATATGCTCTGCAGCTTCTATCCAAAACTCCATCTCAGACCTTAGATTACTCCTTTTCCACACGTTATCAAGCCTCTAATATATGTTTATTTTCTCTTTTCATTTGTTTTTTGGTCAAAAACAGTCACTACAGGTGAAAAAGAATTAAACTGAAAATACCTCTGGCCATTAAAATTATGCTAAAGGAAAAATTTCCAGAACTTTTTTATTGCATCTCTTTCATTTTAGCATGATACCACTCAAACAGCCAATACTCAGCATTGCATCTTCTTCAGCAGCTTAAGGTTTGAATACACCCCCCTCTTCACTTCAAGGGACAAAGTGATTTTGATACAGAATTCTGCAGTGTTTGCAGTGAGACCTTGTGCAATGTCTGCGTACCTCCTGTGCTCTTAGTGCTCCATTATTGGCTGGAAACTGGATTAAGAGGTCACTGGATGGTTAGCCTTCAAACATTTCCATTAAAGGCTCACCCTCACCCTTGAAATCTACCATTTCATCCTTGTTTCTACTGCTGTAGAACCATTGTAGAAACAAGGACAAGTTTCTTTATTCTAACCAACAATAAGTGTGTCCTAGGCAGCTGAGTGATGCCAAACAACCTGAGAAGCTCAAGATCAGTTAAATAGTCTGCTGAAATCTGTGAGGTGCTGTTATGAAAGGGAAAGCAGCGGGAACAACACACTACGTACATTCACCCTTGATCAAAACATGAAGTTGTATCACAAAATAAATAGCACAGCATTTGTAGGAGCATCTCTAAGGAGGTTTTGCAGAAGATGGAACTATGGAAAGCAATCTGACTGCATTTTACCAGCAGGCGAAAAGATTAGTACGTACAACCCAGTATTGAATTTTACATTTAATTTTTACTGGTGAATGCGTATGAATCTGGTGAATTACCACAAGTAGTGGTGATATTCAATGCAAGTAGTGAGGTTAACCATCAGGCTATTTACCAGGCTGCCAGAGAGGCTGTGGATGCCCCGTCCATCCCTGGAGGTGTTCAAGGCCAGGTTGGATGGGGCCCTGGGAAGCCTGGGCTGCTATGAAATGGGGAGGCTGGCGGCCTTGCATGCGACAGAGGGGTTGGAGCTTCATGATCCTTGAGGCCCCTTCCAACCCAAGCGTTTTTATGATTCTATGAGTCTTTTCTAGATATTTTTAAAGAAAAGGGATCATTCCCAGTGACAACTGCTTGCGTCTTGTCCCCGTGCAACCACAATTAAAGGATTAAAGGATGTTTCTGCAGAGGAGATTTCAGAGGCACTCTCTTGCTAAAGTGGAGTCAGAGCCACTACTCCTAAAAATATGACTGCATTACATCTGTATTTTCCCCCAGCTTACAGAGTCCTAAAATAGAAAGAACTTGCTGTTAAGGGGAACACACACAGATAGGATTAACAACAATCTCAGGACAAGATTTACTTACACAATATTTTTCTTTGAGTACTTCCTTTCATTCCCATTCGCATGGGGACAGAAAACAGTCCCTTTGAAGGTAGCAAAAAGGAATTGCAGCATCCTTTTTCTATACCACTTATCAGAACGTGATGCCAATGCCAACAAATGACAACAATTATCATCAGAGTCATATTTGTATACCATTATATTTCAGGTCTAATAGTAAACCTAAGAACACGTAGGTTTTCCATTTATTCACAGCACAGATGGCAGCAGCATGAGTTTTCACCACCTATCCCAGCATTTGCAATCACACGTTTGTGGAAAATCTAGAGCAATTTAAAAATGATGGAAGCTATCAAGCTTGATAGCAATAATGAAGACTCCTTCAAGAAAGATTAAAATTAGGATACTTAATAAGATTTGGAGCTTTTCCAAGGAAATTCCATAGGTAGAATACTACTTCCTATGAAATGTTACAAATGATGTACAATCATACGGACAATAACAACACTCATGTCCACACCCCGATCAACACTGAAAAACTGATCTAAGCATCAAAAAGAAAATAAAGGAAGAGCTTTATAAATGCAAATAGTGACGACTACATCAATATCACATCGTATCAGAACTCTCGGACTCCACCTTCATAGGAGTATCTCTACATCTATTTAACCTTAGAACTCAAAACATCACAGAAAATCATTTTCCACTAGTTCCAAGCAATCTCTCATTCCACCACTCCAAGAAGGTCTAAATGTCCTCCAAGTCCCCACACAAGGCAACACTGGCAGGAAGATGCGACTGAGTCAGAGGAAAACTCAAGAATACTTGTAGAAGTCGTTACAATAATTGAATGGTGAAACCCACAAACCATTTCTCTTGTCAAACCATGGTAACCACAGCAACATTAGTACCACAGACAGGTTAACATTTATTATATTTTGAAATAATCGATTGAAAATACAATTTCAGGGTGAAAAATTAGTGCCTATGGCTAACTTAGACCTTTGAATATCCACAGGATTGTTAAGAATTTCAAATACAAACATACCTCAGTTGTTTGAAAACAGATTAAGATCATCAATTCATTCCAGACATATTAATAAATTGTTATTATATAAGAACTGTCGAGCAGTGCTCAAGTTTCTAAAATATCCACGCTATGTCTTTTCCAAGTTCTTTTTCTTTGGTAGTTCATTTCAGCGTATAAGTTTTTTGCTGCTGTTACTAAATTTTGTCTAGTTACTCAATAGAATGTGAAATTCATTTCATTATCTGTCTTGGAATCACTGCAGACAGGTGTAAAATTGCCTGCTAATGCATGGTTACATATTGGCCGCATTTTTTCTTTTTGCTACATCACACTGGACATTTATATAGCACTGCTTTCATGGGTACATCCTCCAGTTTTACATATATCCTCCAGATGTCGTTACACATGTTGTCTGACAATATTTATATGTATTCTATTAGAATTGGCTCAGGTCAAAACCAGCGAGGACTGCTTTATATACCCGACCTGTACTGACTGTAATTCATGGCTCCATCAGGCTAGATGATGTAGGAAGCGTATAAAGGGATATCAAGATTTACTTCAACATCACAGATGGATAAATATTTACTGGAGTGCAATAAATTTCCTAAGGTGACTTTGCACCGTCCTGTAGAAGCTAGTAGAGAGTTATATCCTTTCTAAACAACCCAACCTTATGGTTCAAAACAGATTTAGGAAATTTTTTTCATTCTCTACAGCAGTACCCTTTAAGAATAAATGCCATAGGAATCCACCTTTTTCTTCCCAAGTAAATTCTATAAATTCATTCTTAGAGACTAGGATTAGCACATTCTGACTATTCCCAGATTAAGATGAAGTCCATATCTTGCTTAACAAAAGAATAGCTCTGTTGTCTCTCAATAGGAAGTCTACAGGATGACTCACAAAGTACAGGTTTGGTTTGGGGTCACACAAACGGAAAAAGATCTGCAAGTCTAGTAGATAAAGCTTTCTACCCAACTGAGATCTATGCACCACCAAATTTCTGGAAAGTCAAAGATCATCTTCCGAGTTTTGTTTAAACTAATGAAAAATCCGACAGGACTCGACTTACATAAAAACCTACTATTTGTGAATTTGTATGAAACAAAACAGGACATTAAATATTCTGTTTGTATAACCCAGCAAAATGCTTTTAGTATGCTCCTTCTGGGGCACGGCCATCTCCCAAAACCATCAGTGGCTCAAGATGGTCGTAGTGATAAGAAAATGGCTCTGGCAGCCCAGATTCTGAACTTGCCTGAAAATAAGAGATTTAACACAATGCATCTTAAAGCTTTAATTCTAAAGCTGATGCCTTACCAAATATAGCCATCTGCGTTCCCTCTGGGAAAGGTTCTACCATTCTGTTTCCATTGACATGATGTTTATCTAGAAGGAAAAAAAAAAGTAAATATGTAATAGAATATACACTTTCCATGAAAATACAACTGTTTTTACTCAGAGTTCTATTGACACCTGATGTCTGATTTATCAAAGCTCTCCTGCACGACTCCCCAGTAACTGGGACTCTGTAGCCTCTAAGCCTATTTCTCAAAAGCACCGCTCTCTACAGACCCCAGAACAAAAAGTGGAGCTAAATTCCAATGTTAAGTCAAGTTAGCTGAAACCAAAGTAACGCATGCATGTAGAGCACCACGCATCATCACTGACTGCTACAGGTATAGCACTGATCAGGCAGGCAGACAAAGCAGGGATTAGCTCATTCTCTGTCGCTGCTGGGACTTGGTGCTCCTCCACAACAAGATTTTCAGTGTGATCGTGCATGAACCCCAGATGCCTACCTTGAGCTGCAGTGTAACTTACACTGGGGAAGGGCATAAGACAGAACTACTATACAAATAATTTGCATAAGAGCTAACTAAGGACTGATATTCAGTCTTAAGGAATACAGTGCATGCAGAAAAGTGCATATGGACAGCATTGATGGTGCATACAGGGTAGTTTCTATGCAAGACAATGGTTGAAGCTCGCTTTGCTCCCCGTGAGACAAGATGGCTGAGAACTGCTCTGTTTCCAAACTTCTAAATAAAATATTTCTTACATCCCAATGTACTTCTCTTTCATCTCATCTCCTTGGCACAAAGAAAATTCGAGTCCTTGTGATATCATAGGTTTATAATTATTGCACAGTCAAGACTGTATGTAGAACCTGGAACGGAGCACTCAAAGCCCCAGTTAAAATACAAAGATCCACAACAGAATATTCTCAGTCCTTTTCACTGCCATTTTCACATTCATTTCCTAATCACACTCTTCTAAGAGCCATTGCCAACACTGGTGGAAAGGATTGAAATCGTCTGAACTGACAATGCAGGTTTCTGTCCACAAAACACTTTCCAGGGAGAAAGCCAAGAGATTTTCTCAGTATTATATTTCTCCCTGTAGTACAGAATCTGGTGTGGAATAAAACAGGTCAAAAAGAGAGCACAGGACTGCCTCGCAAACTCCCTGAAAGCAATATTTTTGATTAGCAGAGAACCATAACACAGTTCTAATCCCAGCTGGCATCAAACATTTATCAACAGGCAGTGATGGGGGGAAACAGGGTTATCTGCAGTTGGTGCAAGAGGTCCCATGAAGACAATTGTTTACATTTAAGGAGATTGAATGCCCTGTGCCATGAAAGTCAAGAGAGGGGCTGCTGAAAGGAAATTGTTAGGAGGCTCCAGAGGGGTAGTAATACTGCCAGTGCAACATGAGGTTTCCACCTTGTTAGCCATAGCTTGCATTACAGACGTGATCTATAGCCATCTGAGATGGGCAAACAGTCAGGAAAATTATGAAACATCATGCAAGATCAAATAAACTAACCCTGCCCCGGTCCTGATAGCTGCCTTCATTTAAAGAGTGAATGACATACATGATGTATGATGTAGTTCTCATTTCAAATGGTAAGGCTTTCAATATATTAAAATTAGTATTAAACTTTTAGAGGTGAATAGGGCTTGAAAGAAAATAATGTTTTCAGACTTTTCAAGTCACCCATCAATGTTGTTTCAAAGATCATAGCTAGATAAAATAATTAATTTCTGTAACATTTATATTTTATTTTACATTTTTAGTGTTCCCTACCCTCTGCCTAGGTGCATTAAATAGCAAAAAAAAAAAAGGAAAAATAAACAAAATTTACAAGGGCTTCCACAAAACATAAATTCTACCTTAGGAAGAAAGAAAATACATATTGGTATAAAGATTTTCTCCACAAAACTACTATTCAAACAATACTGCAGTTTGGATTTCTTACTGCTTTAATTCTCCTTTACAAGTTGGACTGAGGAGCTCCAGAAAATCAGCAAAACCTTGGCCCCGTGGAATTAGAAAAAAAAATCTGACAGGCTTCCCAGAACTTGCCAGCAGAAACAATATATTGCATTTCCAAGTCATTGTCATTCCAGAGACGCAGGCTTACAACATATAAAATAGAAACTACAGAGACTAGCAGTGAACGTACGGCTGGCTATGAAAGGCAACTTCAGCTTCCTAGTGGTGAAAAATAGGTCTTACCTCCATACAGTTGGTATTTTAAGTGGTAATGCTTCAATGGTCTACACAGCCTTCAGGCATTTGGAAAAGAAGAGTTGGGAGGACATGGATGTTTTATAACACCATCGTGATCCTCTTGACCCTTATGATTTCAACAGAAAGCAGATTGGTAAGGGAAAACTTTTTCTTAAAGTTGATATTCAGGCTGATAGCATTTTTGTCTACATAATTCCTCAGCGGAGCAATGTGGGACTTCCTCTTGAAACTACCAAATGCTGCTCTAGCCTCAACAGCAGGAATTCTCTACCATTTTTCAAACAAAGTCTGAGAGATATCTGCAACATATTGTGCTCCCTGCTGAACAGAAATAGTATGCACTGAAAGCAACACACATCCTGGAGGTCTTGACATTCAGCTTTAGCTTCAGGCAAAATCTGCTGTAGAGATACACAGGGCTGAGCCCTTTCTCCTGAGATGCTCTGGATTTTTATGGAAATAATCTTTAGACTCCTTCTTTTCTGTCTGTGAAACAGCATAAAATAAGGAAAAATAATCAAAAGTAGTTCAGTAGAATAATCAAAAGTTGTTCAGGTCTGCAGTGCTTCTTTAGCATCATTCAGTCTTTGAAGTCTAACACTGAACAGTTTCTAACATAGTCCTACAACTGTCCTTTGCTAACGATTTACTGAACTCAACTAAAGTTAAATGCATGGATTAGAAAGACAGAATGGCTCAGGTTGGAAGGGACCTCAAGGATCATCAAGTTCTAACTGCCCCGCTGCAGGCAGGACTGCCAATCACTACATCAAGTACTAGATAAAGCTGCCCAGGGCCCCATCCAACCCTTGGACACCTCCAGGGATGGGGCATCCACAACATCTCCAGGCTGCCTGTTCCCACCCCTCATTGTTCTTCCAGTGAAAAACTTTCCTAACATCTAACCCAAATCTCCCTTCCTTTAGTTTAAAACCATTCCCCCTTGCTCAATGACTATTTACCCATGTAAAACATTGACTTCCCTCCTGTTCAGAATCTCCGTTTAAATACTGGAAGGCCATAATAAAGTCTCTCCACAGTCTTCTCTTCTCTAGACTGAACTGTTGGCCATCTGGGCTTCAATTGCACCCTACTGGCTCATGAAAAGTTTTTCACCTACCTGGATTTCTAAGTCTTTCTCAGCAGGGCTACTCCCAGTTCTTCTCCTAGTCTGTATTTGGGATTAATTTGACTTAAGTGAAAAACCTTGCACTTCACTTTGTTGAACCTCATTAGGTTCACAAGGGCCCACCTTCTGAGTTTATCAAGATCCCTCTGTGTGGCATTCCTTCTTTCTGCCATATCAGCTGTACCACTCAACTTGATGTTATCAGCAAACTGGCTGAGGGTGCATTCAATCCCATCATCTATGTTAAATAAAGATGTTAAATAAAGATGGTAGAGAGTACCAGTCACAAGACAGAACCTTGGGGGACACCGCTTATCTACTTGGACATAGAGTGACTGACCACAAACCTCTGGCTACAACTTTCCAACCAGCTCCTTATCCACCAAATAGTCCACCCTTCAAATCATATCTCTCCAATGTAGGGATAAGGATGTGGTGGGGGACCATGTCAAAGACCTTGGAAAAGTCCAGGTAAATGACGTTACTTGCCTTCCCTTTGTCCACCAACGCTGTCACTCCATTATAGAAGGCCACTAGATTGGTCAGGTACAATCATCTCTTGGTGCTGTGCTGGCTGCCTCAGATCACCTTCTCATCTCTTACATGCCTTAATGTGTCTTCCAGGAGGATCTGTTCCGTGATCTTCCCAGGTACAAAGCTGTGGCTCATCAGTCTGTAGTTCCCCAGGTCTTTCTTCCTCCCTTTCTAATAAATGAGAGCGACTTTTCCCTTTCTCCAGTCACTGGGAACTTTGCCTGAGAGCCACAACTTTTCAAGAGTGGCTCAGCAACTACATCAGCCAGCTCCCTGGGCTGCTGTCCAGCACAATAGATTTGTACAGATTCAGCCTCATGAGGTAGTTTCGGACTTGTTCTGTCCTTACAGTGAGGGGTACTTTGCTCCCCCAGTTCCCACCCAGAGGTTCAGAAGTGTGATGTTCAGGGACATGAAAAATATGAGACTCCTGGCAGCCAATTAAATCTGAAGCAAAGAACTCAATGAGTACTTCAGCCTTATCTGTTGTAGACAGTTCTCCTTTCTCGTTTTTCAGGGGAGGTACGCTTTCTTTAGCCTCTCTATTCTGACCAATGTACTACAGAACCTCTTCTTGTTGTTTTTAATATCCCTTCCCAAGTTCAGTTCCATCTGTGCCCTGGCTTTCCTAATTCTATCTCTGTCTGGACAGTACCCTGTATTCTTCCTAGGTGACATGTCCTTGTTTCCATTGCCTCTATTGGCCCTTCTTTTCCCTTAGGTTCACCAGCAGGTGCTTGCCAAGCCACGCCAGTTTCCTGCCCCCTCTGCCTGCAATAGGCAATATCTGTATTACTAGTAAGCCATTAAAATAAACAAGTCCTATCTAGAAACTATTTGAGAGTGTGTTAATTAGCCTAACCAAAATCACATTATACCCTGTCTTAGCAATCTACCAGTATGAACAACCAAGTTCCTGTGCCTAGACCTGTTCTTGGGAAGATTTTAATTTATTAGCATACACTTCAATTATCTTCACAGTTCCATGTACGTCAATGGTATCACACCAGTAATAGAAATCTAACAGAACAGAACAGAAGATGTTCTAATGAGAAATTTATAAAAATACATTTCCTTTCAGACTAGCCTGACTTTAGCTTTAAGCAGATTTACTCTTTTGCTTGTAGGTAAGTCTAGAGGAAAATCAAAGCCTTGTTACATAAAAACTTGCTGCTGTTAAGTTAGATTCCTAATACGTTCATTGCCAAGGCATTTATAGCACATATCAGGCCTTTAACAAAATACAACTTGCAATTAATAGAGACTTACACTTGTACTTCTGTCTTAAACACACATTATTGCACTTGTGTACTACTGAGCAGCCAGATACACACAGGCAAAGTCATCTCTCACAGCAATACAGACGAAAGTTGCACCAAGAATGAATTTAGCAGTGCAGAAAGCCTACAGAGGGCATTCTGCATAACTGCAGATATCTGAGAGGAACCCTACGATAAGATAACAGATGTCATTAATGAAGATGAGCTCCCTACTTGCGGACTCAAATGAAGCAACCTTAAAAAGATTTGGCTTTCACAGAATGCTGATCCAGCACTGAGTGAAAATGAGAAATTTTCTGCTCTCAAAATATCCGACCTCAAGCAATCATAGCAGAGATTTAAAAACATTATTTTTTATTCGGCCGTAAGAGATTCATTTGTTCTTCATATTTATCTTTTGTTTTTAAAACCATTAGGGAATATTTAGACTGCATATCCAAACTTGTTTTATCAGAGTGGCCAGAAAGTTATTATTTTTAAATGAAAACTGAGATTCTCCCATAATCAAATTAATCTAGGAGTAAGGGTCATATTTACACACAAGGACTGTTAATTTGCCATGGTAAGCACAGCCAGGAATTGAATTGAAAATAGCTGATTAACCAATTACCATGAGCCTCCTCCTTGCCTAGCAGCTTTGCTGGGCTACGACTTGGAACACAGCTCTGCCACCCATTCAGCACAAGCACGATGACTGCATGGGGAGGGGAGGAGGAAAAGGGATAAGCCATGATGGGGTGAAGGAGGCTGATTTGCTTCCTAAACCCAATCAGCTGCTTGAACAACTCCTCTTCCCCCATCTGTTTTGTCTCAGACACTTTTCTTCCTCCTTCTTTCACAGCAGCATTACAGAGGTTTGTTCTCCATTGGTACACCAAACACCCACTTGGCCGTCCACATGGCAACAAGGTCACTGAGGAGCTGGAAATATCTGACGAATGACTCTATGTCATTCTGTGACAGGCTAGAAGATATAAGAAGTTTGTAAAACAGTTATGAAAATGGCTAAGTGGTTCGTACTTGTAAAAGTGTCATATAAGTAATGAGATATTATCTTAAGAGTTGAAAAGTGAGCACCAAAGAAACAGGTTGGATATTTCAGGTTGGATAGAAAGAGCAGTGATGCAGTGGCACGACTGCCCAGGGAGGTGCTGGGCTCACTGTCCACGGAGGATTCAGAACTGTGGGGATGTGGCACTGAGGGACATGAGGAGTGGGCATGGTGGGTTCGGACCTGGGGATCTTAGAGGTCTTTTGCAATCAGCACGATTCTCTGAGTCTTTGATTCTATCATTCCATACAAGCACTGCTCACTTTTACAAAGTCTTAGGTGAACCATTTAGCACAGTTCCCAGATTCATTTTAGCTAAAAGTTCCGATGCAATAAAAGGGCACACAGCTTCGAGCCAGGCCTGTGTGAAAATGACTGCTTCCACCTAAATAAACAGTGGTGAGGAAAAGTGTTCCTCACTGAATAGGCAAGCTATATAATGCCTCCTTCTGTGTTTTGGATGTGAGAGGAGTGTGTCATCCATAACCACAACTCCACCTCCTTAAAACACAGTGATGAAAAGTGGGATGACAGACATCATTTGAAAGCTCCGCTCATAATCTGCAGACAGGCTGATGACATTTCACTGTGACCTATAGCCAGGATGTTATTTCATTTGAAAACGCACTGAAAGCCCAACTTTAACTCTGGTGTCTGAGATTGTACTCTCCAGAAGGACCACAGTAAAATGAACACTGCGATGAGAAGGTGTCAGATTCATTGCTTCTGTGATGGCTGAGAAAGTTTTACTGCTTGAGAAGACAGGATTATCAGCAGTCTGAAACCTGACACGACAACAAATCTAGCCAGCAGCACGATTGAACCACTTTGCAAGAAGTAAGACATTCAGTAAAAGCTCCTCATGGCATGATTGGTAACCCACTGCGAGATACACGGGCTATCAGGGCTGTTCATCCCCTACTGCTTTTTCATATAACACATTTCACTGCTGTGCACCATCAATATACAGGACATAATTGAAGGCCAGTGGGTTTCCTTTCAGGCTTGTAAACAAGAAATTATCTAATTTGTATTTCTAGTGAAAGACCACAACATTTAGAAAACGTGGTGGAAATTTGGCAGTGCCATGCTACCATCTAATATCTCAGGAGCAAAATGGTAAATGCTACCAAAGAGAAGAAACACTAAGTGAGACACACTTAGAGGGAGAGGGCTGCTCAACTTCAGGCCTCTGCAGAGCTAATGGTGATAGTAGGTGTGTGACTCGTGGCAGAGTTTTGTCCATAAATTCTTCTGAGCTGGTAACAAAATTGAAGCTCTTTCTTATATTCAGGTCCAGCTCAACGAGCAGAACTGTTAGTTGTACAAGCTCCCATGTAAGAAGAAAATCTAATGTCATAGCAGATGACATCCCAAGAGCTGTGTTTTAAATCACTTTGTTCCCCCAAAGGATATTTTCAGCTTGGAACACTGCTGCCAGAATCCAGCCATTCATGTTTCCAAATCTGACAAGTCACTTTGGTGCTCAGCACTGGCAGAGAGATGGCGTACATGATCTACTGGGTATCTTTCACCTCTCCTTTCTGTACTTCCATCATCCTCCATCAGTAGAGATCAGCTGTCAACTCACTACCAATTAAAAATAGAGGTCACCTCCGTAATGGTAACTCACTGCCTGCAACTAATTGTAGTAGTGTGTCATTGTTCTCACACGATGGTTCCCAACTGTTATTAAACAAGCATGATATTGTTAAATAGAAAATATTAGATTATGAATTCTGTTGAAAAATAAATAACTGCTCACTTATTAAAATAGGTCACGAAAGGAAGAACGGTAGCTGAAAATAGATTTGAAATGTATTCTGGAGATGATGTCTCAGATTCTGACACACAGTGTTCTGCTGCATCCATTCTATCAAACAGATTATTACACACAAACTGATTGATGCTACAAAATGTGATGCGCCCGAGCACAGTGTGTCAGTTCAGAACCCAGAACACACGGACTTCTCAAAAAAACATGGGTTATTTTTAATGAACAAAGGCAAGATTATCGCACTCTGATTTTTGTTCTTCTGTGTTTCTTACTGGGAAACGCACCAACAAGAATGACAGGAAAATAAGTTTCTGAAAATGAAAATGAATTCATCTCTTAGGAGAGGGCAGCGGGGAGACAGAAGGGGAGAAAAAAAACGATTCTGAAATTTCCAATCTACTGGGGTTTGCAGATTAGTGGCTGAACAGCTGTGCCTGTAGCTGTGTGACTCTGCTAATAGGAAGCAGTATGTCATGTGGCGATGGACCACAAGGGAAGGCAGCATGGCAGTGTGAAAGGGTGGATGGGCTGCAAGGCCATAGGAGACTGTATCTGTGATTGGGAAGATAGGAACATGCGTATGACAATGAGAAAAGCCAGCTGTAGGGTCGTGCACAAGACCAGAGAGAGAGCAGATGTAAATCCTGGGTGCCCCCTATAGCAGCCAGGAAAAGGGTGGCAGGGTGTTCAAGTAAAATGTAAGCATCAGAGACGTATGAGGGGGGAATTGCCAGACGAAATTGCCCTAGAAACTACAATAAATGACACAAAACCACATACTGTTATGTGACATTCATTCACACAGTACATGAGACCTCATAAACTGATTGTACCTGCATGTGCTCCTGATTATATCTTCTGATTGTGTAGACCAAGTGTTTACCTTTTGAGGTCTGGGGTAGATACATCAATGCTAAACTAAATACACTCAAATTGGAATTCATACCTCTTAGTTTTAGACATCTACAATGGATATCTGCAACTAAGAATTCAGCCTTGGACTCTTCTGTAGTCTGGAAAGAAACAAACACCGCTGCAATGATTCATGTGACATATTTGGGATGTTTTCTTCAGGATAAAATGAACCATATTCAAAAGTGACAATTCCTCAGTGTCAATTATAAGGAAAGTACTGATCAGCTCAGATGAATTCCACCTCCATCACCTTCAATATTATCACTGAGATTTATGACCTAGTCGGTGGGAGGATTATATGTACCTGCGTACATATGCATATTAATCAAAGTAAGGCCTTGGCACTAGTGAAGATTCTGAGTTAGAAACCAGAATAAATAAAACAGACAAATATATATAAACCAGACAAATGTTAACAGTAAAACGTTTGATCAAAATAGCAGAGGAAACGACAGCAAAGAAAAATGATCTTATCTACAAGGGTTGCTGGAAGGTACACAATCTCATATCCAGTTTTGTTCCGTGCTGCAGTCACAGAGCTCTAATTAACACAGGGTTCACCCAGGTTAGACGGTTTGCTTTTGTTGAAGTGGACAAGAGAATTTCAACAATTGTTGGCCTGCTTCTGCATAGCATACAGTCAAACTGATGGTACACTTACCTACAGGGACTTCAGCTGACAGCCTTGTATCATGACGTGGTAACCCAAACAAAAATAATAAAACCAGTACTGCATTTTCTGTATGCAACTTAATGCTTGGCTGGTAAATGACTGGGGTTGATAATTATCCTCTTCTACAAATGAACAGGTCAGCATGCCATCATACGAGAGAATACAGCAGCACTCTGTAATGATCAGCAGTGAACTGAGTGCCTAGAAAAAGCCCTAACCCAGAACAGAGTGTGATATTGAGATATCGTGGTAAGGCAGGCAATTATGCCATTTCTACCATTCCTGCTTTTCAGGCACTGCCAGCAGCATCTGGTTGTCACTGCAGGAATTGAACAGAACTGATAAAATACAACTGGACTTTATTGCAGAGCTCCAGACAATGCCTTTCCAAGCCCTACTTGAAACCCTTATCTAAACCAGCTTGGATAAGAGTACTATCAGACAGAAAGATCCAAACAAAGGCTGATGATAAGCACAGATTTGGGAGGAGATGTCCAGTGGGGTGTGGCAAGGAGGATTGTTAAACCTGGGTTTATTTAGCAGCTTTATTAATGATCTCAAAGACGGGGCGATAAGCGCATGAATTAAACATACACTGGATACTCAACTGGGACATCATGTGTGCACATGAAAAATGAAAACCAGCACAAAGCTCTAGGCAGAAATTCTGCAGTGAAGCACAGAGAGATGCAAAGTAGCTCCAGGAATAGTGCGGTTTGCGTATTATGGAGAAAGAGCTCGTGCCACAGTCTTTCTGGAGGAAAAAACCATCCAAAAGAACAAGAACCAGAGCCCGAGGGAAGGACAGAAGATTCACAGGATAAATAAAGTCTTATAATGGCCAGACCTTGGGAAGCCATGTATCCTCAGCTCCTCTTAAAGAGACTGCTGCTGCTGCGGACGCGGTCCCAGTCTGTGCCTCCTGGCACTTCTTAGCTCAGCATCTCCTTACTTGTGAATCATCAACGTAGATGCCAGATCCTTGCCTAGCTAGTGATAAAGAAAATCAGCTTCACAAAGCAGTGCAGACCTAACGGTAAAGTCCCCAGATTGCTTAAATGCATTGCTTTCTTTCTTATTTCCTCTTACAAATTCATGCTTACATAAACAATCTTCTAAATGTGACTTCTGATTTAAGAGGATGCCCCTTTTTGAGGGTTCAGCCTGAGAATAGTTAGGTCTTATGCGAGTTCGTACTGCCATTCTTAACACCAACAAGTTGTTACTGACTCTTTTTGTTCAGAGCTTCTCAAAATTAGACTACAGATAATATATTTCTGCTGGACATTCACACAACACATTCAAAGAGGAAGAATCCCTTTGAAATTCCTGGCTGGCCATGAACTTGTAGATAAATAGCAGGGAAATGGTTTTTCAAGTTTCTAATTACATGCACAGAGGCATAACTCAAACATTTTTTTCCTGAAGAGGGAATCTCAGAGAAACATTGCTTCTCCAGTACACACTTCTTTGAGTAATATTACCATATTTTAATACTGAAGCAAAATATGTCACTGGGGCTAACAAGGTCACACTAACTCCCTTGTTTTCCCTAAAATACAGCATGGAAGAGCTCGATCCAGGAAAGGTTCCTCTTATCTACAGCACCTGGGCTAATGAAGAAATAAGAAATATGCAGCACAGGGCAACCCACTGCTTTTACACTGCATTCACAAACAGAAGAAATGAATCTTATCTACAGGTGACTACTTTTCCCACGTTGATTGATAGGGACAATGGTGGTTAGCTCAGATGAAGACTTCTATGTCTGACCAAAGCAATTCCAACCAGAAAGACTATTTTCACTTCATTGAGAGGCAGTCCCTCCTGGAAGGCCACTCTCTTGCTTTTTTCTGTCTATTTACTGATAACCCTGTACCTTCAGGAGCCACAGATGCACTTCTCTATGATCAGTTTAACATTTGTTCTCCTTGAAAATGGAAAAGATAATCTTCAAGACCCAAGAATGTGGACAAAACGCGTTTATCTGATTTTTCTGTCTAAAAGTAATCTAACAAACCCACACTATATTTCCCAGAAATCTGTTATGTTCACTACACCACTAACAGAATGACGGGTCAAATGACTTCACAAAGTTCACAATGTCACTGATAAAATATGTCTTGATTCCGTATGCCAAAGATCTTGGCTAACTGCCTCTCCAGATAACTTAAAGTGCTTTGATTGGCCTAATGAAACCCAATGGAGGGAGTTCAACAGTTCCTTTCTATTCATGAGTTGACATCACCCAGTCACCTACAATTCAATTTTTCTAAGGCCCTGAGATTTTAATTTGAGTAATACTTCTATTAATTACAATGTCTAATAACAATGTCTAATTCAGACATCTGCTAAAAGTATGTAATGTTAATTTATTGGAAAATCTCCAGCAGTGCTCAATTAAAATGTTCCCCAGTTAAGCTAATGCATATGATTTGTAATGAATAGTGAAATTAGATGCCGTGAATAAAAGTAATAGCAAATAAAAAAACAATAAAACCTTGAGTGTAAGACTGAC
This sequence comes from Perdix hodgsoniae, assembly GCA_035772895.1. Lineage (NCBI taxonomy): Eukaryota > Metazoa > Chordata > Aves > Galliformes > Phasianidae > Perdix > Perdix hodgsoniae. Next base: position 5,669,319 of record JAPSGF010000024.1, on the reverse strand, counting down.
AAAATTAAGGACGTAGAATTCTTCCTTAGGTGGTAGAACAGGAATTTTTGAAACTGGAATGTTCTCACCTGGGTTTGGAGCCTATCTGTAGAGCACTGCTCAAAATTAGCACCCACAGGAAGTATTTGCTGCACAAAACACTGCAGGAAGTAGCATTAATCCTTACTAGGTTTTTCTTGTTTTAATTGCAGTTTTCCATCACAAGACATTTTTCACGCTCCTTAAATATGTAGGCTTACGCAGAGGCCTATATTTGGCAGAGGGGGCTTTGCTATTTTTAAATAATTACAGTGCTTTGCAGCGCGTCTGCAGTCCCGTGAATTAGGATAGGTGAAGCAAACGGCGCTTCTGCTCATAAGGAACACTGCCCTCCCGTTATCATTCTGTGCCTGACTGCGTGGCCCCACAAAGCCATTAATCTGTTGGGCTGTTTGTTGTTTTTTTTTTTAAACAGATCTACAAGAAATGATGGAAATGAAGAACCGCGTGGCCTCAGCAAAGCATTACAATACAACACGGCCCCTTAAAGCACAGCTGACATTTCTTTCTTTTCTTGTAAAGATGTCAGCAGCTCTGAGCACGGTGCAGCGTGCAGACTGTGATATAGTATCTCCCTCATCCACGTTCCCCCTTGATGGCAGATTATCTGCCCGGAGGTGGCATTGGGCCTCCGTCAGCTGTCAGTCAGCAGATGAGCAGGAACGGTCCAGTGCTTCATTCCCTTTGCTCTTGACAGTGATGGATGACCGGGCCCGGTGCTCAGCAGAGCCTGACGGGCCCAGGCCTCCCCTTGCAATCTGTTCCAGGCGAACGTCAGCCTCCTTGTTGCATCTCCCCAGTGCAAAGGTGCAGCCTATGGGCTTTCCTGGCTCAAAAAGGGGAACTGCGGCTTTGCTCCTTGAAGAAGCTCATAATAGTAAAAAATAAAGTGAGTACAATGTCATAAAAGAGCGTAGGCACCATTTAGCTGCCCCCACATAAACATCTGACTCAAGTCTGAAGAAATACACCACAGCCTGAAAAATGGTTTAACCAAAGCACTGCTGTCCTTGTGAAACAACATGGCTTTGCTTCTCTTGTTGCATCCAGAGGGGATGCAACTTCATCTTGAGCAGAGACTGCATTTCAAGGCTAATGCTCCTCTTTCTCAGCAACTAGAAATACACTGGAAAATATTTTGTACTGAACAGAATTACTGTTTTCACTTCTATCTGAAGTCAAATATATTAGCTCAGCATTTGAGGTTCAAACTATGTTTCTTTACTGAGGCTAGTGTACACTGATCACAAAACTAAGCACCTGGCTGCTGCAAAACAGCATCTACATTGTAAGGATCCACGATGCTCCATAACTGACTTCTTCTCCAAAGTGCGTAAGTGATTCAGGATGAGACTGAAGAGGACTCACACATGGGTAGCCAGCACTGTTACCTGGGGGAAAAAAACCCAGGACAACAATAGAAGAGCAGAACACACAGATGTTCTCTGAGTGGTGAGATCTTCCTTCACACAATAGGGATTTAATTCACTGTAGGTAAGACTTCAGTGACTTTATGAACTTAGCACACAACTGGGAGTTGTCTGTTTTTATTTACCTGTAAAACGCTAAGCTAGGCATTCTGGTGGTGACTCGTAATGCTTCACATCAAGAATATCTACGTTTGTAGTACTGAATTGCTTCACTGAGATGATCAGGCTCCCTTTCAGGTAAGGGAAAAGAATAGGTACATCTTGTGGGGTCTTCAGCCATCGTTCCTGGTTCAAAGCAAATCCATGGAAAGTATTGCACTGAGTGACTAAATCAAGAATCTACAGTAGATGCAGATGGTAAATTAAATATGGCTCATCGGTGTTTATAAAAATCTTAAAAGCAATTCATACCCAGCATTTTACTAAAATACCATTTGAGAGTGAAGACAGCTGCTATGATGAGTGAAAACATGTTTGTCTGGCTTTTAAGAGCATTAAAGGACTACCAAATCCAGAAGAGTTAGATATAATCGGTACTGAAAGATTAGAGGAAATCCAGAGACAGAATAGCAAAGGTTATGCCACAGGTTGGGTGCTCTGGCAGAAGTGCAAAGGATACACAAGGGAGGAGCACAAGTCTTCCCAGCCTCACTGCCAGGTACAGCAAGGTCAGCCTTGTCTCTGACACAGAATCATGGAACCACCAGGGCTGGAAAAGATCTCCAAGATCATCCAGTGCAACAGTCCACATCCCATCAATACTTCCCCACTAAAGCTTATCTTTTAGTACAACATCCAAACATTTATTGAATACCTCCAGGGACGGTGACTCCACCACCTGCCTGGGCTGCAGAGCCGGACCACTCTTCTGGAGAAGAAATTTTTCCTAGCATACAACCTGAATCTCCCCTGCCAGAACTTGCTTCCCAAGTTCTAGAATTCTCCTTTTGCAAAGAAAGAAACTGACCCAGGAATTTATTTTGGCAGCTCTCGGTGGTAATATTCCCCAAGGTTAAGCACTGTAAATTCTTCTGTATCACCAACAGGGGGATATGGCATTACAAAGAACAATTCAGACAGCCTAAAGTTAGACATAAGCTCTGGATTCCGTTCTGGAGGTGTTTGCCTCCCACTCTCTTTCTCTCCACTGGAAGGAGAAACACAGGAGATTTTAGTTCCTTAACACTGAAGTTAGATTCCTCACCCTAAAGTTAGCTACACTACACTGAAATTAGTTTCTGTGAATAGCCTTACAAATTGCAACGGATTTCATCTTAAAGCTAGAATTTGTTTTGAAAACTATCAAAATGGACCTTTCAGCTTATGATAGCATGAGATGCAGGCAAAAAAGCATGTATAGGCTGGTGATTCTAACACGATTCATTGCGTTCTACTGCAGTCATCTGAAATACCCTACCTTGATAATGTTTATCTCCCCTTTGACTGTCACAGACTCAGCAGCTCAGCAACTCAAGACTGAGCACATCTGGAATTTGGCCAAATGAATCTGACAGTTTTTTTACTATTTGCAGAGCAGTGATTTGTCACTGCTGCTGCTGGAATCTAATTTTAATATAATTTTCCAATGGATCTTGTATTTCTAAAGAATGCCATTCCCGTGAGGAACAAAACAAACACAGCATAAGCAAAGGGGCTGTGTTCTACCAGCAGCATTAGCTGCATCACAATATCTATCCCATTACCATTATTAACAGTAAAATCCACTTTCTTTACACACAGGAATTGAAGTCTTCCTCCAGTAAGAGAATTATATTCCCAAATACATAACACATTCCTTTAATACAAAATACACTAACTAATAAACTGCATCCTTTCAGAAATTTTGCATTCTCCATGGTATTCTTAAGCTGTACAAGATCTTTTAAAAAGAATCTGAATCAACTCTATCACGTATTGAAATTAACTGAAATACTGAGCTTACAGTGTAATTGAAAAAACTGGGGTGGAATGGATTTATCCATTATGGCTTTACATGCTGTAGGTAAGCTACCTAGAGCTCTCATCCATGGCTTAAACTAGGCTTGTTCAGCACAGCTATGGTGTGACGTACAACTCAGCAAACGACCATCATTCTTTAACAACTCACTTGCGTGTAACAATTTTATGGGTTGTAATGAATGAGGGATATGGGAATACTACTGTATTTCAATCCCTTCAGCCCTGGATGAGTTCACTGAGTTCTCATTGCTTCTGTAACATCTCACACCTGTGTATCTTCTACTACAGTGGCTGGCCACAGTATTCCTTCCTCGGTTAAACCAGGAAATAGAAGAGAACTGCTGGGAAATCCTGCCTTATATAATTTTATGAGCAATACCAGCTAATGTTTGAGATTTCATGGTAGACAAAGCGTGTTTTTGCAGATAAAATGGATGTGGGATTTTTAACATTTTTCCCTTCATAAAATGACAAAACATAATCACTGTTTTAGTACTTTAATGTGTCTTTATCTACAAGAAGTAAATATAACATCAAGCATCCTGAGTTTATAATGCATAGTTTGCAGAAAACTGCAACAGTTCTACAGTATTTTTATCTTTATAATGCTGAAATAGCATTGCAAATGTGTCTCCAATTTGGTACTTCTTTTTTTCTTGTTGCATGTAATATGTCCAGCTGCATCTTAAGGTACTACATAATGAAGGGCAGACTTTCAAAAGGATTCAGCAGCTCCCATTGAAACAGCAACTGATTTTCCTAAGAGCTCAGCACTTTATAATGTAAGATGTTTCAAAACTCTGACTCAGGTGTATATTCCAATGAGCAATAAAGAACAATAATTAGGTTTATAAAGAGTCGGTGTGCATTCAAGCAGATATCTTCTGGCTACTCTGCTAGTATGGCCACACCAGGTTTGGGCAGATAGTGACAGGACAAGGGGGAATGGTTTTAAACTGAGACAGGGGAGGGTTAGGTTAGATATTAGGAGGAAGATTTTCAGCCAGAGGGTGGTGAGGCACTGGAACAGGTTGCCCAAGGAGGCTGTGGATGCCCCATCCCTGCAGGCATCCAAGGCCAGGCTGGATGTGGCTCTGGGCAGCCTGGGCTGCTGGTTGGTGACCTGCACATAGCAGGGGGTTGGAACTGGATGAGCACTGTGGGCCTTTGCAACCCAGGCCATTCTGTGACTCTATGATTCCATACCTGTGAGTGCCAACTTAAAGATCAAACAATTATCTTGTCTGAGGTCAGGAGCCATAAAGTTCCTAACATTGTGCAAATCTTAAATGAAAGACACATCTAGAAAGAGAAGTCATCTCTGTCTTTACACAATGTAGATGGAATAGCATTTAGGTGCTGCCAAAAATGAGGAAGTAGCAAACTTCAGCTACTGACTACATTGGCAACACCCACAGGCTTTGTGTGACATTATCACAGCTCCAAAATATCAAGTTGTTCAGTAAAAAAGTTATAATTAGATTCTCTGGCATTCTCACATGAAAACCTTGAACATATCCAATAATAATAATTAATTATGTTTTTCTCCACACTTTATAATCTCTCTCAACATAAGATAATGTTTATTGCTCTAGACCCATAAAACACTCTAGACCCAGTTTAACAAGCAGTGAGGGAATAATGAAAATGTAATTGCTGCCTTTGTTAAGAAGGTTGCTGATGAACTTTATTTGGTATTTGAAAATTGGAAATCTGTGTTCTGTGGAGAACACTAAAAAAAACCCAACATATATGATTATTTGCCATATAGGCTAATGTAAGTTAATAAAATTATCAGTGACCTCTGTGGGATTAGGAACTCTGAAATGGTTCATATCCAGAAAGAGGATGGGTTAAAACCTCTTTAATTTTGATAACATTTAATCTGTGTATGCCACTCTGTATTTCAAATTTCATTGCCTTCCCCAAAGTGAAACAAAAACTTAATCATGATACTTCCAGCAGAGAGTTGGATGAATGCTTACTGGCAAGAATGTAAGAGCATTTCCTAATAAAGTCACTCGCATTTTGAAATTAATTTGCTTTGACCATGCTCACTTTGCTTTTGTGTTTACTTTCTACGAATACTCAATTGATTGAATTTGCCTGCTATAACTGTTCAAGGAAAACCAATTTCAAAAATCACATAAGTGGGCATTCAAGAAGCAGAATTTAAAATTCACCCCTTCTACTTTGTCTCAGTTACTGTGAAAGCCTCAATGGTATCTCATACTTAATAACTTTATTGAATTTGTTCTCACAATCATCAGAAGGACAGAATTAGGAGCTACTTGGCATAGCTCTGGTAACAGAAGCCAGAAGCAGAGAGGAAGACTGAAAATGTACATCCCGAGGTCTATATTAGCAGTCCTAACTATATCATCATCTTCAGCTTAGACAACAGTCAGGAAACAAGAAACATGAAACAATCGTGGCCACGTACTACAATTTTGACTGCAAATGATCATAAGCAGTATGTAAACTAATGGGAAGAGGGTCAGTGGCCAATATCTAATGAGGACAAAAGTAATTAGTAATTCAAGTACAAACAAGACAACCTTGCAAATTCAAATGAGCTACCCTACATATATTCATATATTTACATTCATGTATGACTGTATAATTAAAGTTCAGTAATTAATCTGTTTCAAATTCCTGACAGAAATACAATTCACTCCATCATTTTGAAAATATGGCACTGATTTACAACATACTGTTTAGCCCATATTATTTAGGCTATCTCTACACAAACTTATCTACCCATAGGCAGCTCAGATTTCTTGGTTTGAAAGGAAGCCATGGCAGCAGTTGATGTACATTGGAATGCTGTGCAGAGCCAAAAAATACAGGCAATATATATAAATACAGTGAGCAATAACCACCCACCAAAGCAAATAGTGAACTTCCGATATCAGATGTGCCCTGATAGATGGATAGATAGACAGACAGACAGATCCATCTGTAACAGTGGAAAGGACTTTCTGAATCTCAATTATATTAGGCAAGCCTAGCCATGAATTTATCAGGATGCTCCAGCACCAAGGCAAATTTGAAATAAGGTAAAGACTGAACCTTAAAGGATCACGTAACACAGCAGAATCACTCTGCTCTTGGCTTACTTGAAGTCAAGGTTCCTCTTGCAAGTGAAAAAAGTACTCAAGGGTCATTCAGGTGATCTATGGGAATGACTCCATTATGAAATAAGACATTTCAAATATGGTTAACTGAAAACATGAGATTATAAAAGCATTTATGAACTGTTAGAATTGCTCAACAGCATCATAAATATGGGAACACTGAGAAAATGAAGGCTTGGGTGCAATTTTGAAAGTTCTTTTTTTCAGAAAGAATTACTTGGAGCTTCCTTTAACACGGGTGCTCAAAAAGTTACTTCTTATTTCAGGCAAACATAAAATGGAAGTCTAAATGGAGTCTACAAACCATTCTCTATAGCAAAGTACCCAGCAGCAATAAACTGCTTCCTCAGGCCTTTCCATTTGGCTGAATATTTACAAAATATTTTATCCATTTAAAGTAACATCATGCAAGAATTTTAAACAAAGATTAAAGAACGTAGAGAGAAAACAGAGTTCCTGCTTTTAGATATTTAGATTTGAGATATTTAAGATCACATCAGTCTGTATGAGGCTCTGGGCAGCCTGGTCTTGTGGCTGGCAACTCTGCCCATGGCAGGGGGGTTGAAACTAGATGATCTTTGAGGTTCTTTTCAGCCCAAGCCATTCTATGATCATCTTTGGATGATTTTAAAACCTTTCTTTTTTGTTTGTTTTACTAGTGAAAAGTATAGTATGAAGTATACTTTTTCTTGGTGAACATGTAAGATATACCTGCTTTATTCTTGGTTCACATACTGTCTTTGCTCTGATGTCTTGTTTATGACTTTTCACTAGATACACCTGGTTCACTAAATAAAGAAATATCATAGCAAACCCAGCAAAATTTCAGGGCAAATGTTAGGCTTCAGATAATCTTCAGATTATATTTATTATTGCTACTATTCTCATTCTTATATTTTGAATCTTCCTCCTTATTTTCTCCTACACACAGTTGTATCTACTCTTAAAGCAGACTACAAGTTTCCTGAGCAAAGGAATCTTCTTTAGATGTCCTCCATTATCCTGTACAGTGGAGCACCATTCTCCTTCACCTCCTGTGTAACTGGAGATAGGATGAGAGGCAATGGCCTCAAGTTGCACCAAGGGAGGTTCAAGTTGGATAGTAGGAAAAATTTCTTCTCTGAAAAAGAGCCATCAGGTGCTCGAATGGGCTGCCAAGGAACATGGTGGGGTCACCATCCCTGGAGGTGTTCAAGAAACATTTAGATGTTGTACAGTGGGTTAGGGGAAATGCTAATGTTAGGTGGATGGTTGGACTAGATGATCTCGGAGCTCTTTTTCAGCCGTGGTGTTTCTATGACTCTACAATTTTCACTACATTGTTTTGTTAGGAAAGGCCACATGCCATGCACTTTTTTGATGTTTACCATTTGGAATGTCTTCTTTTGACAATATGATTCATATCATTAATTTTAAACCTTTCCAAAACAATATCTTCACTTTCCTGCACAGAAAGAAAAGATGATAAATTCAGACACTTCTCTTTCAGGCTCTAAAATTTCTGCATTAAACACAGATTTCCATTATTACTGATCTAATAAGTCCTATTCTCATCTGGGCTATCAGTAACTCAATAAGTAATTACCATTCACCTTAGGCTGTTCCAGCCCATTAGACCAATACTGATGACTCAGGGGAGGCAATAAATGAAGAGCACACAGCTGATAAAAAGAAAGCGATGTGAGAAAATGCTGCTGCTGTAACTCATGCTCCATTGCTGTGTTTACTGAGAAATGCTCAAATATTGCTCAATTTCATTTAAATTGATACGATCAAATGTAGAGTAAGTTTATAATTTTAATGCTTTTTTTTCCTTACACAGCTAAATGGAAAAGCTGATGTTACAGAGGAACGCAAGACCTATATTTATTTCCAGTCCAAGCATCATAGAGGCTACCTGAAGCTCTGCACACAGAGACTGCACAGAGATCTGTGCCCTGCTCTATCACTGGAGTCTAAGAGTTGCCCCTAGGGAGCTGAAAATCCATAGCTGAATTCACTCTGATTCTGATCTCACCTAGTCCAATGTGTAGATGATGTCTGTCCAATTATGCTGCTGAGAACCAGGTCAGAACAATGTTGGGTGGTCCAGCATGGAACCACGAGTTGGACTCAATCCTTACGGATCCTTTAGAACTTGGGATATTCTGCAATTCTGTGATTCTATCACTGCCCAATGGCTGTTGGAAGGAAGGAAAGAAAAGTGAGTCACTGTAACACATCTTTGCTCAGACTGCAGCCAGTGCCATCCCAATATTCTGCCCTGCTCAGAAAAGGACAGCATCTCAGAGGAGGCCAGTGAGAAACTGAAACTCTTCATTGAGGGACACATCAGGAGAAACAACAGCCCTGAACTCAAAGAAAGGAGGTTCCAGCTGGATATCTAGGGGTACGCTTTTCTCTAAGGATGGTAAAGTGCAGAACAGGTTACACAGAGATGTTGCGGGATGTTTTACTTGCAGGTTTTCAAGACACAACCAAGCAGAACCCTAAGCAGTGTGAATTCAGTGTGAATTCTGGGCAGGAGGTTTGACTTGAGACCTCCTAAGCTTTTTTTCATCCCAAATAAACCTCTGTTTCAGAGATATGATAGTCATTATGAGAAGAGAAACTTTAACAGATGATTGAGATGTCATCTCTGCTGGCACGCAGAATGAGTGCATACACAACACCAAGTGGCAAAATACAATAATTTGGTGATGAACTCCTGACAGCATTTTCAGTCTCAGCTCTTCTATCAAAAACTGCACATCACACCCAGGGTGTGCAGCCACTGCTCTGTGCTCTCATCAGTGCTGACAGAAATGAATTAAAATTAATTGTCAACAAAGCATTTTTAAAAGGATTTAGACTGTTTTGTTGAGTATGATAACTGCGTAAGAAATACTGGATCAGTGTCCACATTTTTCAACTCTTTGAAAAGGTAGATAACAGCAGGACAAGGGGAAATGGTTTTAAGCTGAAGGAGGCAAGATTTGGGTTGGATGCCAGGGGAAGTTCTTTCCCGTGAGAGCGGTGAGGTGCTGGAACAGCTGCCCAGAGAGGCTGTGGATGCCCCGTCCATCCCTGGAGGTGTTCAGGGCCAGGTTGGATGGGGCCCTGGGCAGCCTGGGCTGGTGTTGAATGTGGAGGTTGGTGGCCCTGCGTGTGGTGGTGGGGTTGGAGCTTCATGATCCTTGAGGTCCCATCCAACCCAACCATTCTGTGTGATTGTGTGTGTGATTTAAAAGGCTCAAGATGAGGGAAGATTCCCATTCATTATATAAACAATTATACATTTGATTTCTCTATGCAAACTGGATCATTAGTTTTGAGCAAAAATAATGTTTAATATTTATTTTATTGAAATTTCTTTCTTCAAATCAAAATAGAAGTTCTACTAATAACATCTGCCCTATAATTACATCTTTCTGAAATAACCAAGGTCAATCACAGATTCAGAACAATGATCAGAGATGAGGTATTTCTAATATCAATATTTAGTGCTGATCAAGGAACAAAAATTTGTAGATTTTCTAGTCTACAAAATAATGTAGATTCTTATTATAAAAATAAACAGTTGTTGGCTACTTGACAATCTAAAAGCCTTCCAAGAATTTCTCCAAAAACTTCCATGAAAGAATCTTAAGATTCCTTACAAAGGTGTTGGTTTTTTTTTTTTTAATCACCCGTAAGAAACTCTCTTTTAATTGAAGAGTTTTAAATTATTTTTGTGATCATTCTTTAAAATGCATTTATTTATTTCTTGTCTTCTATAGGCAAGTCATAAATTTACCTAATTTGCCACTGAGCTCACAGATTTAAGAAGCACGTGCTTAGACTAATTCATATCTAATGAATGTTGTGAATCCTACTGAGGATTTATGTTCACCAGACTTACAGTTGATCAGGCTGTGAAAGAACTTCTAAGAAAGTCAACCCTCTATACCCATTTTACAGATGGAGGCCTATGAAAGTTCACAGGATCAGCCCAAACTACTTTACAGCCTTGCTTGATGACATGCACTAGAAAATTTTTAATGAGCAGATCTGTAAGGAAAAACGTCTCTATTAAGATGTGATGTTCCTCTCTCAGTGGTTAAATGATTGTTTCCAGAAGCAATAATCAGCTGCTGATATGAAAGCACCCAGTTAATTAGCTAAAGATTGTACTATTCGAAGAAGCTACATTATTCAGTCAACCATGGGAAATAGTTTTATTTTACAATATTATTAAATGCCACATTTGAAATTGTTTAGCTGGTAATGCAATCCTTGAAAATGCCTTTCACTAGAAAAATATCTTTGTTCATTAATAACTGCAAAAGAAAATTCGCAAAATCTAGCAGCTACGTTGTGCAACAAGATAGCTCATTTCTACCACCTTACAACTTTTAATTACTGTAGTAGAGACTAGAATAATACCTAATAAACATTTATATTAAATTATTGGATAGTGAATTGAAAATCAAAATGCAATTAAAGAATTTTCCTTGTTACATTTCATGCCGAAAGTGGAGTACGAAGTGTTTTTTAACACACCCTTTTGAAACTACAGCGGATCACCAAAACATTATTTCTGTGCCAAAGAGTAGGACTAAAATTTGGTTCAATGACAGAGAAAGTTCACAACCGCTGAGAAATCCAGATTTCTGTGCCAGAAGGATGGGGAGCTGCTCTGGTGCTTTACCAATAATCTTTAGATCAACAACTAATGGAACAGCAGGGCAACAGGATCTATAAATATGAACTGTGAGATGCATTTAAGCTAATACACTTTTCTAAAACCTATCTGATGGACACATAGTGCTCCTTCCGTGGGCAACAGAAAGCAAGTAGCACCCAAACAGATGAACTCCCCTTCTACTTAAACCCATTTAGCAACAAAAACGAGAAATGTCTTTTGGCAACCAACTCTAGTGATGGACCATGAGTTTAGCATGGACACCTTTTATCTTAATACGAGGGTGGAACAACCAATTGGAAACTTGTCTGCATATCTTCCACTTCAAAAGTAAAGATGGATGTAGATGACTGTATACTTGGAAGTCATTTTTGTCATTTAAAATACTGGCAGAAGACTCACTATACAGCCTAAACATTGCAAGTTCTGATATGTTTGGAGTTTTTCTTGCAAAACTGTAAATCTTAATCCCATAGCAGTGTTTACGCCTACGCATTAATCTCTAAGGCAAATACTCACATGTAGAAGAATAGACATATGCATATACCTATACTCCTATACACATATAAGTGGGTATACAAGAAATCAGAACGTTGCCTGGTCGAGCAAATCGAAAAGTAGGTACTTCCTCTACAAAGTTGCAAGCACGTGATGGTCAGAACAAACAACACATGAAAAATGAAATTCAGAGGTAGGCTTCCTATAGAAGACCTATCCTGCAAACAAAACTCATACAAACCTTTCCCTGTCAATTTTCCTGAGAAAATAGAAAAGAGGGAACTGCTTTAGAAGACAAACATCCTGTTCTGATTGATCTACCAAAAGATTTCATCATATACAAAGTCACCATTCATGTCCAGGTTGGAGAAAATGACCAAAAGCAGAAAGAAAAAGAAAGTGTGAATAAGGGAGTTTGGCTTCTCATCAGCGGAGCGCTAGTCAATACTTTCGTATGGAATCAGACCTAAGCCAGCACAACTTTTCTGGCTGTCCCACCACCAAGCACAGCAGAAGTCTCATCTCTCACTCACAAATTTCCTAAGGAGAAATGATCAATAATGGATATTTGTGGTCTGCAGCTCAGCAGGGGCATGCCCACCCAGTAAGTCAGTTCTGTAAGGAGAGATCTGAAGGTAGAAGGGTAAGTCTCCAATATGACAAACAGATCATTTGATCCACCACAGCAGCGGCACGATGGTAAAAAGGAAGGAGCACTAAAAACAGACAGAAGGTGGAAAAGGTGCTGTAATGTCCTGCTGTGCACTAAGGAAGAGGGGGCTGAAAGTTTTAATGAGCAGAATTCTGAGTAGCTCAGCAAGTTCTGAGGTTTAATAAAGGAACAAAAATAGGAAAAATGAGCAAGAAGAGTGGTTACATGAATTCCTTCAACCTTCCTCCCCCCTTTCAGACCCGACATTCATAGAATCACAGAATGGCCTGGGTTGCAAAGGCCCACAGTGCTCATCCAGTTCCAACCCCCTGCTGTGTGCAGGTCGCCAACCAGCAGCCCAGGCTGCCCAGAGCCACATCCAGCCTGGCCTTGAGTGCCTGCAGGGATGGGGCACCCACAGCCTCCTTGGGCAACCTGTTCCAGTGCCTCACCACCCTCTGGATGAAAAACTTCCATCCCAGTCTCTAACCTAACCCTCCCCTGTCTCAGTTTAAAACTATTACCCCTTGTACAGGAAAAGATAAGAGAAGATACTCGTGGAGAAGTGAGGACAAGGAGACTTTCATGTATTGGCTGCTGACTTTGTGCAAGGAAGCAGTGCTTTCAAACACAGCACTTGCAGGCTCTAATAAGAAAGGATCAATAATGACAAAATGACATTTTGATTGCAGTCAGCTGAGAGGAAAAAGGATCTTTACACACTTCATGGAGGCAGGAAAAAGTAAGCACTGGAACAACACCAAGCCATTTAATTTAGAGCTAGATTCCTTCCTTTATGCTATTCCACAAACAGTACAGCTAAGATAAGAGGCAAAGCACTACTTCAGCTGAGAAGGGTGACTTATTTTAAAATGCTGGGAGGATTCCAAGTCTGAAATAGGCTGTCAGCTTGCTGATAAATTATAGAACATGACGGGCAATATTTGGTTGGGGAACTGTTCTCAGAAATACCTCCTCTCCCCCCCTCCTTTCCCCCAATCCTGTATCATCATTAGCACAGGAGTATAGAGACTGTAAAAAGCGTCCTTTAGGGCCATCACTTCAGCTATCAGCCAAAAAAAGAGTCACTCAAAAGCTACTGAAGGCCTTTTCGCAAACCTCCAAGTGTTTTGGACTCCTTTCTGTTCAGTTTTCCAAAAAATGAAGTCAACTGATTGCACGCTTATCACCTCTAGCACATTCATATGAATGCTGAATAAGCTCTACTCTTGCAAAAGAAAATAGAGATCAACTGGCAAACTCTTGTTCATCCCATTCACACACAGCAACCCCATCAAAGAGACCGGGCACGAGCACATCACGAACACAAAAATGTGAAAGAAGTCCCTGAATTCCTTTGACACATCTGGAAATGTTCAGGTATCAAAATACAGCTCTTTTAAATATCAAACATAACAGAAGGATCCTGCATTGAAGTGTGCAAGAAGAACATTTTTAGGGTGATGCTGTGGTTACTATGGTTATTGCTCATGGATAAATTTTGTTTTCTCAGCATCAAAATGCTATGAGAAAGAGGGCAGGCTTACTAAAAAAAAACTTGGAGTAAAGACATACTACCAAGATCACCAATTTAACAATATCCACGCTCAAGGAGAAAGACTATGAATGACTGAAGTTCATTCGTGGTTCATAATCATCACGAAGTTGATGGATAAAAAGGACCGCAAGATCATCTTGTCTGATTAATTAGTAGACCATTTGATTATATTCATTTATTCGCTCAATATATTCACTTAATCTATTAAATACAGTAGCGTAATTTTTCCTGCCACTGCAATCCTATGCCTCCAACTTTCCAAGGAGTCTAAAGGTAGAGAGGATGAATGAGTGAGGGGAGAAAGCAGAGACAGACCACAAGGTAAATGAATGTTCCAGAAACAGATGGGACTCGCATTTCAGTAAATAACTCACGTTGCCATTGAAGAAACAATCTGGGGAGGAAGGTGGGAGATTCTCCAACCTCTCCTCACACTGTCCCAGCCATAGATCGTGCCTTGAGAGCCCCACAGATCTGTATGCTTCCACCCCGGTCAAAGGAAAAGCACCAAAGAGAGCCATTAATATTTGTGCTTGATTAGAGGTTTTGATGTTCAAATCAGGAGTAAATGTTAATGACTTAATCAGCAGCGGAAAGAGAGATAATTTGAATTAGTGCTAGTTCTTGACAAGGAAAAAAAATTAATACAGGGAAATTAAATGATTTAAGAAGTCATAGTATTACAATCATGGATCTAAACAGTGTGCAACTGTAAATATGCTGAAGTCAGCTGCACAAGATTTGGATTCAGCCCTTACATTTGTCATAAGGCTTCTGAACTGGGAAAGGTTAATTATGTCCAATTTAATGCTTTAAGTTGGGGATAATATCTCAGAAGTGCGTGAGATAAAAGTTCTGAAAGACATTGAGGACCAAAATGGTAACCAGAAAGCTATGCACCTAGGCTGGCCCATGTAAACTGAACCAAGCCACTGTACTTCACTGTAAAGCAGACATTCAAGTTGGATATTAGGAAACATTTCTTCCCCGAAAGAGCAGTGGCACAGCTGCCCAGGGAGGTGGTGGGGTCCCATGGAGGTGTTCTAGAACCATGGGGATGTTCCAGCACTGAGGGATGTGGGCAGTTGTCATGGTGGATTGAGTCAATGGTTAGGTGATCTTAGAGGTCTTTTCTTGCTGTAATGATTCTACGACATACATGATGTAGATAACACACTACAGCCTAACTCATTTCTAGCATTACAAATCTCAAGATAACAATTAGGGACGGACAAGCATGATCACAGCAGGGACCACTTCTGTGTTCTACTGCATGGAAGCGCATTGCAGCTGGGTGAGGGACACAGAGCAGACGCTGGGGTCAGCATGACTCCCATTAGTGCTGCTGTCTCAGGGCACCCTGCATTACACAGAGCTGATCTCACAGCCTATCCCTGCAAAACAACTAGGCTGAGATTTTGGAAAGATGAGAACACCCCAACCTGCTGCATTTAGGCCTAAGCAGCGCTTGTTCAGCAGAAATGGGCTCATGAACTGAGACTGCACACTACTGCAAATTAATCACACAGAAGATCTTATTCAACTGTATATTCTACCAGGAAAAGGTGCACCACGTGAATAATATTTTGCAAAATTAATGTCTATATTTGCTGACCACACTTCAAACTAGGATCAAATAGCAAAATATTAGAAATCGCTCTGAGAAATCTGAATCATTCATTACCAGCAAAATATGAAAACAATGACCATGATTCTTTCATTAGAAACCCAGCATGTTAGCCACACTGTTAATACACTTATAATTAAGCTTGCCTGTTGCTCACAGATTTGTTTCGCATGGCCTACAACACTGCCAGACTTCCACTGCTAGAAAATTGTCCCAGACCTCAATGGCTATCTATGCAACTTTTATAAATTGCAGATAACTTTAATTCAGACATTTGTCAAAATAATCATTATTTTTTACAGTAAGGGTGGTGAAGCACTGGCACAGGTTGCACAGAGGGGCAGTGGTGCCCCATCCCTGCAGACAGCCAAGGTCAGGCTGGATGGGCTGTGAGCACTGATGGAGCTGTGGGTGTCCCTGTTCAGTGCAGGCAGTGGGACGGATGGCCTTGAAGGGTCCCTTCCTACTCAAACCATTCTATGATTTCATTCTGCTTTCTCAAGCACATGCAGTCTTGAAGCTGCTCTACCTCACTTTTGTCAGCATAAAGCATATTCTTGTGCACATCAACAACACCTTTGCAAGCAATAGATTAAAACAATGTGTTTTAGCTATGTAATATACAGGTAGGACTCCAACTAAAACACATTCCAGCATTAAGCTCACAAATACTTCTGCCTTGGTAAGGGCTATTTAAGTAAGTTAACAAATACTTTTAGAATTATTTCTATGCCGGCAGTCCTAACAGCGTCTGTGATATCATTGCAGTTCCTCTGTGTGATCGTTCAAAAGGAAGAGAACAAATGGCAGCACTTCTCGGAGCTCCAGTGAAGGTTATGGTTTGTTTCATTTGGGTTTTAATTTGTAAAAAGGTTCAATTCTTTGTACACCATAAATCAAATTAAGGCCTGCCTGGGGACTCATCATCCCAAGCATCTAATGAAGAAAATACATCAGAGCTGATGCAAATTTATTGGATGATTTCTGCACAAAGGAAACAACAAAATAGCCAAGAAGAGCCACATATTAATGAGGAAACAGATGATATTTAATTAAATAAATATTCTCAACAACACTGCGAGGAATGAAATTGCACGTGTGTTGCACTGCCAAATTTTGAAGCAGGTTACTGAGGTTTAAACTGCATCATAAACTGCTCCTTGTTTTCCTCTTTGCTGATGCAGAGAAAGTATCTGAGAGACAAACAGACACCTCTTAGAAATGAGGCATCTTTTCAGACAGTAATACCACACGTTCTCCTCTGATATTAAGAGTTCCTGGGAGAAAACAAAAATGTACTTTTGTTAACTCTCTATTTATGACTGGTATTTTCATTCCTCCCGTAAAAATAATGGATCAAGTTCATCATTAAAACACCAGTGTAATTTTAAATACTGTACCAGAAATAATAGGTTAGAGAATTTTAAAAATTACTTATTTGGAACTCAAATGATTCTTCTTTTTCAATTTAAAGGAGATTTTATTTTCTTAAGCATTAGAGGAACAGTTGCTGGCAGCCCTGATCATGGCAGGGGATGGAGCTGGATGATCTTCAAGGTCCCATGCAAACTAAGCCACTCCGTGGTTCTACTAAAAGCACAGCAATGTAATAATGCACTAATAATGAAGATGGGTTGTGATGTAGACAAGACACAAAGGTGATTTTCTCATTTGTCACTGAGAAGTTTCAGTCCCAGACCTACACAAGGGCTCCTTGAATTTTACATACACCCCCAAAATGGATAATCTGCTGGCCCTCCTGTGTATCTGCATTAGTTGTGGACTCTCAGCAGACAAAAGGCTGCAGCAGAAGCTATAAGGCTGTCTGCTGTAACAGAAGTATTCCATCTCGTTATTACATGTAGAGCTCATTTATATTTTCTGTTTTCTGTTTGTGATCTTAACTGTTGTACTATTTTAACTAGTGAGATGGAGGAAAAAAATACAAAACACTTCCGTCAATGCTGAAAACACTGTTCTCATTGAAGACAATGGGAATTTTGTTCCACACTTCAATTTAATCTGACTTTATTCCAAAACTACAATCTCATGCTATCCCAAACAGCTGCCTTATGCAGAAATCAGTGAAGGCTCCCAACAGTCTGCCCAGAGAGGCTGTGGATGCCCCGTCCATCCCTGGAGGTGATCAAGGCCAGGTTGGATGGGGCCCTGGGCAGCCTGGGCTGCTATGAAATGTGGAGGTTGGTGGCCCTGCGTGTGGTGGGGGGTTGGAGCTTCGTGATCCTTGAGGTCCCTTCCAACCCAAACCACTCTGTGATTCTGTGATAATTCCCTTCAGCTGATCTCAGGGCAGCACTCAGCAGTCCCTACATACTCCCAGGAAACCTGGGCCATGTGAAACCAAAGCAACAATGGTAGTATTTGATTTTTTCCCATTCCTAAAGCCAGAGCTTACACTCACAGGAGCAAGCAATTTAGTGTCATGGGAAGAAATCAGCCGATAAGGTCCCTATCTGCACATTACATGCATGGTGAGGTGCTGCCTGGGCTGCTGCCCTTGTGCTGATCCTCTCATAGAAGACATGCATGAGGCTGCCGGGAGGCTCAGGGGCTCCTTCCCATTAGGATGAGTCTTTCACTTCCTCCAGGAGCCCCACTGCACACACAGAAGCATTACACAGAATAACTGGGGCTCCGTTTCAAATGACACTGCACATTCTACAAATGACAAAAAAAGCTGTAACCATTTTCTTCTTCCTCCATCCCATAACCCACTTAACCAAAATAAACCAAACCCTTTTTATGCAAATGAGCAATTCTTTTTTTTTTTTATCATAAATTCAACCTCAAGTATGTGTTCAATAGCAAATACAAACAAAAATATTAAGGATTCAATAGTCAGCATGCAGCCTGTGGTTCCATTCCACAAGGTCATTCATTACCCAAAGCAAAATGGACATCCTTCAGGAGTCCCAGCAGAAAGCAAAAAAAAACCATAGAGCACACTTGCAGGCACGTGCTAGAAGGGCTTCTTTCACTCCATTCAATTCTGCTATGTCCTCTTCACCATCACTCCAACCACTCTTTTTTTCCCCTAGGATAGTTAGCAAGCTTTGAAGAGCTACGACGGGTTTGTCAGCAAATCAGCAATGTTTTGAACCTTCCCAAAATCTCTGTGATAACCCTGATTGCACTTGGGACTGAAATGTCACATTACTCCTCTATTTCCATGATTCACACTCATCAGCCCTCTCAATAACGAGACACCAAACTGCATTCCGTTGTGCCTTTAACCAATTCTTTACAATGATATCTTACCGCAGAAGCAGACTGTGCGTATATGGAAGATAAGAGGAGTATCCATCTTGGGATGTTTATCAATAAACTATCTAAGAAAATGCAAATCCCGGTTTTCATTATTATTAATCACTGATATTGGGCACGCTCTTGCTGGGAGCTCAGCAATCTGGCTGTAAGCCAGTAAAGCACTTAAGCATCTTCTTATCTTTTTGCATTGAAGGCAATATTACTATTCACGCGCTAAAAGTTAAGCGTGTGTAAGAAAGCAGAATGTTTAGCCTTGCTCCAGACCGAAGCCACCGGAAAAAAAACACAGTTAATGGAATATGGAAATATAAAAACAAAATCTGAAGCAGGAACCTTCTGCGGATTGAAATACCGTTCGTTTTTAAAACGGCTCCATTCCTCAAAGATTTGCTCTGTTCCATCAGGCTGACAGCACGACAGCACGCGTGCGTCCAACAGAGGAGAAAGATTTGAGGATTACAATTCAAATATTATCTTACAATATTTATCCCCACATCTTAGAAAATTATTAAAAGCTACGGACTGGGTTCGTGCCTGATGCAGCTCCAGCTGGAGCCTGGAGTTGCAGCGCAGATGAAATTAGCCCCACGTGTGCATGAGTGTGTGCTTTTTCAGTAATGTTGCTAGACTTCAGGATGTTGGGCTTTTGTAAACCTCCATTAAAAAGCTTTTATGAACTACTGTTGCAGTTTCCATAGAAACAGCGGATCATAATTTCTGTGAGAATATGGAACCTTTTTCAACACATTTGATAGTAATTTTCTCGAAATGACCTCCAGGTAATTAATGTGATAGTTTGACCCATGCTTTAACATTATTTTCTAAGAAACAAGCTGTATTGCTCCTTAAAAATTGGAATGCATTGTTCGTACAAAGGAAAAAAAAAAAAAAGGAAAAAAAAAAAGAAAAAAGACCTTGAAAGTTTGGGATCTGCTCAAGCAGGTATTGTGTACGTGGCCAGTTCACATTTCTGCTTCTTTTTACACTTTTCTATGATCTTGTGCAAGATCACACACATCTGTACGATCTCTGATCTCTGCGTCTTTGAAAGATGAGCAGTCAGAAATCTGCAAAGTGAAACCAAACAAAAGCACCTGTCTAGACATGGATGTGGCTCTGGTCTGGTGGTTGGCAACCCTGTCCATAGCAGGGGGGTTGAAACTAGATGATCTTTGAGGTCCTTTCCAACCCAAGCCATTCTATGATCCTATGACAGATCCCACTGAGAACCTCTGTTCTAAAAGCTTATTAACACATTGTGGGATGTGCACACAATGCAAATCACTTCAGGAGAAACGGTAGAGATGGCGTTCCCATCATCACAGCCTTCATGGAACCTCCTCATCGCAGCACCAAGAGGAGAACACGCCTTGCAGAACTTCAAGTTATTTTCCCAAGATGAAAAAAGATTAAAGTCAAACAAGATTTTACTTTAACCCCACGTAATTAATTGAGATGACTAATTTCTATTTACCTCAAGAACTCATTAGACTCTGATACTGGTGGGTGATATTAGACATTCATCATTTTAGAAAAAAAAATGCTCGTAAACTTTATAATTTAACTTTTGAAATCTATTGTTAAAAACCTCCTGTGGACGTACTTAGGCTAAATCTTTCTTTATCTTGAGCTACTTGCTCTAACTACAGGAGTGATTTGTTCTTCCTTCTCTTTCATAGAATCATTAAATACTGGAAAACATCTCTCAGGTCCCCAAGCTCAACCCCAGCCCACCCCCACCATGCCCACTGACCACATCCCTCAGTGTACATCTCTACATTCCTTGAACACCTCCAGGGATGATGAACCCATCACCTCCCTGGGCAGCTGTGTCACTGCATCACCGCTCCTTTGGAGTACAAACATTTCCTAATGCCCAACCTGAACCTCCCCTGGTGCAATTTGAGGTCATTGCCTCTTGTCCTATCACCGCCTTGGGAGCAAAGGCCGACTCCCAACTCATCACAACCTTCTTTCAGGGCAACGTAGGGAGTGATGAGGTCTCCCTTGATCCTCCTGTGCTCCAGATACACAATCTCAGTGCCCTCAGCTGATCCCCATAACACTCATGCTCCAGACCCTTCACAGCTTTGCTGCCCTTCCCTGGATACACTCCAGTACCTCCATGTCTTCATTTTTAACATTACAAGCTTT
Organism: Perdix hodgsoniae; assembly: GCA_035772895.1. Lineage (NCBI taxonomy): Eukaryota > Metazoa > Chordata > Aves > Galliformes > Phasianidae > Perdix > Perdix hodgsoniae. Next base: position 5,648,314 of record JAPSGF010000024.1, on the reverse strand, counting down.
TGACCCTGGCCATCTGAACTCTTATCATCTCACAGTGCCCTCCCTGCCTGCTCAGCCTTCTGTTTTCCTTATGCTTTTCTTTATTTCCTTCCATAAGTAAATCCCATAGATCATCAGTTGGATTGGTTTGTTTCTGAGATCCATTTCCTAGAGATGCATGTTGCACTTCTACCATTTTCATAGTTTTATACAGAATGTCGCCTGTGTTGCAAATGTAAAAATGTCAAAAATTGAATGAAAGGATGCTACTTTCTTTATGGAAAACAAAAAACAAAAAACAAAAAACAAAAAACAAACAAAAAACTCGTAAGTCATCCCTGAATGAGGTTATTTTGCATGTGTCGTGAAAACCACCAGCTGATAAAGAAGATCACAGTAAAATATATCAACCAGAGTGTCTCCTGAAGCAACCACGAGTATCTTGTGTACTTATTTAGACATACATGCTGAAGTGCAAAGCAAGCATTGGCAGGTTTGAGGCCATTAAAATGTGCAGAGCAGCGATCCATCTCCAAGCCCAATCCTCAAATTGTTCAGTTCACATGGAAGCTTATTTTCTGTTGGGTTCTGTTACTATTGGAAACGTGGCTGATCTTGTGGATGGCATTTAAAATACACTCGTTCCTTTTTGACATGGATTGCTGCCTAGTAGAAGAGGAATTATCTTTATACATTTAATAGGAATAGAAACTGTTCTTGCTCATTGCTTGTTGTAAGAGATGGCATTTTCTCGCACAAACTTTCTTGACCCTCTTCGCGTAATTTGCCTTTACTGAGAAGATTTTTTCTTTTTAAATGACTGTATTTAAAATGCATAAAAATACATTATGATGCGGTAGCTACTTGCGTTCACGCTTTGGGGAAATGAGAATGGTTCATGTTCTCAAATACTCCAGTGTTTTTCCACTCAGGGTTCTCAGGGTCTGGTCAAAGTTTCTAAGTGTTCTGCTGCGCCCTTCAGCCTACCGTTTGTAAACCAAAGGTATTACCTCGAAGTATCAATATAACCCTAAGGAAACCAGTCAACAGAAGTGAGCAACTCCAGACCTGCCTCTCTCACACAGGAGGATATAGAGATGGATTTCTATAGACAAGAGACAGACTGCCTTTTCTTCCTACACAATGTTTGATCTTATAACACACTGTTAATCTCACTTGGCTTGGCAGGACTAAGATTTTCACTTCTTCAAATTAAGACTCACCATCGTCTTCAATCTCTCCTCAAATTAACGGAATATCCACTTCTTGCATTAACTCCTTTTCACTGTTGACTATTTTCCAATAGATTGAATTCTTCCTGGAACTTTACATACCAGAAATATCACCATCCCATGTTTGATACTCCAATATTTACGTTGATGTTCTTAAACACACGTTCAAGGCTAGGATATGGTGTAGGCAGCCTACTGTCCTTCCATCCATGCAAGGAGCGCTGCCCAAGCATTGCCCTCCTTCCCCAGAAAAGTCCTGTAACAGTTCTAGCTACAAAATGGGTTCTAAGTCAACTTTTTTTCTTTTTTCAGGAAGGTTTCTCTGTCAGTGCTTTCCTGCAGAAGAAGCAAAATGAGCCTGATTCTCACTGTCCTCTCAGTATCACAAAGCAAGCATCTGAGCATTCACCATCTGCAGAATCAAGGGCAGAAGGGAGGTGTTCATGCAAAGAACATTCAGCTGCTGGAACAGGTATTCCTGTGTCTTGAATCTTTATTTTTTAACCTTGCTCAGTTACCCATGTTCTACAGAGAGCTAAACCATCTCCTCTTACCAATCTTTAATATAAAAGGCATTTATCCTGCACTTTCTTCACTAACGGCAGTTGTTCCAGCCCTAGGTGTGTCTTGCTCAGAAATGGGCTCTTGTGAAAGAAACACAGAACTCAATCATACTGAAATCTCTTAATAGATTTTATTCTGCAAAATTCAATATATCTGTAGATTACACAAAGAGTCAACCTAGTTAATTTGTGCTATTTTTAAAGTAATGTCCAAAATAGAATATAGTACTCCAACCAGGCAAGTAGGGCAGAACACTGACCTTATTTTGTGTTTTACATTTCTAACAGGATCACATTGCTTACTCTCCTGTATCATTTTGCAACAACACTTCCAACACTTCATATATTTTCTACATACTTCTCACAGCTCACATCTGCTTCCTATCTACTTTATATATATATACACACATATACGTATATATAATATATATACATATATATATATATAATGTATATACGTATATATACATATATATATGTATATATATACACACACACACTCCCTAGTGATTAAGGCAATTTCTTAGAAAATGGATGACAAATTAAAATCCAGTTAGCCAAAGCAGGGAGCTGAAAGCTGGATTTCTCATAAATGCCGAGAGCATTCAAGTTCCCAAACTCCTGGGTTAACTTCAGCTCCTTCTTGCCTTGTATCTTGCTAGAGGTGCCCCAAATGGAGACACTTCTTTTGAAATCAAAGGATCTCCTTTTCTTAATCTACTTTCTTTTCAACAACAAAATATTAAGTTATGCCATCAAAAACTTTTTCAAATTAGAGATGTAGATGAGCCAGAAAAATTAATGAGTTGCACCATCCTATTCCCATGTCTTTGTTTTCCAGCCCACGGTCAGCACAAGCTGAGAAGGCCACCCTGCCTCAGGATGCAAAACCTTCAGCAGATGTGCACACTATTGGCCCTCCCTGGATCACACATGGACCAGATCACCAGTGACTGTAATGAGTGTGGAGAAACCTAACACAATTAAAGACCTCTGAATCTGTGTATTGACATCAAACTTGATCCAACCCCTAATGTACCTATTTATTTGTCAGCTGCTCATCAGATTTTTGGCAATTTTTACCCAAGCTATTTCCTGTCTATTTCTATATCTATCAAATTGATATTGAGTCATTGCAATTCATATTTACACTAATCATAGCAGAGAGAGATTTTTTTAAGTTATAAGCGTCCCATTTCCATTTAATTTTGAGCAATACATACCTTTCCTCCTTTTGTCTATTTGTAAACATTCTGCTTGCTTTACAAAATAAAGAATATGACAGACATACTGATACAAATTCTAATTAGCAGCAAATCATTTTCCAAAGAGAAAACACTGATTTGTTAGTAATACTAACAAATTACTAATAGTAATTACTAATAGTAATTACTAATAGTAATTACTAATAGTAATTACTCTCCAAGTAATAATTCAACACACAAACCTTACTCTGTGAGAGAAAAGATCCTCCATACAGCCATATTTATCCTCGTGTCAGTCATTTACAACCCACCACCTCATCCTCTCCAGTGCTAATCTCTTGTAAGACATTACAATATTCAACCACAGGTTGCAAAAGGAGATGATAAAAAGAGATTGATTTGGCAATATCAGCATGAGGTCTCCCTGAAAATGGGACAAACTAAGCCAGGCATTCTACACATACATGAAGAGATGAATTCTTTTTGTGTAGCAAGAACATGTTGAGAAATAGCAGAAAAACTGCTATTACTTCTTGATAGTACATTTCAGAGATCATTTGAAATGATCAAGATGAATATGATTACTTCATGCTTTTTTTTTCCACTCCTGAATATGATGTAATGTAACAACACATTAATTGAAATTTTGGTCACAATTAGCATGTATTAAGTTCCTGATTAGTTGTATGCATTTAAAGCACTTTAATTGGTTTGTTTCCATTGATATAATGCAATGTGTTTTAAACTATGTAATTTAGAGGTGTGTATTTAGTTATCATTGATTAGCTAATCAATAGTATTGTCACAAGTGTATGAATGCTGGGTTAATTATGTCTGAAACTCACATTTCTTGGGAAATAAGTGACATAACAATTTTCCCCCTTGCTGTGCTAGCACATTATCTGCTTCTTTCATTCAGTCATGCAGATACTAGCATGACTTTGCATTCTCTCACTTTGTTTTGTAAAGCACTTGAAATGTCTAAAAGATTTATTCTCATCACCAGCTGCTCCTACACTTTCAACTCTTTTGACTTCATAAAAACTACTCATACCAGACAGCCACAACATGGTGCAACTAAAGTTAAAAATTCAGACACCAGAAAAGGGGAATCAAGAAATTTAAGATTATTTTTAGTATTACGTTGTAAAATCTTTATTCAAACTGGACAGTATTCAATACCTACTAACATCACAAAACCACAACTTCCATCGGCTTCAGCACAGCTGACTTGGCTACACGGCCATTTTATCTTGTTTCACATTAGTTGAACTAGCCTATGAAACTAGAGTTCAGCAAGAAATGTGGTTTAGGCCTAAAAAGTATTTTAATTGATTTTTAGAATTTAGGAATGTTGTCAAGTTTTTGAGATTCTTCATTCAATTGATTAGGATTTTCTACGCATCAAAAGCATATTTAAAATATTTATACCTACTCTACATTTTTATCTCTATTTTTTAACTGAGTTCATCTTGCCATTTAAAATACAGAATTATTGTGCTCTGTGAGTTTGTCCTTTTCCACTTGGAATTCTTTTTTTTTTCTGGTCTGAGTTCAGTAGAACAGACATTTTGTTTAACAGTGACTTCACTTATTTCACCTCTGTGTCATATCAAGATGTTCTTAAACACACTTTCAAAAGTGCTATTCAATTAACTGCAAGAGAGATTTCTCATTATACCAATACAGCGACAACATAAGGTGTTTTTTGACATTGTACCAAAATACTGCCAATGGGCACAAAGAAAGATACTGTCTTTTACTCAGAGAGCTCTCTGGTTAAACATCTTACACCTCTACTCTTCCCTTATTCTTCATCTCTGACTCTACTCCTAAAGCAACTGAAACCACTCAATGCATGGAAATCAGTCACATCTATTTTGGCAAGAGCTGTCATTCAAGTTGTCTTTCCAGCTGTATATGGAACTGTTCAAAAAGAAAGTCTAACCTACTGAGCAAGTCCAAGGCTTAAATTAATCTCAACCACCTGGAGGAGAGCAAAGACAAAAGCTAGGTAAATGCCAACTAAAATGGTCAATATTCAGTCTCTTTCCAAAGAAGAACGTGTTTACTTGGGGTATTAAGAGGTCTTCAAAACATCAGGCCTCATAACCGCCTTTTCATTGAATAAACAAATTACTCTGTTTCATTTTAGGAATATTTGAATTAGTTGTAATTACACTGCAGCTGACACAGTTATATTAAGTTATAACAATACCCAGAATTTCAAATTAGAGAGGTAAAATGTTTTTGTTTCAGTACCAGTTTTCTGTAGGATGCACATCATCCCATAAATTCATGGTGCTGTGACACAAAGCTTTTCTCACTACTTGATGCAGATGCCTTTTTTTTTACTACTTTGTTGTTCAAAACCAGCATGGCCAACTCACTTCTCATGCCTCATCATGCACCACCCACATACCCTTCTTGCTGCTTTCAGCTGTCCCAGTAAACCCAAATGAATCTTGACCCTTCCCAGACCCTAGGTAGATTGTCTCAAGAATCAGTCAAAATGATTTGCATTTATTTCCATCCAGTGAAACAGAGGTAGTTAAAACAACATGGCTAGTAAAGCTTCTTACGTTGGAGCCACAGATGATGAAACACTGAAAGGTTGAGATGTTCACAGAATACAAAACACAAGATATCCAAACTAGGCAGGCAGTGTGTGCACATCATCAGAAACTGTAAACAACAGAGCCACAACAAGGGCACTTGCCCTAGACATTATGGGATAATAAGCATACATCATCAGAGGAGCCCAAACTGGCAACGTGTTATGAATTATGCAAAAACTAATACAAAACTTGTATATTTTCAACTATAAAACACAAGTACGTTGAGAGAACTGGATGCTGCGTAAAGACAGATTAAATGTACACCAATTTTCATTTGAGATGCCTTTAATAAGTTCACAAAGAATGACACCTAACCCGAACGTTTTGTTGGGCAACACAGCAGCCCTGCCTCACTGCTCCACTAATAACAAACCTCAGCAGAACGTATTTATTTCATAGCTTGTTTTTAACCACTGATGACTAAAAGAGGCTACAGAAGGGCTGTGCAGAATTACATCACTGCTCCTTGTGGGTGAGATCCCTTCCCCCTCTGTGTCACTTGATTCTTGACTGAGCTAAACCACTGAAAAATTAGACTTCATTTCAGTATGCTAATAGCAATCTATCCAAAACAATGTAATCAAGGCCTCATGTGCTCCTATAATTTCATTCTTGACATAAGTCTGACAGCTATTTATTGTTACAAGGAACGGTGGGGAGGGGAAGAGAAAAATTTCCCCTCCCCCAGCAAACACAACAGCTTTGCAGTTTAAAGCAGTATCTTTGTGAAACGCACAAAATGGTAATAATCATGGGGTTTACATATGTCTTGTCTTAAGCAATCAAGGCAGAGAGTTAACGGAGAGGCACATTCAGATGTGCCAATTCCCAAACTGGCCACCTCTGATGAGCCAGCTGTGAGCTTCAATTGTCACATTATAATTTAGACGAGGAAGGGGGGGTGAGGGGGGAGGGTGGAGAGAAAGGCATCCAGCTCCACACTGGATGAACATAATTATTCACAGCAGGATGCTGCAGAATTAATTTAGCCAATCAGAATTATAGTGGGGGCTGGGTATCAGCAGCAGCAAATGTGGAAAAGAATAAGGGAGGAGGAAAAAAAAAATAATCAGGAAAGGGATCAGGAAAACGTGGCCAGCACCCTGCTAATATTTTGATTCTGCATCCCTCGGCATACTTGGAACATGATGAAGTGGAAACAAAGCTGTGACATAGGTGTTCCTGCTTCAGCCTGGCTGACTCAACATTATAGAAGCTGTGAATTTGGTGCATTAGGAAAGATGTTAACAATCTGAGGCTATTGGGGAAATATCCTACAACGTGCTACCTGATTGCATCATACTGAGTAATCCTCCCTGATGAACATAAATCTGGGAACGGCACTAGCAATGCTGCACCCTTCTGGTTTAGCACTTCAGAAATTCTGCCAAAACTCCACTCATTTCATAGAGGAATCGCAAAAAGACTTCCCAGCCCAGCCCCAACTCATCAGGAGTGATCCACATAATTTCATTGCGCGATTGATCGCAAATTTTGTGTTGACAACTTTTCATCGCGCAATTAAAGGAGTCAGATGGGGCACAGAAGAACTGGAACTAAGCCAGTAGAGGTCAGCAGTTTGGGGCTCAGAGATGAGCGTTTTGTTTAATGACTGCATTACGATGATCACTGGAAACAGCTGAAAATATTGGCACCTATTTGGCCACTGGAACATTCTGGCATAAAACGCTCATTGAATGGGGCAGTTCACTACTCTGTTTTTTTTTTACGTTTCCTGTGAATCTTGGGTGGTAGCATCACTTTCCAAATTACCAATGGCTTCTTTTTAGAACTTAAACACTTTTTTTTGATAGCAAAGAAATGAGCAATGTATATTAAAATAGCACGCAAGAACTTTTATCATAGAATGGGCTGGGTTGAAAAGGCCCACAATGCTCATCCAGTTCCAACCCCCTGCTATGTGCAGAGTCACCAACCAGCAGACCAGGCTGCCCAGAACCACATCCACCAAGAAAGCAAATTTGGAGAGAAAGAATTCCTCGTCCATTTTCTATTCACCTCACAAAGAACAGACCAGCATCAGCACCACAGATGCCCTGCTCTTTGACCTTAGTTTCCTCCAGCAACGGCCAATAGGACCTCTGCAGCATTAGCCTTTTTGACCTTATTCCAGCCAACATCCTCTCTGCATGGACAGCTGTAAAAGTAAACAGAGGCTGAAAAGACACAGAATATTTACACCATCAGGTATTTGAGTGTTGAATTCTACATAAAACCCAATCCCTCTCTTTTTATAGAGAGATGAGTTCTTAAGTAACGTTGACCGTGAGCTTTAATTCTACCTTAAGAGCCTCAAAGAAAGAATATGTAGAAAGTACATCTCCAGATCACTCAGTTCATTTCCAATTAAATGAAAAATGAAATGATTACACTGTAAGGCAGAAGCTTTTTCCCCTCTTCCTGGAACTGCACAAACATGACAAATGGAACTGAGGCAGAATCCTTGAGTTCCTGTAAAAGTTAACTTGGGCTTCTGCTCCCCGATTCTGGTAACGCTGAGAAGAACGACAGGAAGGTTGGTCACATTTTATTTCAGGCAATAATGTTTGATGAACACCACTGTCAATGAGAACCATGATTTAATCTCCAAGGATATAAGGCCTTGTGGTAAAAATGGTATAACTACAGATCCTGATTAACAATCACCACAACAGTAAAATGGGTTCCCATAGCAACGAGGCTGAAATTATACAACAAATGGCAATGCCATATCAGATAAATCACCCCATGAAATGTCACTGTTCAGAAACCATTTGGCTCTCTGTTACCTTCATGTTTAAAGACTTGCAAACATTACTTGCAATCTCCCAAATCTCACTTCTTGTCCTCTGAATTCCATCATCTTTTTTTTCCTCCTCCTAACCCAGGTCAAAGAAGATTAAAAAGGTATGAATACAATACATTTAACATCTGAAAGCCCATTCCATGTTCTGATAGTTTAGAAATACATACAGATGTATTTTATAAGTTTTCTTTTCATTTACTCTACATTCATTTTATATTATTTCCGTAACCTCAGTTTCCAAAAGTAAATATTAATTTTAATTGTTTTTGCATTCATAAAACATATGTATGACTGCCACTGTCTTCTTTGTGCACGTTGCTTATGGAGACAAACACTGACCAAGAAGGATGAGCACTATACAACTAGACCACAGCATCTAGTGATGGAATTAGAACTTATAAATTAATCATAAACAAAATTTATGAAAATCGCTTTCAAATTGCATTTAAAATGGCACTTGGACTTTTAAAATGTGTGTTAGCAACTACAGAACCCACATAAACTCAGACTGACTTTGTGAAGTCGCATGATCATAGTCAGAGTGGAGATCAATTGCTCAACATCCAGATGGAGATCAGTGATACGAAGTGGCCCTCAGGGGTCAGTACTGAGGCCAGAGCTCTTTAATAGCTTCATCAATGACACTGACAGCGGGGTCAAGTGCAATCTCAGTGAGTTTGTGGATAACACCAAGCTGTGGGGTGCAGTTGACCCACTGAGGGATGGGATGCCATCCAGAGGGACACAGACCTCCTGAGCAGTGGGTCCTTGATAACACCATGAGGCTCAACAACACCAAGCGTTCATCTTCCTCTGAACCACAAATCTGACATGATGGAAGTTCTAGGGAAGTTTACAGTATTGCACTTCAAACAACCAAAGAGTTAAATTATTGTCTCAGCTTCTCAAAGGGAGAGCACAAGGAGTGAACTGGATCCCATAGAACATGCATCAGCAATCAGAAGCAACTCCTGGGCTCTGCTGAAATCCAAGAACCTTTCAGAGGTACAAAGAGATCCTGAGCTGACCCACGAGGGTATGACAAGAGTCAGACAGTCTTTTCAGAAGACAAGTATGCTGAGAAGGCAGCAAAAATAGAAAGTCTTACAATTCTAACTATAGGCTAGCACAAGCCAGTAACACTACATGGCAACCAAACTTTCACCTTCTTAAGAGAGAAGAACTTAAAAATGTAATTTGTCCAGGTAGTACGATTATAGCTGAACAGGTTCAAATAAAAGGCAAAAGCTCTGGAAGGAGATATTTATTATACCCTGTTCTCAAAAGCAGCACCTGATGATCTGAGCTTGTAATGATCTGAATGTTTCTGTGCAGGATTGCTATTAATATATAACACGTGCCACCAAGAACCTGGAATATTCAGATAACCTGTTCAGCTTATTTTAGGAACTGGAATGTTTTGCCAAGAACTTGAGCAACACACGTCAGCTCACAAACTAAAACAAAGCAGAAGAAAGTCTTTTTTCCTGCCCCATCATGTAGGGAACAGTGCAAACCCAGGCGGTAATTCAGATAAACGAGCAAAGAAGTTACCAAAGAAATCTGCATAGGTTAAAGAAGTAACCTGTGAAAAATATAAAATACAGAAAGTGCTGTATTTTGATGGCTGTGTGAAAATTATCTGAGACCTGAATTTACGTTTTGCCTCTTTTTTCCCAGCTTTGATCTTGGATTTAAGCCATGTTTCTTCGTACCACATCTCCATGGTCCTGAACACCTCCGGGGACGATCACTCCACCACCTCCCCAGCAGCTGTGCCAACACCTGACCACTCTTTTGGAGAAATTTTTCCTGGTATCCAACCTGAACCTTCCCTGGTTCCTTTTGTTCTGTTCCAAATGACTGTATATCTCCTTTAACAACATATCTTCCTTTAGTTTGGAGTCATACAGTCGTTGCACAGTGATACAGAGAGGCAAATGAGAGATTGCTCCTTTTTAATTTCTGCCATGAAAAAGAAAACCCTGCAAATAGCATTTTAATGTTTTACTCCAACGTAAATCTAATTAAGGTTAGTCAGAAGATGATATTAAAACGTTGAAAATTGAAAATAAAAAGATGCAGAAAGCAAGGAAGTGAAGCAATTTCCATCACAAACATTTTCCCCTACATCATTACCATGAATGTATTTCCAAGTTATTCATTCATTTCTATAAAAATAATATCAGTGCATATTCATTGCTCCTCCTGTCTGGGACAGAAGTTAAAATATGTGTGCTCAGACGCCCCCATTACGACTTCACAGGCGCTCTTTTTGTGAAATTTATAAAAGTAGTAAATCATTTGTTCATCCATTTACCTATAGCAATTAACTCAATTTCAGTTCTCAAACTCATCTTTTTTTCAAACCTCTCAACTCATTTAAAATGTCAATCACCATACTAAAAGGAATCTAAAATATATTAGTCCAATCCTGCTTACATTAGAATCAAAATGAAAATTTGACTTGGCTTGCTTGAAGTGAGATTTAATTTTGAAACAACTTCCAGAAAAATAAACGTTTATCACAGAATCATTAAGACCTCTATGATCATCCAGTCCAACCACCCATCTACCACCAATATTGCCCGTTAAACCACAATCCTTAGTACTGCATCTGTGTTCTTAAACACCTCCAAGCTTTTTTTTTTAACATATTTAAGATATAATTATTTTCTCATGCTATTTACATAATATACAGAACATTTACATTATTAACAGAACATGCCAATGAAACAGAAAATGAAGACACCTCACATTTGTCCATGAAATACAGTATTTGTCCATGAATACACTGGGTCACATTAGCGGATGATGCATTCAGTATCCTGGAGACACATTACAGAAGCATTTGCAATAGAAAAGAATATTTATTTAAGAAATGAAACTGCAAATATCAGCATTTTTAGCAGAAGGAATAAGATGATCTTCATTCTACTGATATTAAATCCTGAAACATGGCACTATATCTTGTCAGCTTACTTAACCTCAGTGATAAGGTTGAAAGCTGTCAAAAAATCACAGCTGATAGAGTCAAATCAGTTCATTTGTCCCGGAATTTACACTCAGAACATTTTCTTACTCCATAACTCACACTGACTGGACTTTGTATTATGTTCCAGCAAAGGGACATAGACCTCTACAAGCTAAAATCAATGATGTCACTCTGGGCTTGCCATCTTCTAAACCTTCTGCTTATCAGAAATTTTCCTTTTTTATTACAGAAGATATCCATGTTCATACGCTTTTGCTCTCGCATGTCAACATCTGCAATATACCCATAGCAGTATGCTCCCATAGCCTTTAAGTGGGAAGAAACATAGTGCTTCCCCTATTTATAACATTGGGCTCTTCCCCTCTTCATTGGGAATTAAATCTTATTTACAGAATTTTTTAATTGCACTGCCACGCCAATATTCTTTTGCTATTTTTGACATTAGCTGCATTGCTGAGTTTGCTCCTTCCTACTCTAGCAACCTGAAGTTCACGTGGTTGCCATGTGGCTCCAGCTTTAGTGAACCTAGGGGAACATTAGAAAAGGTTCACCTGCAACCCAGCAGGAGCCTAATGGCAGAAATTTATAGAACCATCACAGAATCATTTGAGTTAGAAGGGACCATTAAAGGTCATCTGGCGTAATCAGCCTGCAGTGAATATGGGCATCAACAGCTCCAGCAGGTGCTCAGAGCCCCTTCCAGCCTGACCTTGGGTGTCTCCAGGGATGGGCATCCACCACCTCTCTGGGTAACCTGTGCCGCTCCCCAGCTTGTAAAGATAGCAGGGGTTGACACAACCCACAGCCCTGCAAATTCAGCTATGTTGAACATTATGAGGTTGACCTGGACCCACTGCTCAGCCTGTCCAGGTCTCTCTGGATGGCACCTACTTACAAAAATTCTAAACACAATGATGAAGTTATTTTTTATACAGCTACAGATATTTAACTCTAATTACCTATCAGTTCCTAGGGCTAGTGTACCTGGCCTACCAAATATCAGTTTATTTGCATAGGCAGCATGACTTTTACATATCACATATAACAGTGCTATTATGGTGTTGATACTTGGTACATCAGGAGCAATGAGGAAAAAAGCTCAGGCAGAGTTTCTGCACATCCACAATAAATTCTCATCTTGCTGTAGAGAGTCTTTGGAGGGCTCTTTTGTTACCACAAAAAGAATCTGACAGTGTTGATAATGACACAACCCTGTATCTTGCAGTGCCTTTGAAAGCTCAATAAGAACCTGTCAGTTCAAAAAGTAACAGAGAAAAATCTTCAGACTTTAAATCATTGAAAGAAATCGACGCATCCACAAAAAGTAGAGGAAAGCATCTTGAAAAGCCTTTGAAGGAACAAAGAAGTAGCAATAACAACAAAAAAAGAAATTCTTGCTTCTTTTTAGGTGACGTACACAGAATCCAGCAGTGCAGAAGTTAAAATGTTATAATTTGTGCTAGTGCCATGGAGAACCCTGAGGGAGCTTACATTAGCACAACAAAAGTTTGCATATATAAGCTTTGATGAAACCAGTACGCACTGCTCTGTGAGGAATATGAAGTTACAAAAGGTGTCAAATATGGTGTGAAGACTGTTCTGATGATGCCTTTAACGGAAGAGAGAAAAGAAACTATTTGCTATCTTCTTTTTTTTTCTTTTTTTTCTTCTTTTTCCATCCATTTCTTGCTCAAGATGACTGTGTGCTACTAAGAACAGTAGTGGGTCTTTCTTGGTGGTAGTGAAGATCTTTTCCAGGTCTTTGAACCAAGTACAGGTCACTGGTGAGGTAGTCCCAGAATCATTAAGCAGACACGAGAAGACACACTAACGAAGAATCCTTAGGAATTATTTAGAGCACTGCTGCGTCCAATGACCTCACAGTTATAACCTTCATCAAGCAGCCTCTGCCCTCCCTCCATGCCAAATGTCCAGGTGCTGCTCAGGATGTTAACAGTTTTTATTAAAGCACAGCTAGAACATTTCTACAGCAACCAACAGAAAATGAACTCTAATTCAGGATAGCGGAGAAAAGAATGTCATGAATGCAGAGCTCTGCTGACCTCGTCACTCAGTGGAAAGCTTTTGAAGGGTTTCAAGGTAAGCAAAAACCATATAGCAGTAATTTAATATGGAAAGACAAGGCCCAATTATTTTGCCAGTGCTCATACTAAGAACACTGAACGCATCAGACATGCTTGTCATTTAAATCTATAGAAGATATGAATAAAAACCCTATTTTCATTCCATCCTGGTTCCTGACTCTAACAGGCTGCACACCTTCCTTACAGCATCAGTTGGTAGCAACCAAACCACCACTCTGCCAAAGCCCCAAGTCCCTACCTCACTTCCTCTTTCCTCTTCTAATCCTCCTTCATCCAGCCCTAATTAAACCTTGCAACTCTTAATGGTCACCAATGCAGAAAAGTACCCCAGCAGCTTTATTAGATTTACTGTGGTAATTACAAATATGATTTATTGTATTTATTTTTTCAAGGGATTTTTTTTTGCTAAAATGTTTAGTCGCATAGCCTGCTAAGATGATCAGAGTAGCTTACCAGAACCTTCTTGAGCTGAGGACAAAGCTGAGGTCCATGAATTAGAAAATGGATGGTATAGGAAATACCCAACATTTGAATTCCACACAAACTACATTTCAACTTAACCAACATCCACCAGCCCAATAACTGGTGCAAACAACTAGAAATGCAAGGCTCTGCAAAATGCAGGTCTAGGAGAGAAGCCTAGGGTACGTACTCAAAGTCCCCTATTCCATCGGCAGGAGAAGAAACAGACTTGCAGTAGCAATAAGAGAAAAGACCACAACCAGATTCAATACTGCTGAGCAGCCTACTTTGGGAAGGTGTAAGTTAGCATCTGTATGACAGCATTGAGGCAGCTTCCAATCCTGCATTCAGGAAAGTAGCATTTTGAGATACATGCCTTATGTTTCTCCAACCACCTCATAACCTCCATAAGGCTGTGCACAAGGCTGGAAGCAATTAATGAAAATTGTCACTGTGTCCTCAGAAAATTACGGATTTTACTACTCGAAATACTGTAAGATGCAAACAAATTCATAAAAGGCAACATCACGGCATTAAGACTAATTTTAAATGTGCAATCACATTTTTAAACCACCCACTTTAAAACAAATGCAGAAATACACGAAGTAATCAATTTTATCAGGTAGGTGGCAATGTACAAGTTCATATCTTAGGGCTGGTTTCCAAATTAACTTGTCTTTTTTTTAAATTACAAACACTAGTTTATGCTGTAATTTAGGATACCATGAACAGTGTATCTAAATAAATGTTCACTTCCTGTCTAAATAAGAAAATAATGTTTTTCCTATCACATAAAACTAATTATTGTAGTTTGGCATGGCTTTTTTTTTTTTCCTCTCCAAAACTGCACAATGAATTATTCATGACACTGAGTTTAATGCACTCACTTTAATGACATCTTGTGGAAGAAGTTTTTAAAAGAAGAAATGAACACATCGTTAAACAAAAGAAACAAAGGCCACCAAGTGACACTCTTTTAGTAATTTTAGAGATTGGAGGTGCAAGCAAATGCAAGCTCAGCCTCTTGGAAATCAGGCAGTTGTTTGGATTCGGGGTGACACCTCCAGATAAAATGAAATCAATAAGTAAAAGCCATGCAAAGCTAGAGGAAACGCAGACAGGATTTCAGCAGAAGGTATTCGCCTGGAAGTAGAACGTCGAGCTGGCAAAGCATCAACCAGCTTTACTTCCACCTTCATGGATCTTTGCATCGTTTTTTGTCGAATGTATGAGAATTAGGGGAAAATGTGCATTTTGGAGATCAGCGCAAAGAACAAACACCTCCATATGCCTCTCATGTCACATGAAGAAGCTCTGAAGAAGCCCTACTACAACTGCATCTCACATCAACTGATGGCTGAATCAAGATACTCTGTGCAGAAATGACCCAGCAATAGCCTCTCTTCCTATAGATTTTAACATTTGCTCCTTCCACATACTCACCTCTTGCAGCTCCTCTCCACATGCAATCTGACATTTTCTTTTAAACAGCTAAAAGAGCAAACCAGAGGCTGTGGTGACTGGGAAGACATGAGGACATACTGGTCAGCTTGAGCCAACTTTCAGTAAGGAAGAGATTGTCCCACTAAGCTCTGTGGCCTCATCACTGGGTGTAGTTGGGCAACACAACGACATGTAACTACCAGGCATCTAAAGAAGGGCTACAAATACAGCGAGGCATTAAGAGGCAAGATGTATGAGGAATGACCGAGGCCCCTGGGGCTGGTGGGCCCAGAGCAGAGGAGCTGAGGGGAAACCTCATGGTAGCAGCAGCTCCACACAGGGAGATGAGGGGCAGCGCCGACATCTGCTCTGTCAAGGGGAAATGGTCTGGGTAGTGGGCATGGCACAGCTCCCCAGGCCGGAGGGCACAGCCCTGAGCTGCCAGAGCTCAGGGAGCACACAGACACTGCTCTCAGCCATAGGGTTTGGGTGATGCTGAGCACAGTCAGGAGCTGGACTCAGTGATCCTTGTCATTCTCTTCCAATTGGGCACGTCCTACGATTCTACAGTACACCTAAAGCAGAACAACAGAGTGCTGCTTCATCAGCAGAAATCCTTGCTGATCTCCCTCGTGTGATACCACTCTTCCTTCAGATTTGCTTGAAGCTGGCCACTGATCCACAAATAACAGACCAATGAAGGACAGACATGCAACACAATCACAGCAGCTTCCTGCAGCTATGAAACAAAGCTGGAATTCTTTTCTTCCCCTTGGACAGAAGGAGGCGAAGAAGAAAGGAGGGAAAAATCACATGTTCACAACGCTCCGGATATTTAATATCTTCTCCCACGTCTTCTCAGTCTGCACCCAGCAAAAGGAACTGAAGGATAAAGTAACAGCTTTGAGGAAACCTTAGCAAAGTGATTCATTCCATTAGGCTCCAGTGCTCCGTGAGAAACAGCCACCATTACCCACCAAGAAGGTCTGATGGTCACACATACTCTCTGCTCCCATGCAGCAGTAATTCAAGCACATTTGTTGTAAGCAAACTGCATAGCTTTTTTTTTTTTCTTTCAATAAAAAGCTTTTTCCTCTATTTTTCCTGCAGTTGAATATATATAAAAGATCAAGATACAGAGATAGTGGATTGCGTGTTATTTTCCATGTCATTGTATCAGATCTGTCTATCAAAGTTCTTCTTTACCTAACTCTTGTCACAGTTCATTATAAGGGCCTGTTCTTTTATGACTAAATGATAGAGTAATATTAATCCCCACCAAAAGTAAAAAAAAAAAAAAAAGGAGAGATGATTCTGTGAATGTAATAAAAATGCCTTTATTCACCAAGGCATTTTTCTGAGAATATAAAGATGGAGCAGCACATCCCAGACTCTGCGTGAATGGAGGCATTTTCCTCAATGAGTTAAATTTTTATCTTTATCCCATAGTTGTATAATTCATGAAGGCTAAATAGCCAAATCATCTTAAAGAAGAGTCAGTTAAGATAAACATAGTTCACTATGGAAAGTGTTTTACATTTTAATGTATGGGTTAATTGTTACTTTACTAGGAACACAACACCAGAAGGGACAGTCTGGATCACTGACTCCAATCCCATGTTCTCAGCAATATCCTGACCAGCATTTATAAAACAAGTGTTCTACCTTATTATTGCCAGAGGAAGGCTGGTCCAGAAATTGATGTCTCTAATTAATAGAAATCCTTTTCTAATTTTCAGATAACCTCATTCTTGGCCACAATTTACTATGAGCTGTTCCAATATTCTTGGATCCAAACTACTCTTCAATGCAGGCAATTTCTCTTCATCTCTTTATCAAAAGCTGATCCAAGATTTAGGCAGGAAGGCTTCGGGAAAAGGAAGAGAGTCAAATTTCTTATGAGTGCCAAAGACCTTCTATTACTCAAAAAATACCTGATAAATCACGGAAGAGAACAGAGTATAGTTTACCCCACGTGACAGTGTTCTTGGAAGGTTTGTCTAAAAATGCAACTATAAACAGATCTCTGGTATGCTTCCAGATTCGTTCTTCTACCTGTCAAAACTTCATCCTTCTTGGCTTATTCCTGGACTCCCTCTCAGAGAAAAGAACTGGTTCCCTCAGAAGTAGAAAGTGGTGGTGACAGTTAATCCAAAATTTCATCCCTACGGCTGCAATAATAGCTGCAAGCACTTGAGCTCAGTGAAGGAGTGTATCTTTTTTTTAGACATATCTTGTGATCATCTCTATTTCGTTGCTGTTTCATGAGCAGAATGGTCTTACGGACCATGAAGTGGACTTCTGGATAAAACTGAATTATCAGAAAAAGCCATTAAATACCCTATACTTGGAGATACCCAATGTCAGGCTGGACAGGCACTGAGCACCTGATGGAGCTATAGGCATCCCTGTTCACTGCAGGGATTGGGAACAGATGACTATTAAAGGTCACTTCCAACTCAAATGATTCTGTGGTATGCCTGCAGTATAGACAGCAGATTCTCTGCACCATTTAAATCTAAAAGTATCTCTATTGTTTTGCACTAATCCCTTCTAAAGACAGCCTCACAGACAATGTAGTTGCCTCCTCTGCCCTGTAACACATTCAGCACTATTCCAGAAGGCCCTGTACCCTCAAACAGCCTCATTCTGCATAAGTTCCCAGCAGCACACACCTGTGGCTTTACAAACGTTGCTCTGCCATTTGCACACCCCATCTTGAGTTGTTGTCTCCTTCTAGAAAAGCACCACACACAAAAAATTGCACACCGTGTACTGAAAAAGATGGAGTCCTCATGAGCATGGATGACCTGCAACAGCCCTTAAATCAATAAGAACTGTTTTAAAGTAGTACTGTAGATGTTGTTAACACAGAGGATAACACAGGCAACTCTCTGTGCTCAAAACCTATCCTGCAAAGGGACACAAAATAAAACTGTGGGGTTCAAAAACATCTGTACACACAGGTCAAATAACGTCTAAAACTGGCCTTAAGCTTTTGAAAAATAAACTTAAAGTCATTTTAAAGACTCCAGACGTAATAAAAATAAATGTCCTTTGGAAAGATGTTCCAGACTTAAACTGTCTCCATAGCTAGCAAACGAACTCTAGCTTTGGAAATGAGTTTACTGACTCTTGGTGTCAGTCATTCTATTTTATGCTTTTCTCTACCAAACAGAAGCATTACCAGTTAGTAGCAATGCCCTCCATATCTAAGCACCTACAAACCTGGAGAGTTACCAATCCTCACAAAGAACTATCATCTCAGTTTTCTAAGACCCCCACTACACGGCTCCTCAGCTTCAGTGGCTGGCAACTACTTTTGTTTGTTATTTCCACATCCTTCTCATCACGGTGACATCATTAAGAGATGTACTTATTGTCTTACTATGGACATAGAGTGGTTTCACTCTAATTATTTGTAATGATGGAGTAACACTTCGGTTTCTTCCACTCCACTGAAAATTATTACTGAAACTAAATTTTTTGACAATTTTAAATACGTATATACTAATTTTATATATGTTATAATAATACGAACACAAAACATTGAAGTATTTGTATGTATTAGTTCCATAAAAATCAAAATGGAAGATGAATCACAGAATGGCCTGGGTTGGAAGGGACCTCAAAGATCATGAGGTTCCAACCCCACCACCAACCTCCCCATTTCATAGCAGCCCAGGCTGCCCAGGGCCCCATCCAACCTGGCCTTGAACACCTCCAGGGATGGACAGGGCATCCACAACCTCTCTGGGCAGCTGTTCCAGCACCTCACCACTCTCTCTGTAAAGAACTTCCCCCTGACATCCAACCTAAATCTTCCCTCCTTCAACTTAAAACCATTTCCCCTTGTCCTGCTATTATCTGCCCTGTCAGAGAGTTCTCAATTCCTCCTCCTCATCCTTTTTCAAGACTGGAGTAACACTGGTTTTTCTTCAGTAAAGCACCTCTATAAAATAACCCAGCAGTCAGACTGCACTGAACTGATACCTTCAGCTGAAATTTCACACATGCAGGAGTCACAAAGACAGAAGGAAAGGAAAGTAACCAAGGGCTGTGAATTGATAGCACAGGGGACCGAAGTCTTTTCACTTTTTCTGGTAACTCCATGAAAAAATTTGCAGAGAAGATGCAAAAAAAAAAAAAAAAAAAAAAGAATTGTTCATTAGCCTCCATTAAGCCATAGCTCTCCATTAAGGCCTATGTTTACAAGGCACTGTACGTGCACTGTGACCAGGGAATCAAGACATGACCCATTAAAAAGCAGAACTGCCATTGTTGAAGTCATAGATACCTCAGCTGTCTTATCATTTTTTCCTCACAAATCCTTTGTTTCTCTTCTCGGATAATTAATGAGTAATTAACATTTACCTATAAGTGCATTATCCCAGAGCCTTGCATATGCCCAACAGAGCAAAGCTGCAGCTTCGCATGCTTTGTTTCACACCATATAAAATTACTCCGGTCAATCACTTCATGTCATACATGCCACACAGGAAGCAGCATAAATGATGATGGCATATGTTTTGCAGGTTAAATTTCCCCATGTCCTTTTAACAGCACTAAATCTGATGTAGAGCAACTTTGTAGAAAGAACCTCCTGGAGTTGAGAACTCATTAGCATGCCAAAGGAACTTGGTTCCAGCAAAGATGATTACGCAAATACCCCTGTGAGAAGGGGAAAGTTCTTTGAAATGTCTCTCATGGTTCAAGAAAGCATCTTATGAAGTGCAGAAAGATTTCTGAACTTAACAGATAAGCAGACAGAACAGATTCTCCTATATCTTGACCCAGTTTTAACAGTGTAACTTCGGTGCTCCCACCAAAAATATCTTTAGAAACTAGAATTTATATTGTTACAGGAAAAAAAAAAAATTAGCTGTAAAGTGTAAATAAGGACAAAGTCACGCTCCACAAATTATAAATGTATCCAAACTTCTTGATGCAGAGAGCAACATGTCCTTATTTTAAAAAATATGCGAAAGAAGACCAAAAGGCCAAGCATGACGTGATGTGATGCGAAGCTCAGAGATGAAAGCAGAGTTGCCAGCATCCAAGTTTACAGACAGTGACTTTTTAACTGTCCTTACGTATCAAAAGCTGGCAGTAGCTACAAACATCAAACATAAAGGTTCTCTCTTTTTACGTGTTTCCTCTGCTTCACTTTAAATAGCATTTGCTTTAAATGAAAGTTTAACTTAGTTTTAATAATGCTTACAAGCATCTGTAATGCAGGGATCATGTAGGAGACTTGAGTGAAAAGAAACGATGCTGATTAGCTCAAACCTGAAATCCTATTAGAAAAATGGAATAGCAGGAATGAACCAGATGAACAAGGCCCAACAGTGACATTATAAGTCATGGGGATAAAAAGACACTGAGAAGCTGTCTTTAAAATAGGTAGGAAGCAAGGCTGGAAAAGGTGATGGTTAATCACACAGTGGTTTGAGGAAAAAGAATTCCAAGGCTCTGCACAGGCTTAATTTCTTAAATAAATATAGCATTTTAAATACTATTTGTCTCTGCAAGAGCTGTGGCATTACAACAGTGTGAATAATGCATTGGTAGTTACAAATCATAAATCCACATTTTTCAGGAAAAGACCTTGAATCTTTACAGACCCATAGGAGTCAGTACAGCAAAGTGATGTGTCACAGGCAACCTTGTCCTTTCTTCTGTGTGCAAGTGGACTGCAGTGGCACAATTTCAGAGCACCAGTAAGAGCAATATCACCATGCCAAAAGCAGCTCTCTGCACACTGCCTACATACTTACTGCTGGCTGGGTGGACTGAGTGCTGGATGGGGCAAGGACAATCTCCTCGATAACCCTGGGAACTGTTTTTGACAATGCTCTCAAACACAGGGTTTGGATTTTGAGCAGCATCTCATGGAGCCAGGAGTTGGACTCTGTGAACCTTGTAAGTCCCTTCCAACTCAGGATATTCTATGATTCCATGCCAGCTTCTTGCCTCTCTGGATACTGTACTCAAATGCTGACTAAAATGGAACCAACCACAAGGGAGAACCCATCTCATCCTAAACCTGAGTGAGGGATGGGCTGACATACACCCACCACCGAGCACCAAGAAGGGATACTCCCCAGCACAGAGTAGCAGTCATTCTTGCAGTCTGTTTCTTTTATCTATCATGATTCAAAATTTGAAATCAAGAAGAAAGCATGAAGAAATAAGTTCCTCTATTTTTAACTTGGACCTTTGTTGGTAGTTTTTTTTTTCCCCCCCAAATTGTCTTCTTCGTCGTTGCTAGGAGATCGGCAATAACAAAGTGTCGGTAATAATGACGGACGTAATAAACATCTGTATTTTAAGA
Organism: Perdix hodgsoniae; assembly: GCA_035772895.1. Taxonomy (NCBI): domain Eukaryota; kingdom Metazoa; phylum Chordata; class Aves; order Galliformes; family Phasianidae; genus Perdix; species Perdix hodgsoniae. The sequence goes on along the minus strand of JAPSGF010000024.1, from coordinate 5,626,572 downwards.
AGCAAAGATAAAGACAACTTGTACCTTCAAGACAGCACTAAGAAAAAAAATCTTTTAAATCAGAAAAATTCTAACACAGTAACTCAAGTTCTTTGAGGCTTGGGAACCACTTAAATGATGCACGATACACAGCTCAGCAGTACATCAAGATGGGTGCTGTATATTTCCCATGCAGTATAGCAGGAGAGAATAAAAAATGGGCAAAAGGTTTCATAGAATCATACCATAGAATCACAGAATCATAGAATGGCCTGTGTTGAAAAGGCCCACAGTGCTCATCCAGTTCCAACCCCCTGCTATGTGCAGGGTCACCAATCACAGAATCACAGAATCACCCGGGCTGGGAGGACCTCAAGGATCATACAGTTCAGGCCCCCCTGCCTGGCAGGGCCACCAAACATACACATTTAGATCAGGTTGCCCAGGACCCCGTCCAACCTGGCCTTGAACACCTCCAAGGACGGGGCATCCACAACCTCCCTGGGCAGCCTGTTCCAGGGCCTCACCACTCTCCTTGTAAAGAACTTCCCCCTAACATCCAACCTAAATCTTCCCTCCTTCAACTTGGATCCATTTCCCCTAGTCCTGCTATTGTCAGCCCTTTTGAAGAGTTTACACCCCTCCTGGGAGTAAGTTCCCTTCAGGTATTGAAAGGCTGCAATGAGGTCACCCCACAGCCTTCTCTTCTCCAGGCTGAACAAGCCCAACTCCCTCAGCCTGTCCTCATAGGGCAGGTGCTCCAGTCCCCTGATCATCTTAGTCGCCCTTCTCTGGACCCTTTCCAAAATCTCTATGTCTTTCTTATACTGAGGGCTCCACACCTGGACACAGTACTCCAGATGGGGCCTCACAAGAGCAGAGTAGAGAGGGACAATCACCTCCCTATCCCTGCTGACCACCCCTCTCCTGATGGAGCCCAGGATCCCATTTGCCTTTCGAGCTGCCAGAGCGCACTGCTGGCTCATGTTAAGTCTCTCATCCACCAGGACCCCCAGGTCCTTCTCTGCCGAGCTGCTCTCAATGACCACTCCTCCCAGCCTGTACAGGTGCCTGGGGTTCTTCCGGCCCAAATGCAAAACCTTGCACTTTGCCGTGTTGAACCTCATTAGGTTCACCCGAGCCCAGCTTTCCAGCCTGTCGAGGTCCCTCTGAATGGCATCCCTTCCTTCCACCGTATCAACGGCACCACTCAGCTTAGTGTCATCAGCAAACTTGCTGAGGGTGCACTCAATTCCCTCATCGATGTCATTAATAAAGATGTTAAAGAGCACCGGTCCCAAGACAGACCCTTGGGGGACACCGCTCGTTACCGGCCTCCACCTGGACATAGAGCCATTGACCACCACCCTCTGTCTGCGGCCTTTCAACCAATTGCTTATCCATCGGATCGTCCACCCATCAAATCCACTTCCCTTCAATTTGGAGATGAGGATGTGATGGGGGACCAAGTCAAAGGCCTTGCTCAGGTCCAGGTAAATGACATCGGTCGCCTTCCCTTCATCCACCAATGCCGTCACTCCATCGTAGAAGGCCACGAGATTAGTTAGGCATGACCTTCCTTTGGTGAAGTCATGCTGACTGTCTCAGATCACATGCTCATTCTTTATGTGATCGAGCATGTTGTCCAGGAGGATCTGTTCCATGATCTTCCTAGGCACGGATGTGAGACTCACCGGCCTGTAGTTCCCCGGGTCCTCCCTGCTCCCCTTCTTGTATATGGGAGTGACGTGACCCTTCCTCCAGTCATCCGGGACCTCACCTGACAGCCACGACTTCTCAAATATAATGGAGAGCGGCTCAGCAACCACCTCAGCCAGCTCCTTCAGGACCCTGGGATGTATGCCATCCGGCCCCATAGACTTGTATTCATTCAGTCTAAGGAGGCACTTTCGGACTTGGTCTGCCTTTACAGCGGGGAGGGATTTACCTCCTTGGTCCCCACATAGAGGTTTGGGGATGCAGGGCTCAGGGACGTGAAAAAGACTAGAATCCTGGCCACCGGTGAAGACCGAGGTGAAGAATTCATTCAGCACCTCAGCTTTCTCTTCATCTGTTGAAGCCAGTTCTCCTTTTAAATTTACCAAAGTAGGTACGCCTGTTTTGGCCTGCCTCTTCTGGCCAATGTACCTGTAGAAAGTTTTCTTATTGTTTTTCACATCCCTTGCCAAGTTCAGTTCTGCCTGCGCCTTGGCTTCCCTGATCCTACGTCTGCAAGTCCGGACGGCATCCCTGTACTCTTCCCAGGTGACACAGCCTTGTTTCCAGAGCTTGTACACCCCTTTCTTCGCCCTCAGTTCTCTCAGCAGGTCCTTGCTGAGCCATGCCGGTTTCCTACCTCACCTGCCCACTTTCTTATTCAGAGGAATGGAGAGCTCTTGTGCTTCCAGGAGGGCATCCTTGAAGAGCAGCCAGCTCTCCTCAACATCTTTGTCTTTGAGGGCAGCACGCCAGGGGATCTTGGCCAGCAATCCATTGAGTAGCTTGAAGTCTGCTCTTCTAAAGTTCAGTGTCCTGATCCTGCTCTTAGCCAGGCCCACATCGCTTGAAATCACAAACTCAACAAGGGCGTGTTCGCTGGAGCCCAGGCAGCCTCCAACCTTGACGCCTTTGATGATCTCCTCAGCGTTGGTGAGCAGCAGGTCCAGCAACGCTTCATCTCTGGTCGGTCTGTCCAATACCTGAACCAGAAAGCTATCATCAGTGGATTCCAAGAGCCTTCTGGAGCTCTTGCAGCTCACCATGTGGTTTTCCCAGCAGATGTCCGGATGGTTGAAGTCCCCCACCAGGACAAGAGCCCGTGAGCCAGACATCTCACGCATCTGGAGCAAGAAGCAAGCCCAGGCCAACCAGCAGCCCAGGCTGCCCAGAGCCACATCCAGCCTGGCCTTGAATGCCTGCAGGGATGGGGCATCCACAGCCTCCTTGGGCAACCTGTGCCGGTGCCTCACCACCCTCTGTGTGAAAAACTTCCTCCTCATATCCAACCTAAACCTCTCGTCTCAGTTTATAAACCATTCCCCCTTGTCCTATCGCTATCAACCCATCTAAACAGCCATTCTCCCTCCTGTTTATATGGTCCCTTCAAGAACTGGAAGGGCTTATGCCACCCTTGATGAAATAAAGTATCTGTTTCTGCCCATTAGAGGAGAATGGAGTCAGATGATCCACGTGCTCAACTGTTGCAGAATTAGACACTAATCTACAAGACTACAGGATCAGGAAAATGAGATGCAAGACTTTCAGATAGGTGGTGGTGAACAATGTCAATCTGCACTTACAAGAACACTACAGACCAAGTTGCTGAATAATTGCAACAAGGAGGATCCAATTCAAGCTCTGAGAAAAAAGATTGGAGCATTATAGATCTTAAGGAGAAATAAAATGGTCTTCTTACAACAATACTGCACTGAGTCATTGGTTTCGCTGCTAAAAACTTCGCAAGATTCCTTGTTTGTTCACTCTTAAAACCTTGACGTTTTAAGGCTTTGTTTTTAATAACAAGACTGGACTTCTGCTACTTCAGTATAAACATACAGAAAAATTGCAAGCTATAGATTTGTACCTATCTCTTTAAGTTATGTACACAGCTTCAGCACTGAAACTAAAATATTCGTGACGTTCTGATGAAGCCATCATTTCTGAAAGTGTTTCTGCAGCTCAACATCAAAAAGAAAGAACAGATTTACAAAAAAAAAGAAAAAATAGGGAAAGAAACGTAAGTGGGAACACACAGAAAGGATTACAGGTATTGGGAAAGTTTAGAGACTTGATGTTTCTTTGGGGCTCGGTGTTAAGACTGTCAAAATATTTTTTTTAATTTGGAATAAAAGTTCCCCTCTTTTTGCAAGCAGACTTTGATCTGACTGAAAGTAATTAAGACTACAAGCGGGGATACAGCATTGTTAAAGCTTCTTCATGCTTTCTTCCAGCAAGAAAAAACATGGATGAATGGCAGAATCATCCCTGGGAGAGTCCTAGCTATACAAGTGAAGTTCAAGAAACACCCCAACAGGAGCTCCATGCGTCGCCATTCAGAGCAGAAATCAAAGCAACACAAAGTGCAAACATAAGCCTGAAACTATTTAGGTAGTTTTAAGTTATTTATTTCTAAACCCCTAGAGGAAGCTAACAGGCTTAGTTAGTACTCTTCCTCCAGAAATACCTGCTGTTGATAAGGACAGACGCTTCTGCTGGCTGCATCACCCTCCAAGCCCTCTCCTTATCCTATCATGACATGTCCTTGTAGAGAGTCCCTCTCCCACAGAATCACAGAATGGCCTGGGATGGAAAGGACCTCAAGGATCATGAAGCTCCAACCCCCTGCCACATGCAGGGCCACGAACCTCCACATTTCATAGCAGCCCAGGCTGCCCAGGGCCCCATCCAACCTGGCCTTGAACACCTCCAGGGATGGACGGGGCACCCACAGCCTCTCTGGGCAGCTGTTCCAGCACCTCACCGCTCTCACGGGAAAGAGCTTCATTCTCCCCCACCCTTCTGGTACTGGAAGCCCTCTTCGTGTACTGGCTTTCAGTGCAGGGTTCTAGGTGTATGGGGGCTGGGTACCCTTAGCATGCTCAAACATTACCAACTTACTGGTCCCATTTTACACAATGCTTTATCATTGCTTGAAGGGGCAACACGTGAGCAATCCAGCAGAGCTCCCCTGTAGCCACGTGTTTCAGGTGCTCCTTGTCCTTGATGAAGCTATCTGAAAGCCATTTAAACTCTCACATCTCCAGTATCATATATGTAATTGAGGCACCACATGCATTTCACAACTTAAGGAGCAAGACAGCCTAGCCTGCCAGTAAGTACAAATTGAGAAGTACATACAGTTAACAAAGGAACAGATCTCTTGCTGCCAGAAGCTTTAGTAAAACAAAAGCCATAGGGATATCGTTTGTGCTTGCCTTTGTGTGAGCTGTACCTAGGGTTGAATAATGAAGCTCCTTGGTGTATTTGGGTCTGTTTTATGGCTCACGGGACCAGTTGCTTTGTATTCCAATACATAATTTCATGCATGTAGTAAAAGTGCAAGATTCTTTTCACATTTATTGAGATCTGTGGATATCAAAAATGCATAGAGATCACATGCTCTGATTCAGTGAAGCTATGTAAAAAAAAAAAAAAAACAAAACACCCATTGTTGCTCATGATGGCTATACAACTCTCTTTCTTGCACACTAGGGCTGATTTAGTTGACCATCTGGAGGTACCATGTATACCCACAGAGGGCTGACCCCTGGGAACAGTTTTGCTTAGCTTTTAAGTGGTCATGAAGAGGCAGTTTTGTTGTCATTTTCTTTTGGAGGCTTTCCTCCAAGGAAAAACTCCCTGTATACGGTTTTACTCATCTCTGTCCTCCTTTTCACAGTTGTATCCATTACTTTAAATCAACATTTTCCAATTTCTTCCTTTAGTTCACCTATGCAAGGCATTCCCCACCCTTCCCTTCTCTGAATCAGACATGCAGAGTACCTGCAGCTTCTTTTTTACTGCTTCATTTTCTAGCTCTCTTAATTCTTTATCATCTCAAAATCTACATGTTGTCATTAACACACTGGCTTCCTGATTGCCAATGCCCCTTTGATAAAATATTTTCAAAAGCAAGGGCAACAGTAATTGTCAAATCTTGTAAATTAGTAGTGTTACTTGTGCGTGTATGTGTGGCTATGTGGAGTACATTTTAGCACAGTGAACGATGTTACTCCTTTAGAATTTTCATTTTCTCATTGAATTTCTAGCCATTAAGAGGTCAAAAAAAGAAGCATAAGCTCGTTTATTTTTCAACCAATAAAACTGTTTAGAAGGCTGAGCAGTCTATATCAGGACATGGGAACAACCCCACCAGTCAAAGCTGGTCCTGCTCAGATTGGGAAATTTGATTGTAAACTTCCAGAGATTCTTCCAAAATTATGATTCTACAGTAAGATCAAATCTCCACTTTGTATTTTTCATTTTAAAAATTTTCTGCTGTCTGAAAATAGTGTTGAATATACATCAGCAAACATCTTCAGCACTCTACTGAACGTCTTTGAAGCTGGCAATACTCAATGCAACAAGCTAGACTAAATGTACTCCAGAAGTCCCATCTAGCCTAACATTTTCTATGTTTCATTTCACAACCATGTTTGCAAACTTAAGTATGAAATAAGAATTTTAAATGGGAAAAACTCATCTTAACCTTTTTAATATTTATTTTTTCATTTGATTACAGATATTTTTGAGACATAAAAACAGATGATGCAGAACAACTGTCCCAGGTTGAACTAATGACCAGTTAGCTGCTTTTCCTCTAATAACCACTAGGAAGAGATGCCAAGGGAAGAGCAGAAGACCCCGTAAGCACATGCTGACGATTTCCTCAATTATGCTCCAGAGATTCAGGGACTCCCTGCCCTAAAGATAATAAGAGTATTCTCTACCCTTCAGTCAGCTTTTCTTCCATCACATTGCCTAGTCATTTCATGGAACATACACTTCTAGCCAATAACTGTACTCATGACTTAAGGTCCCTGTCCTTCACATCTTCAAGAAATAGAAGTAACTAAATCTAAATTGAAAGTTCTATAAGAAAATAATTCTTCCTTATATTAAGTCATGTACTGAATTAGTACTGAAGAGGTATAAGACCATTTTCCCTCCAGCTGCTATGTCATTCATGCTCCTGAAAAATCCCCTTCTAAAAAACTGCTGTCGGACTTTCTCTCATTAAATGAGCTAAATAAGTCCCTGAAAGCCTCGGGTAAAGCAGATGCTAGATTACATTAATTAATCATTCAAATTTTCTTCTGATTTTTCCTCTGCTGCTACAGGCAACCCTGCCTCTTCAAAGATAACTACAATACAAGAACAATAACTACAGTTCATAAGGGCAGCAAGAGGTACATCACGTGAAAATTTGAGCCATTTTATTTGGATCGTGTATCCTACCAATTACATTGCTCTAAGCAAAGTTAGAAACCACCTCTGTTGTGACTTCAATTGCACAAAATAATAAGAAATTAGGGAACTGGGGGAAGGAGTGCAGAAATATATTCTTTAAGGAACGCCTCTCTTGAATACATGTGGAGAGAAGATATACTTATTGACCTACACGTACCAAATGAAGGTGATAGCGCATGAGGACTCCTTTTTTACAAAAAGAAATTGGCTTTTCATTGTACACTTTGACAAAGATTGGCTGCAGCTACAAACAGCAGCTCAGCAATCTCAATATGCAGTGACAGCCCAGTGCTTCCCAGAATTCATCCTTCTGCATCTGTGCTTTTTCTTCCAAATTCCATTTGGACTTCTAAGTAATCTGTTTGATAGTTATATTCCAAACTGAAACATAGTAAAAACAAAGAATAAACATTAACATTTTTAAAATAATTGTTAATCAATATAGAATTTTAATCTAATGCTGTTCATCAATACACAATGTCCATAAAAACCCTCTTGATAATATTAGCATTCAACTGCTTTAGAGTTACCCTTATGTACTTCAGTTCATAGTACTCAAGAACTGAAGACCTCAGTACAAGTAGCCAGCAGCACTGATCCCTTTCGTGTGTCCAAGCAGCTACTTTTACGTTTTTGTTGCTCTTTTCTGTCTTAATATTAAAAATTAAAGTATGATTTATTTATATACACTAAGAATACTTTATACGTAGCCTGAGACAACTGCACTTTGCTCATCATGACCTGTGCAAGCCAAAGGGTTTGACACCCATGCATGGAAGAGCTGCAGAATTCAAATTTATTGTATTGCATATGCCACCACTTCAGACAAAGAGATGCAGACATTGCTAAACTTTATGCATTCCAAGTTTTGAAGACTTCAGAAAGTAGATACCATCATTGATCTCAAAGACTGAGGAGCAGAACACAGAATTCGCTGTCACCAAAAGGTGGATACGCATAGTCTCAGAAGTCAGTAGTGGGGTGCAGCGATTTGTCTCATTTCAGTGCCTACTTACATGTATTTATAAAAAACAATAAAAGATAACATATAGAAGAGCTTCACTGTGAAACCCGCATTCTGCCTCACTGGGTGAGAAAGAGATACCATCCCTCTGGAAGTTCATAACCTCCTCCTAATTCAGGCAAAGGCAAGAGAGATTCTTGCACACGATGCGTCAAAAATACAGCATATCTTAGCATGTAAGGTCACTCAGCTGTCAGGAACAGAAGCAGAAACTGCCTCCTAGGCAAATGACAAATGAGAAATCATGAAGAGTGAGAAAAGAAAGGGAGGAAAGCTCTAATTGAAGAGAATTTAAACAGGGCGTGCTGTATGTACTAGGCCTTCACCCCACAGACTGTCTGGCATGTTTGTCTACTCAATTACTGCAAGTAGGGGCCAACAACTTTGTCCAGAGGTATATTGAAACACCCCCCACACCTAGAAATAACATAAAGCTTCTCCGTCTTGGTGAACAGTTTATGAGTTAATAATGCAGAAATATGGGGAGACACTTTGGTTCTTGCAAGCCAAGGAAAGCCAGATAAGGTATCAGAATTCAAAAGTAGTACAGTTGAATCCACATTTTCATGTGTATTTCATAATAACAGTCAGCACCTCTTAGCTTGAATCCCAGAAGGATGCAGTCTGGAAGGACCACTGCAGGTCTGAAGTGTGTCTGTATGTAATAAATCCTCTATATCCAACACTACTTAGTAACCACCTTGTGGTCACGCATAACATCAGCTTCAAGTTGCAAATTGATTTAAACTCTAAGTAACTTTCCATCCAACTAGATACCAAGATAAGCAAGGAATGACAGAATGGCTTAGGTGGGAACAGACCATAAAGCCCACCCAATTCCAACCCCCTGCCATGGAGGCTAGGTGCCCCCACCACCTCAGGCTGTCCAGGGCTCCATCCAGCCTGGCACCTCCAGGGACGGGGCACCCACAGCTCTCTGAACAGCAGTATCAGGGCCTCACCACCCTCTGAGTAATGGCAGTGGCCATTTAGCCAAGCACAAATCATACACAGTAAGTCAGAAAATGCACATCCACTGGTTTGTACACTGGAAAATATTTCAGCACACACATAGGTCATTCTTCTACAACTTATATCACTATTAAGACTATTCCTCAGCACACAAACTGTAAGTGATGTTACAGATCCTACTGTCTTCCAATCTGAGCACCTCTATCAACTTGCAATTCTTCTCAGCAATGCTACTGGACTGTCTGTACAGCCAGATCACCTGCATTTCAGAAAGTGATAGTAGCTACTTCTGCCTTGCTATTTCAGGTTTCTGGGCCATTCCTCCCCATCCCCTGAAAGTCTCAGAAAGGGGGGAAGACTTAAAAGAAAATATCAGGAGGAATGCAAAAGGACAGTTAACACATGGGACCGGATGGGACGGGGGGGGGGGGGGGGAAAATCAGTGTTCAGCCAGAAGTTAAGCTCCTTAGAATCAATCATAGAGTCACTAAGGTCAGAAAGACCTCTAAGATCCCCAAGCCCAACCCCAGCCCACTGACCATGTCAGTGCTATATCTCTGTGCTTCTTGAACACCTCCAGGGATGATGACCCCACCACCTCTCTGGGCATCCTGTTCCTGTTCTACTTGCTAGCACATCTCAGTACTGCAGAAAACAAGTGGATATGTGATTTTTACAGTCTAAAGGTAAGCAGACTCCCATAGGTGAGGGAGGAGATGCCATGAGCCACAAGGCACTGACCCCACCATCTCAGACCAAATAATTTCCAGTGAAACTGAGGCGGGCTGAATTTCACTCTGAAAGTCTTCATATGGAGGGTGCAGTTATTCATCGTAATACAAGAAAGTGTGGGGAAAAAAAAAAAATAACATTAGTGCCAGAAAACACTCAGAAGTCAATCTCTTTCATGAACACAGGACAAAGTCATGAAGGAAAGGAAGAAGAATGCTCTAAGATACTCCAGGAGTAGTGATAGGCAAAGATTTATAATTAATCAGCAGCAGGAATGCAGCAGTGTTTTACAAGGCAATAAGCCAGCTCCATTCCCTAAGGTAAAGCTGAGGAGAATAAAGGCTAAGCAGTTTATTCAAACAAGGCAACTGGATTATTGCCCCATAAAACAGCATGGTACTGTGATTATTACCTTTGTGTTACATGCCTTCTTAAAAGCTTTTTTTCCCTGTAAATGTTTAAAACGTAACAAGCAAAATTATCAGGAGCAGGGAAAGGATACATTGGACACATTTAATAATAACAATAAACACATTTAATGTTTTAACATCCTGAAAGCGTATTAAGTGAAGAATTTAAGAGAAACAATTTTGATTGAGGCTATTACAAACAGCAGCAGTAAATCCTGTTAATAAAGAGCATACAAGCATTGTATGCCTCTCTTCTGGTTCACACACGTTGTTCCTTCTCCCTTTTCACAATCTACTGAATGCACAGGCTGTATTTCTCTATCTAGACTTCTTGCCAGCACATTTATATTTCACATAAGACTCCAAACACCATACTTCACAGAACCTAAAATAGGGCAAAGCCTCAAATATCTCTGAGAACTTTATTAGGAATGGCTCATGAAGCTTTAAGCCACATCCACACTATTAACCCTCTTCATCTCCTGAAGTAGGCAGAGCCCCAGGGCACCTCTTGGTCCCTCAGTTGCCCCCTGCCCCAATAGGGCCACCCAGAGCAGCGTGTCCAGCACCACGGCCAGCGGCTGTAGGAGATCCCCACGTGGGAGACCTCACTGCTCTCTGCTCCCTTTGCCAACGATGGACTGACTACATCTTCATCCATCGTCCTAACTTCAGTCATGATAGCACTAAGTAATTATAATTCACTAAATAGCACGATCAAAAGAAAATTCAACAGATTTTCAGATTATGTTTCCAATATCATATTTAGATGCTCCACAGCCATCTCATAAGTCTCACATCTATTCAAGCTATTCAATTAAAAAGAAAATAACCAGTGAAACTTGAACAAATATTTCATCTCCAAATACTTTCCTTTTTTCCTTTTCAGAAATTGTGCAGTTTCTCTAATAAAAAAAATATCTTTATAAAGAGAAAGAACCAAAACAAATATGATTTCAACTGATGTTGTTTTGAAAACATTAAATGGAATCCCACTGGGAAATTAAATGGAAATGTCATCGCTAATAATGGGAGAGAATGATTCATAGACAGAGTCTAACGTTTTTAAATAAGTTACCTCCATAATTAGAGGAGCCTGATTTTTGAAAGGACTGTTTTTTTTTTACACCTTCCAACAAAATCAATGCCTAAACACAGATTCAGAAATCCAGTTTCAAGTTTGAAAAATTGGGCTACACTGCTCTGGCTCAAAACTTGTCGGGTTCCCACTGCTTCATGCGCCACTTTTCTGAATAAATTGCTGTCACCAACAGGAAAATTACAGCTTGATTTCAAAATATTTGAACTACATCAAATATCTGCAATCATCCTTACATCAGCTTAAATATAAGCTGTCCATTTGAGAATGCTGTGACTTACAAATCAGCAATCAGTTGACAAAAAAAAAAAGAAACAACTAGATACAGAACTACAGAGGCTGTGTTATTTTATATAAAGCTGACTGTATATAAAATCGCTATGCATACTCTTAGTAAGAATAATTACAGGATACTAGAGGCAGCCTCCTCACAGAATTGCAGCACTTGGAAGGGATCTCAAGTGATCATCAAGTCCAACTCCCTGCTAAAGCAGTTCCCTACAATAGGTTACAAAAGTTGGCATCCAGATGGGACTTGAATATCTCCACAGGAGGAGACTCCACCACCTCTCTGGGCAACCTGCGCCAGTGCTCTGTCACCCTGACTGTAAAGAAGTTCCTCTGCATATTAGTATGGAATGTTCAAGTTTTAGACCACTGCTCCTTTGATCTATCGCTACAAACCACCAGGAAGAGCCTGGCCTCATCCATTTGCCTCCCACCTTCCTTCAGATATCTATAAACATCAATCAGATCCCCTCTCAGTCTTCTTTTCCCCAGGCAAAACAGACCCAGGTTACTCAGCCTTTCCTCAGATGGGAGACGCTTTGTATCATCTTTGTGGTCCTCTTCTGAGTTCCTTCTAGAAGATCCCTTTCTTTTTTGAATTGGAGAGCCCAGAACTGGACACAGCACTCTAAATGTGGCCACATCAACATTAAAGACATCATGCTGTTACCATAGAGTTACTGGACCTTTTCTGGATGCTGATATCATTCAGTGTTCCCAAATTGTGATGCCCAATCCAGCAGCTGCAGGCTGTCATAAACACTCTGCAGGGGAGCCACAAAACCCTATTTTTCCTCAGTTGTATCATCAACTTTACACCTTTAATGAAGGCATCTGTGGTCACTGTCTGAGTGCTCACTAGAATCACAAAGAGAAGGAAGAAAAAAAAAGGCAAAAAGTACTTGTTATGCCATTTGAGGGCTTAATGAGGAACAAAGGATTAGGATGTTGAAAATGCACTAGGGGCTGCAGAAGGTGGTAACGCCTTCTCCAGACATGTTAAACTTCTGCACTTTCTTTTTAGTGAGTTGAGGACTATTGCAGGTCCTCTTCGGGGTGCAGAAAACTCTGACTGTACCAATAGGAGTGGGTGCTCGAATGCTGAGCATTATTCATTCCCTGGGATACTCAACAGAAATAAGAGACCGTGGTCTATCTACAGTATAACAATAGAAGATAAATTCTTGATCAAATGGAAAGGAAGAAGAAAAATGGACTTGGCACTATTGAACAAAGGTATACTGACATTCATTTTGTATACAAAAAGGACAAGAGAGAACAGGAAAAACACATTTTCTCATTTAAAGAAGTAAGAGTGAGAAGACGAAACGAAGGCTTGCATAGGAAAAACAGGCCTTAAAGAGAATAGACTGAGCATCTCTGCCAGTTCCTGCAGGGATCCATATTTTATGCATGTATTCCATTAATGGTATTCCCACTAATGGATCCTCTCACCAGTCAAAAAGACATTAGTAGGAACCTTATGTGTAAAACATATTCCCAGAGAAGGGAGATGGATGAATCCAATGACAATGCATGGGTGCTGAGTGTTTTGTCTCCACTGACCCACACGTCGACCCACATGTATGTGCCCACTGTGTTAAGGGTTTCCACGTGAGCCAACTGGGAACACAATCCTTGCATTCCTGCAGAGCGTCCGCTATCAGGATGCAGCATTCAGCAACCCTGAGCAGTCATCACCTCTTCAGGTCATTTTCTCTCTCATCTTTCATCTGTTTTACAGATAAACAGGTTTGAAGGTTTTTGAAAATAAAAATAATAATAATAAAAAAAAACAGATGTCCATCAACCCTTTACCTGTTGTAACCTCTGAGTGAGGTTTGTCCAACCTCATTTTCAATACTGGTCAAGATGCATGCTCCAAAACCATTGAGATCACCAATGATCTCAAAGATCCCTTCCAACCCATGACTCCATGATTTTGTCACACAGAATCACAGAATGGCCAGGGTTGGAAAGGACCTCAGGGATCATGAAGCTCCAACCCCCCCACCACAGGCAGGGCCACCAACCTCCACATTTAATGCTAGACCAGGCTGCCCAGGGCCCCATCCAACCTGGCCTAGAACACTTCCAGGGACGGGGCATCCACAGCCTCTCTGGGCAATTTTCCTTAGAATACTTCTGCTACTATTTAAGCTGAATCTCTTCTGCCACAGTTTAAGTACATTATGGCTTATTTTAGCCACCCTATATGTGCAAAATAGACTACTACCTTCTGATCTACAGCAGCGTTTCACAGAACAGAACAGCATTACCACATTCTCCTTTAATCATCTATTCCTTAGGCCATGCAACTCAAATTTGCTTTCTAATTGATTACAATTCCTAGATATCTAATCACAACCATTGCTGTCCCCTAGACTATTTCCAGTTAAACTTGGAATGCCAAAAACCAAAATGTGCACTACTCCAAATCATGCCCTGCCACTGGCAGGGCACAGGAAAGGCAGAGTCAATGGCCGAGATAATCTGCTCACCTACTTCTGTAGAGCATCTCCTGCTGCATCTCCCATGTAATATGGCAACCTGAAGGCATCACCCAAGGACATGGAAGTGTGCATGCACACAAAGAGCTAGATATAATTATGTTCCTACAAAGCATTATGCATCTGCTGGTCCAAGTTAGAAAAGCTGAAGAAAAGCCTTGATTTACAAACTCATTGCTTATGAGCACCTCGGCCATCATTCAGCACTTCTGCAGGCAAATCAATGAGGAGATGCCACGTTTTGCCAGCAACTATTCCACCTGAGGCTGCAACAGCATTGTATCATGTAATGAATGAATTTGCTTAGAAGTGCCTACCTCTGCCTGCTGACTACGAAGGAAAATTAGAGTAATGAGTCCTACATACCTACGCTGTAGATATTGATCTTGGCCCAATTCTCTCATGAGAGTCTAAAGAGACTATTTCAAGTTAAAGTCTCTCTGAACAGCAGCCAAGACCACAAGAGAAAACAAGTTCTAGAAGTTGTTAACTATGTGTCCATAAAAATATTCTCCCTTTTCATCAAAACGCATTGTGCAGACCAATTGCATCACTCTCACAATTGTCGTCTAAGTTATAAAAGGTTGAGGAGAACTGGCAAGATAGTTGTGCATTTACATTAACATAAGCACATCAAATATTCATTACAGCAGAGCACTCATTATGTCAGCATCTGAATTAAATAACAAGAATAATGTTTTCCAGCCACAAAAGTAAGTAGCACAATAGCTTCCCGCAACACAATGATTTTAAAGAAGAGGCAGTGTGACAGTATTGCAGGGAATCACATTGCTTTCTCTCCCAGAACTTGTTCATTCACTACAAATATAGTAGCTTTTAATGTTGCCCTTTCAGACGAATTTATAAAAAGAAAGTGTTATTACAGTATATAAGAAATTGTATGGCGTGAATCTATACAACAGGAAAAGCTTTACAGTGGGAAGAGACCTTTTTACAATAGAAAAATGTGTATCTTGAATTCAAAATTAAGCTAATGCTACAGTTTACATTTTAATCATAGTTTAAAAAAGTAGGCATTGCATAAACTCTTCATAAAAAGTTCCTACTTAGGGCGTACAAAAATAGAAAACAATAGTATAATAGCACAAGAATAAAAACATTTCAAATTCCTCAGCTGTATCACACAACTGTGCAAAACTGATTTGAATAGAAAGGCGTATATAAGTAATTTCATGTCATAAGTAATTTCATGCCCCCTCCCCCAATTTGTAGGCTCCCTTCAGATACAGGAAGGCTGCAATGAGGTCCCCCCAGAACCTTCCCTTCTCCAGGCTGAACCAGCCCAACTCCCTCAATCTTACTTCTCCAGAGAGGTGTTCCATCCTTTGAGTACTCCTGTGGCCCACCTCTGGCACCCACTCCAACAATCCCACATCCTTCCTGCACTGGGACCCCAGGCCTGGACACAATACACCAGGTGAGGTCTCACAAAGGCAAACTGGTTGGGGACAACCTGCCACCCCTCTACTGGTACAGCCCAGGATGCTGTCGGCCTTTTGGGCCAACACTGCTGGCTCACATCCAGCTCCTCATCCATCAGGACCTCTAGTATTTCTCCCCAGGGCTGCTCTCTGAGAGTTCTTCTCCCAGCCTGCACATATGGGATTGCCCTGACCCAAGGGTAACACCACGCACTTGGCCTTGATGAACAAAGTGATAGAAGTGCTGTCCATTTTTAACTGCAGAAATAAGCCACGTTAACTGTCATTGCAAAGAACAAAGCATTTGCTCTGATGTTCATAACCAAGGGTCTGGCAGCTGTTTTGATCTCACTTAGAACCACGTACAGCCAACAGAGTGTTCTGGAGAGACTTTGTGCAAGGTGATATCAATCTTGGCATAAAATAGAAATAACCAAGAGCACCTGCTACCTCTTCTCCACCTCCCACACTGCAGATAGATGGTTTCATCCACAGCTCTGGGGAAAGTGAAAGGTTGCTCATGTAAAGATGAAGCATAAATACTATTTTAAGGCTTGCTAAGTGAAAGAAATTTTTCTTTTCTGAAATCCATTGTTTTCACACCCATGGAGTTTAGAATACAGTGCTCTCAAGGAAAGTAACTCAAGAATTCATAAGCAAGGAGGCAGCAATGCAATGCTTTCCAGCCAGGAACAAGACACAACACAAACTCATGGGAAGGCAAGCTGCAACCTCTATGCTGCCCCACTACAAATGGGGAAACTACCTAAAAACAAGCCTTCAGTGCTGCAATAAACTTAATGAAAAATAAGTTTGTACTGTTGATTCAGTACAAAACTGTCCATCCCATAATGTTCAATTCCAAGTATTTCTGTCAATACAGTAGAAGCAAATAACAAAGATTTTTCCAAGTATGCATCTCTTGAACATACGTATCTTCTGTTGGTGTCCTCTCCTCCATCTTTGCAAATATTTTACTCTGGGCTAGAATCCAAGTCACCAAAATCACTGTCTGTGGGAAATAAGTAGTACAGCGATACGTCTCAGACTTCTATCCAGAAAGACCCTGGAGAATTCTTTGTTTGTAGTTGGTATATTTTACATGAACAAGCAAATTAGACCTCATTCCTATTCCTGTTTGTGGGATGGGAAAAACCACAGCTGTGAGGCATCCAAAAGAAAACCCACATAGAAGTCTTTCATCTAGTATAAACTCACTCCCACCGTACATTTGGTGCTGTACAATCAATACAAATGGAAATCTGCCCACGTGGAATGCAAAAGCTTGCATTTCACAGATGGAAAAGCTGGAATTAAACCCTTGTTACATGCCAGGAAAGCAGCAAGTGTGTTGTCTACAGGCACAGTCAAGGAAATGCTCCATTTCTGAATGTAATCTCATAGATAGATGTTTTCTGTATGCCTCTTCTCTCATTATTCTAATACTAATTTGTATGAAAGGTCAAACGAATCTCTTATTAACATCCTACCATAGAATAACCTGAGTTGGAAGGAACCCATAATGACTGTTAATTCCAATTCCCTACTTGCTAATATGGAAGCCCGATCTTCCACACCTGGTCAGAGAAGCATCACATATACTGCTCCAGGTCTCACATCTCAGCACAAATACAGAATTCTGTACCCTAATGTGGAGATGCTCCACAGTACAGCATAGAGAATAACTACTGATTAATACAAATCCCATCCACCCTTCCATACCGCATGCCGCCCATACTACACTTCTTGAAGAAGTGCATCTTGAAACACTTAAAAAAAAAAAAATTAAAAAGCCAGGGAACCAATTTCCTCTCTTAACTGCTTGTGAGGGACCCACTCTGCTTATCTTGACATAAGGAAAAACTCAGACATTTCTGCATATTAAGTCAAGAGTTTATGAAAGCTTCCTTAAAGATCTGCATGGCAGCTACGTATCTTCTCATCACAGATTACTGAAGTCAAAACCAATCACTCTTCAGAACTTCCAGTTTCCTTCCAAACTCAGTAAGCGTGTTCTCTGCGTATTAAAGGAGTCCCTCTGTTGGCAAACCGACTTCCTCCTAAATTGCAGAGCTCCTCAGAAGCATCTTCCTGAAGTGTCTGTGAGAAGAGTGAAGTCCCCACAGGCCTTCCATCCAATCTTCTAAACAACGAATAATCATGTTTCAGAGTCACAATATTCTCTAATTTCTCTCCCATCAATATGGTCACCCCATTAGCACGTTGTTAGAGAACCCAGGCCAAACAGTCAGTATCTCATAAATGCTTTATACTTTTTGATTTTGGAAACTAGTATTTGATACTCCAGAGTTTTCTATTTCAGACAAAGCAAGGCTTTTACACAGGCTGAAAAGGTCAGCAGGAATAAGAGTGTAGGAGAAACGATGACAGTCTTCTGTGCCAACCAGATAATTTCCCTAGGCAAATCATCAGTTATATTGATTAGAGATGGTCACAGAATAAGGACAGAGCGTTCTTCAGAACATTCTGTTGGCACCTGATCTAGGTCATAAATTGCACTAAGTGCATTTCCTTACCCACAGAAGTACCCGCTGTCCTGGCTGAATCAAAAATACTTTGGGAAAATCAGAGTACAGCACTTTTCTGCAGGTGTTGTGCTTTTCAAAGATAGTTCTGCAGGTTCTTGTGCTGCTGGCCAGAAAGATACTAATTCACGCACACATTAAGATGTACACTGCAAGACCTATTTCCTTTCTGTGCTCTCATGTATTACACCCATATTACCCTGCACCACAAACACCTCTGGGTGGTGCAAAGAACAACTACAGAATACAGTAGTCCTGACATAAGCACAGTGCATTCAAATACCAGTCACTGAACTCTTGGGATTTTTGAAGTCCAAGATCAACTCTTCATGGGGAGACAGATAAAGGATGCCTCAGACCCCATGAATCTTCTCTGAGACCCTCACTGAGGAAGGGATTCTTTCTTTGAACAGATGCGTTCAGGTCCTGATTGTTGAAAAGGAAAGAATGGAGACAGAAGGGAATTAGCTGAACCAATTGCCATGAAATAAATCAGTTATCTTGAAACTGAAAATAGCAGAGGTTAGAAAAAAAAAAGATGTGTTGAATAGAGAAAGAAAAAAGAATGAAAAGATATGCAAATGAATGCACTGCTTTGAACAAAAGTGCTAAGGCTGATGTTAGGATGCCAGAATGTATGACTAAGAGGACACACCACAAGGGATCCTGATCCTATACTCATGAATTATCTTGTCATTACTCATGAGGCAGATTAGGTTATTTGTAGGGCCATGGTTCTTTGTATTGTATAAACTGACTCTGAGAATCAAGTACTTCATAATAAAAAAGAATCTCTAGAAAACATCACTAGTTTTTAGTCATAAAATAAAGAAGAAAGCAATTCCAAATACTCAATATCGTGTGCTCTGAAGCATCTCAGCTGGCTTAAGCCATAGCACCAAAGTTCTCCAGTATGCCCTGGACCATACCTGTCAGCTCCATGAAGACCTCCCAAAGAGCCTAGGATGTCTAAAAGCATTAGTAACTGCTGTTAGGTTCCTGAACTATTAGATGTTCATGGAGTTTATAAACTATTTCCCTTAAAAGCTCTTTTCACATCCATCAGTACAGAGATAAGAACAAAGACAGCATTGATATAAACTTCTGGCAAGCTGTTATCTCACCTTGTGTGGAGGAAATTCACAGGCTCTCCTTGAAAGAGAGTTATATCATTTCTCTTTGCAGTGTCACCTTTATACCTGTAATACCAAATGCTACCAACAGTATTGGGAAATAAGGCTGTATACATCTTACAGAAAAAGGCCATGACTTGAATAGCTCCTCCAGCCTCTATAAGAGCTTTAAACACAGCCCTACTTTACATACGTAAATACATAAGTCCATACTTGGACTTACCCACAGGACTATATTAACTAAGCAGGACCCACAGACTTTAGAAGACAGCCTGAAATGCCAAGGAAGCTCACCAAATACTTCTCAGAAGAAGCTATTTTGTGCCCATTTACGTATACTTGGGAAGACAAAAAAATAGAACAAATTAATCCATTTCAAGATATTTAGGAAAATATAAGAAGCAATAATAAACATCTTCAAACATATTTTTCACACTTACTGAAAAAAAATGTTAAAAAGAAGGGAATGGCTTCTTTCATTTTCCTTTCAAGGGTGTATCTCAACCCCAGCAGACATCAGAGCTTGCAGTGTAAAAGCAGCAGTACTGTCACATCATGAGATGTCCACACTGCAAACATTTGACACATCAATCTATAGCTAAAGGAAAGCCAATTGATCTCTAAATATCTCTAAATACTCACATTGTCCCTTTAATAGATCAGGTTTTGCCCTGCCATAGCAGAAGTTCCTCTCCTGCATCAAATGCTCAACAAGATTTAAGCCTCTTTATGTCTTTACAAGGTTTAAAATCAAAGCAGAACCAGAAAGGAAAAGTTAACTTTACTTACACTAAAAGAAAAAGAACCTAGTTAAAAGAAATCAAAGCCTGGCAGGGAACCAGGTGAGTTCTGCTTGGTCTTGACCAACTTACAAAAAGGACTGGGTGACTTAGCAAAGCTGAACAAGTGAACTTCTTTCAAGATCTCTAATTCTCGTGTGATGAAAAGAATATCTAAACTGGATCTACATTTAAAACCCAGTATCTCCATTACTTTCAAGAGAAAATGCACAGCAGACAATTCACTTGCATTATATTTTCCTAGCTGCAACAAATGGCATCTCCATGAACATAAGAGGACAGAACGCACTAGAAAAAGCAAAGACCACCACAGCTTTCAGCTACTGTGGGTGAGGAGCCCCTGTTTGCACTTCAATTGATGCAGGCATTTTTACAGTTCCATAGCATCAGCTGAATATGGAAAAAGTGCTCTAACAACTTCTACAAATGGGTACAGACCAAGGATAACTTAGCCATAGGAAAAGAACCAGCAAAACACCGATGTCTACAACTGGCAAGGAGAAAAGCTTCCATCATCTCCACAGTCTGGAGAGGATTTCCACAAGATTATCAGGACCAAACAGGCCTTAAACAGTTGTGAATTACAACGTATCTATACAACCAATGTGAGAAGAACAGACAAAAAAAAAATATAATAAGAATTAGTACTTCGGTCTCCTAATTTATGGTCCTTGTTTCTTCTATTCTTAACCTTCAAACTTGCTATGCAAAATAATGCACTGTGGGGGAGCAAATGGCTGTATAATTGCCAACATGTAAAAAATGAAGACTTGAAATAAAGTAAGCTGTCTTATTAAGTATCTGACTACACTGAAAGTTAAATCTATAGTTCTATACTTCAGATACCTTAGTAAGAACTAGTTGCCTAATGTTGCTCTCTTCGTCAATAGAGTGAGTCACATACCTATCTGACAGCTTTCTGTATCACCTAGAGCTGATTTCTTCCTATTGGGTATAAAAGGGACTTAAGTCATATGTTTATTTAACAGCTACATGGGACAAAAGATTTGTTTCACTGAAAATATCTGTTGCAGAGAGAAAGCCTGTGGCCTATACCTTCAGCTGAATAAAGGAGTGGGATTCTACCAAAGTTGATACTGCTACACCAGTTTCGGTCTTGAGAATATACCCAGCTCATCCATGCCCAGTGCTGGACAAATAATATAATTAAAATGAGAAAACTATTTATTTTCATGAACTAGAGATTTACATGAAGTTATAGTCAGGTATAGATGATAAGAAAAGCACAGTCTTCTTGCTGTTTCACAGACAGTCTTCCATCTTGGACACTCTTGGACTTCCAGATAAAATATGAGGAATGCATTCCTAGTTTTATCTACATGGCTGTGAATTAAGTGAGATCTGAAGGAAGACATGCTACAGACAGTCATGGTAATTAGAATGATGACTTCTGACCATAAAGAGAAAAAACATCTTGTTATGTACTGTAGTACTAAACATGCAATTATTCAGGAGTAACAGTAAATGGAAAGAATCCTAAAATGCACACAGCTCTGTTCAAGAATACTGGGCATAGAATGTAAGAGGACCGCATCAATAGTAGAATTCGGAGTCCTACCAAACATTGAGACAGTCCTCACCATTCTCCATGGACCTAGGCATTGCTGCGTGTGTACGTGTACCTTAACACTGCATCATCCCCCTACAGTCATATTTAGGGAAGATCTGAAGTCACATTGGGCAACTGCCCCCCTTCCCTGTCCTATAAACACACGGGTTCACAGTAAGCACTCAATTAAAGCCCCTTACAAATGTGTCCAATGTGTCAAAAATAGTTGACAAATATACACAAAAACTACAGTCCCAGAGATGGGAATTTTGTTAGGAACTAGTAAAAACAAGAGTAAACTTTGATTTGTGTAAATCAATAACGTGTAAGGCAGATTAGACACGGGCCCTTATTAGATGCAGGCCTCTTACAGCATCAAGCACAATGCTGCCGTGTGAAATAACACTATGCCTTCATAACTTAAGAGAAAGCAAATTAAACCCTACACCCTCAACTTAAACATGTCACCTTAAGGCATTTTAATTTCTTACTTTTGTACTTCTAGTTGTACAACTCATTACTAAATATTTATTAATGAATCGTTAAGAATTTGTCAAGTTACTAAGCTTAACCAATAATTAAGGATCATAAATGAACAGTGATAATGAGTAAGCTAATTACATATTCAGAAAACTCCAAGTTATGATCGTTCCTAAATAAGACACACAAATATGACAAATCACATCAAATTTCACTCACAAAGTAAATTTTCATGCCATCAGCACTCTAAAACCAACAATATGACTGTGTAATTCAGATTCTGACATAAATCTGTCACACTGTAGTATTTCACCAAAACAATATTTAGATGTACTTCTTTTTAAAAGGAAAGGGTTTAGAGGATAGAAAAAATACTTCCCTTGTTACGTAGGCCAAAAGAAATACACAGCGTAGGAAAGCAGGATGTACTCACTGCATGTTTCAATGATAAATAACATCTTCAAAATTGTCATATCTGCTTTCAAAATAACTTCAGTGTCAGCGTACATTCAACTACTCACACAATTACAGTTTTAAACGCACTGCGAGGACCCACATGTTGATCAGGTTAAAAACCTGAGAAATTACTTAAGAAATGTATAGGAGTACACAGGAGACAAATATTGTTCTTCTAATAGTCAGACTTTGGTTTCACTTAGCAGCACCGTGGTGTTTCCTATTGTTTCCTGACTTTTAATAAGTATGTCTATTACAATTTTTTTTTCCTCAAATGTAGTTGCTCTGAACACTGTATGTAGTCTTGAAGCATATGCTATTTCTAGATGATATATACATATAGAAAATTTATTTCAGAATAGATACACAGACAAACTTACTATATTATACTGAATGCAGACTTGCACCCATCACAGCTCCATTTCCCCCCATCACATCACACGTTAATGTTCTGCAGGAATGGACAACATGCAATCCAGCCCCACAGAAAGCAAACCTGAACTCTCACCAACTGCACAATTAATTTGCACCTATACTGGGATACCCAGCTTAGCAGTTATCTGTGGAATACAACTTTTTTTTTTTTTAAAACCATTTAGAAAGACACGACTGATATTTTCATAAGCCAAACAGGTCATTTAATGGAGACACTTTCTTCAAAACCTCACTAACAAACCATACTGAAAGGCTTCAGTAAATCGCATGGTAATCACAGCAGCAGCTTACCCACTGTTTATAACTAGAGTATCTTTCACAAGGCTCACTGATGTAGGGAAAAATCTGACACAACCTGTTATAAAACCAATTTAATATTAAGGAAGCCAAGTTCCTTCCCATAATCAAAAAGGCCAGTTATTTCTAGTAGTCTAGTAATCAAAACCCCACGATGTGCAGCTAAAAGGAAAAACACGTCTGTTAACCTGCTTTTCAGTCGTGTTGTTTCTTATTTCCCCTGAGCACACAAGAAGAATCAAGGAAATGTGTGATTTCTGACACGCTGCAGAAGTACATCTTACAGGCTGAACAATCTAATTCTTTAAGGATAGCGTGTTACTTACTATAAGTGAAGACGATCCATAACAAGCTATGCCTTACAGTTACTCTGAAATAACAATGCTGACTGTCAGAGCAGGAGGAGTATAATCCAACCACATCCAGGCCTAATAGGCAAGATAGCAGCATTTGTTCCTAGGAAATCAGAAATAAGGTACCTGTCTCACTGAAAATCCAGGCACCCTTGGAGAATACCAACAATGGATTTTCAAGTCCTTAATTTTATTGAAATCAAAAGACATCCACGCTTCAGTCGTCACAGATCTTTTTAATCCATGTATGGAGAGAAAAAAAAAGAAAAAAAGCAGATTTTTCCACAATTTACAGCAAACAAGTACCATTACTACAAACTGAAGTTCCCATATCCAGCATCATCAGTTCAAACCCAGCTCCATCATCTCTGAACATCCCTCCCTTGGCAAAAGTCAATGTTTCCCCACCTCTGATTTCCTCCAGCAGAAGAAAATTTGTCAGTTTCACACGCTGTCTCCTAAGATGCACTGGAAGAGATATCTGAGAGCAGTAACAAAACAGCCGGGCTCTCATTTCTTTTACAGCCCTTCAGGCGCAGTCTGGGTGTCTTCTTGCCCTGCTGGTCTTCAGTGCTGGCACTGATAGCTCTGAGATGGAGCTGGGGCAGCACGGAGCAGCAAAACAAACAGCACTGCTTTAAGCACATACTCACTTTTGCATGAAGACGTCCCAACTTTCTCTCTACTCTTACTCCAGCGCTGAGTCAGATGGAAGCTTTAAGGACGTTCCGTTAAAAGTTAGCATCTGCAGCACGTATGAGAGAAACATTGAAATTCCCATTCCAAACACGTTCCGTCTGAGGTCAGATTTGGTTTTAAAGGACATTTGTGTTGACGAAAACTTTTTTGTTGCCACAAAAAGGAAAAAAAGAACAGAAATTCTCCCTCTCGATTTCGGCATTGCCTCTGTATTCTTCCAAGTTACTTGGCTCCCTCACAGTTTACTCAGACACACGCGCGCACACACAAAAAAAAAAAAAAGGAAAAAATCAAATATCGTATTTCACACGTGTAATCTGACATTATGGAGGCTTCATTAAAGAAGTCTTATTTCTCTCACCACTGCCAACCGAGCATCATTTTACGTGCCACCACTTTCGGACAACCCAAGAGACTTAAAAAGCCAGCTAAGTTTGAAAACCAAAAAAAAAAAAAAAAAAAAGTTGTGAGTTTCTCTGTACCCCAGGACGGTTTTCTTTCCTGAAGCTCAAGCCGAGGAAGCAGACAAAAGAAGCTGATTTGACTGCGCCGTGCCAAGTCTTGCCTTTTTTTCTTCCCTCAGCTCGCTCGCTCCCGCGCTCGCTCGCTCCCCGCATGGCAAGCTTCCCAAGCAGTCTTGGCGGAGCTCCAGCCTGTGCCAGGCTGTCGGAGTCCTTGTTTCCAAAAGATGCTCTTTGCAAATCAATTAATAGATTTAAAAACAGGAAGCTGTGGGTCAGGAACCAAATCTTGGCACCAACAGCCGCTGCCTCTGCCAAATCGGCTTATAGATCGCATGGTTTCCTACCTTTTACGAGGGATGTAAGGTTTTTGCTCCCTGATCGTGGAGCTCTGGAAGCCATTCAGTGCTCACAGCGATAAGAAATCTGTTCTCTAAAAATGTCCGCATGCGACACAGGAACAACCTGCTGTAAATCAAAATTCTTGGGAAGGCAGCTGTACGGGTAATTCTAATAAGTACCAAATACTCCTTAAAATAGTGTGCTTTCTTTCTCTCCTCCGGAGAATCATGGGAAGGTGCCAGGAGTAGGAGACGTATAGATTTGAATTAAGATCACATTCCAAAGTCATGCACGTGTTTAACTTTCTAAACTCCAGCCTGAAAACCAAGAGTTCTTCTAAAATCCAAATTTATTAAGAATCATCTGAAAACTGATACTCAAGCTCACCCTATCCAGAAAACATGGCAAGTGCTTAGCAAACTGCCAACAGAATCACAGAATGGCCAGGGTTGGAAGGGACCTCAAGGATCACGAAGCTCCAACCCCCTGCCACATGCAGGGCCACCAACCTCCACATTTCATAGCAGCCCAGGCTGCCCAGGGCCCCATCCAACCCAGCCTTGAACACCTCCAGGGATGGATGGGGCATCCACAGCCTCTCTGGGCAGCTGTTCCAGCACCTCACCACTCTCACACAAAAGAGCTTTGGCATCTGCAGATGCCAGTGATGTCCCCATTTAATTCAAACAGCACAAGTTCTGGTAGCGTTCAAAACAGGAACCATTCAGCCATAACTGCTAACTTGGATGAAAACATTCTCAGTACATTCCAAAACTTAGGAACTTCATTCAATATATTTGAAATGGCTAAAATGCATAAATAGTGAATTATAGGGATAAATTTTATCTATATGCTACTTGCCAAGGCAAAACGCCAAATTTTAAATATATATGCATTTACATTAATGAGCACAAGAAATTATGCAGAAAATACACTACTTCCCTAACCATGCATGTTTGATAAGTTTATGGATACCAGTCATCTGTTTGTTAAGGGTTCAGGATAGATACCCTGCTGTTCTGAAGCTCTGTGTTATTCATGACCCAGAGATCCTCCAGGTGTGACTCAGGGCAAAAGCTTACTTAGCTCAGAAAGGAGAAAAGCATTCTGCCTCCAGACAAGTTAAACCAAAACAAATATCTACTTAAAGACTGGGAAGGAAAAAAAAAAAAAAAAAACTTAACATGAGCCAGCAGTGTGCTCTTGCAGCTCAGAAAGCAAACGGTATCCTGGGCTCCAACAGAAGAGGGGTGGCCAGCAGGGACAGGGAGGTGATTGTCCCCCCCTACTCTGCTCTTGTGAGGCCCCATCTCCAGTACTGTGTCCAGGTCTGGAGCCCCCAGTACAAGAAGGACAGAGAGGTGTTGGAGAGGGTCCAGAGGAGGGCCACAAAGATGAGTGGGGGCTGAAGCACAAATGTATTCCCCAGTAGCCAAACACTTTATAGAAAAGGACAGCCTTACTAATATGATGAAGAGCCTCATTTTATCTCTCAGTACACACTGCTTCAAACACAATGGATCTCATTTACAGCAATGACTACCCTCTTTCTGTCTTACAGCATGTTTTCAAATGTGTAGTTTACTGTAACTCTCCTAATTCTCTCTTATCTCTTAAATACTCTGCAATTACATTTCTGCTCCATGCCACCAGCACTGCTTGCAACTTGAAAGGTGTTACTGAGCGTAGTGCATCTTCCTCCTCTCAGCTGTCAAAATCTTTTGACGTAATCCTTCTTCCTTTCCATAAATAAGCTTCCAACCCAAATCAATTTAGCATTCCAGCTAATCTAATAGATAAGAAGCTACAAAACATTCACCACAACTTGCATTTGGGAAACATTTTCAACTTCTCTGTAACTCGAATTTAAAGTCGTCATTCTCCTACCTCCAGTTATCCTCACATTTATTTGATGCCATTCTCTTGTAAAGCACAAAATACAGACAAAGCTGAATTCATAGTATCACTGACTCATAGAAAGGCTTGGATTGGAAGGGGCCTCAAAGATTATTCAGTTCCAATTCCACTGCTGTGATTTATTGGCTGGCTGTCCTTACCAAACACTTGATCAAGCTGCTCAGGGCTCCATCTAACTTTCCTAATCTTTCTTTAGAAATATTCAGTGCTCCATCTCTCGCACAAATCTGGCCATCATCATGTTGTCAGGCTCACGACAGCCGAGCAGCACATATCTTGAATTTTCATTTGAGCTTGGTGATGTAGGTGGTAGGCCTTTATTCTTTCACAGTATCTTACCTATCAATGAATACTTTATACCGTGAACTGGGAAAAAAAAGTATATTTACCTGGGTCTTGGTCATCATTCAATTTAAATTATTTACTCTGCACTCACTTTCTCTCAAAGCAATTACTTCATTTAAAATTCTACTTCCAGAAACCTCCTGATGTTTCCTTAGTCTTCATTTTCTCAAAAATCCTTCAACTATGCCCTCTTCCACTCAAGTGCACCCACGTCTAACAAAAACAAGGCACACAGTTACCTATACTATCATATACATACAGACACGCAAGAAGAAACTCATTTCTTAAGCTGTTACACATGGAAGTGAATGAATTCATAACAAGTGAAGAAAATAAATGAAAGCATACCAGGCTAACTACCAAGTTTAACGAGAAGAATTAATGTGAAGGAATTATTTACAAAAGCCAAGCACACCGGCCTACATTTTCACATGAAACGTGGTAAATGCATGCTTAAACACAGATAATATAAACTACTCTGGTTACGGATCAGTGAAACACAAGAAACACGTTGTTCTGAACACCTGGAATGAAAACACTGCTCACGAGCAGCATGTGTGCAACATTACCCAAAACACTTTGCTTTTAGAAACAAATACACTCTTAAATAGGTCGTGTCAGGGCTTCCTCTGTTGGAACTTCTGCTATCATGTCCCTGTTATCATTAGTAGGAATACCCACGACTGATGAGTAAAACCAACTCCTTTGAGAACAAGTCACAAATTCTTTGGGTGTTTGATCTTGGAGCCAGATACTTTCTTGATTTATTATCAAATGGTGAAAGTATATTCCACAACAGGAAAAAGTCTGTTTCTACCTGGGCCATTCTTATGGGGAGATGATGACAACGAACTGTCTAATGACTGTATTTGCTCTTGGTTTTCATTCATTGTTAACTAGCCCAACACTGGTGGAGCTCTAAGAATTCACAAGTAAGTGAATACAGCTGTAACAGCAAGCAATATATTTAAAAAAAAAAAAAAAAAGAGGAGCAGCAAGACATGCATGGTTGAAAAATTAAATGAGAACAACTATAGGAAGTGATTAACAACATCCTAAATGTTTCAGCGTGGGAATACACTTCAACAAACTCACCTGTTGGCATGACATCAGAAAGTACAAAACATACAGGTCAGCCTCCATTAGACATGTTCCTCTCCAGCCTTGTAGCCAGCTTTCTTCATGAGAAAAGAAATCAAACAATGTTGCTTTCCCATTCCCTTTGTCCAGTGCCACTCAGAACCCTTTAGATGTATGCACTGTATCTATGAAGTTCCACAGGGAACTTCAAACATCGCTCGTACCCTTAACTGCTTAAAATTCCTATCATAAATGTGTTTCCCCAGGAGAAAAAACAGATACTTACAAAAATCAAAATGTTAGGAACTCAGCTTCACAAGCATTTCTGACTGTCATTTATAAAAGCGATTATAGCACACAACATGAAAAATATATGCATAGCACTGCAGGTAAAAGCAGTTACTCACAATGGCATCCGCTTATAGGTAACTTGGATATACTGAAAACAGACTTGCAATGAAGTGGATAGAAAGTCTCAGTGGCCACAGTGATTATGGAAAAGGATACTCTGAAACAAAATCAAATTAATAAGGAAATTTTCCTAAAATATGGTCAAGTTACCCTCTTATAATCAGTCTATACTTAAAGATCATATACTTAAAGATCATATTCTTCCGCACTGAGGAAGAGTTCTGTTGTAAAACTGAAGTACAAAGGGCTTTGTACTCAACATTCTTCTCAACAATTGCATTTTCCACAAACCACTTGTTTTAAACAGCTCTACAGAGATTAACATCATGACCTGCATCCAACAATCAGCCCTGAGAGAGTCATTTTTACTCATTTTCCACTTCTAAATTTGCACTGTACAACAGCAGTATGTAGGAATGTCTGTGCATGTACATCCACACGTGTAAAATATACATTTGATGTTCCCCCCTCCCCTCCCATTCAAAAAGCTTGCTTATTGTAAATTAAATTAAGAACCGATTAGGTTTTAATTGCCATGTAAAATGCTCCACACAAAGATGATTCCTTAGTGATGACTAAAGCAGAAACTTCATTATTTCACTGCAAAAAGACTGTACAAATTCTGCACTTCACAAGGAATGGAGACACCTGCATCCTGCCGTTGGGCATTTTGTAACTACAGGTGATGTCTTCCAAATCTCTCCCAACAGCCCAGCCATACTGGAACACTACAAAAAAGGAAGGCATAGGTTCCTACAGTCCAGATACTGCTTAATTTCTTAGTATAGAAATACCCTGCAACGCCTGTGCTTTGTACTCAGAATCTAACTTATCTGAGTGGGATGGAATCCTACCCGCTAAGAAAGAACATCCTTCAAGTACTTTGAAAAGCAATTTGATGACAAAGTACAGCATAGGGGACCAAATTAAATCACATAGCAGGAAACGTAGGCAATCTGACAAGAAAACACATTTGCTAACCCACTCAGTAGTAAGAAACAAGGTATAAAGTACTACCCAAATCCTTACACCGCTCAACACTTTTAAACAGACACCACATGCAGTTGCTGACGATATCAAAAGGCACTTTTCACAAGCAGAATGCTCTGTTTCAAAGCGGACATGAACACTCAGATGAAGTCACTCTCAGACCCAGACCAGATCAACATTTATATCTCAGAGGTTAACTGTACACTCACAAATAAAGCTTGAACAACCTATTAGTCACTTACCAAGGATGCATACTGGCAAGAAGCATCTTGACATCAAGACATGAAAGAGCTCTGCAATACAGCTAAAGCCAAGAGATGGGCCTACCCAAAGAGAAATCCTATCATACAGCCAACTACTACACCAAAGCACTCCAGGGGCCTTTGGGCCACTCACAGCTTAAGGGATAAGAGGGCTGACTGAGTCACAGCTGTGCTGCGCACCCAATTGCCCTTCAGCTGTTGACCCAGGTGTCTGCTTTCAACTCTTTAAAACCCCAGTTTCAAACAGATTAGTGGTGGTTATAAGTCTTAGTGAGAGCTTGACTGTTGTCAGCACTTGGGTATAATGTCTAAGGCTAAGGAGGAAACTGGGGGAAGAGGAGAAGCGCGCAATCACTCTGTGCTTAGAGAAGGCCTCTTCTCTAAGCTTCTGTAACTAAAGAACCTCAGCATTCTTCATACATCTTGATTCTACATCCTCCCCTATCTCTGCAGTCCTCATTTGGAGTCTCTCCTATTGTTTCATATCCTTCTGCAGCCAGTGCTTGATGTGAGGCCCCTCAGTGGTGCATGCCAAAATACTGGGGCCCTGCTCCTCCTTTGGGAGTGGATGGAATAACCTGGAGTAGCTACAGATGTGTAAATGGGTTCTAGGCTGAATTTTTTAGGAGTTTAATGTTTGAGAAACCATAAATTGCATTTCTGAGCCTGGAAGGAGGAAAAGATGAAGGAAGAATGTCAAACAGAAAGGGCTTTGAAGCATCAGCAACATAATCCAGATTTTGCCACCATGTTCAGTAAAAGTAGACAGGCCAGCAGCATTAACAAAACAACAACCCATGCTTCCCTTGGAGAGCAAGCTGTGTAATACAGAAGCATTTCTCCTACCCAAGGACCAGAGCTGACTACAGCTTGCAGGAAATAACTGGCATCCTTGAATGGAAATGTATTCTGATTACAACTGTGGCATGCTTTTGCTGCTAATCTTCTGTTTGCTATGACCATTTCCAATGTCTAATCAGAATGACCATCCTTTGCAGGATATTTCTACTTTGTCACTGGGTTTTCAGCAGGGGTTAACAGCCAGTGTCTGAGGCACCAAATCTCCAGTTAAATACAATCCAGTTGGCCACATGCCTCAACAGTAAGCAAGATTCTATCTTTGAAACTAAGACTCAATAATCTGCTCACCCAAGTGAAATTCCACTAAGTACAATTTTGCCTATCTGCAGCAAGAAGGAGCTGTGAGCAATAAATAAGAAACTGCAATAAGCATAATTATATATTGCATGGGCTTTTATCTTATTTGAACTAAAGACTTATTTATGTGTATTATTCTAACTGAACTACAAATTTAAATGCAAGTTTCATACGTACCATAAAAATGTGCAAATATCAAAATGAGAGCAATATACAAATATGTCCACACCACTGAAAGTCTACACATAATAAAAACTATTAGCATGCAAGACGAAACTGAACCTATCACACAATTATTAGCCAAACATTCAATGACTGTATCACCATATAATGATATTCTGAGGGAATTAAAGCTGCACTTCTGCAGTTACGTATGTGAACAACTGAACTGTTGCTGAGTTTTCTCACTTTGGAAATTCTTTTGTTACTGGAAATGTTGTATATGAACTTCAGCCAAGAAAATCCAAAAAAATAGGAATAAAATCTTGACTCTTTGAACTGGCACATTATGAAGAGAGTAGAAAGAGAAGACAGTTTTGACTCAGGGCAAAAAAATTAAGGCTTTATATCGAGTACCAACTACAGGCAGGTCATTAAATGACATTATGCCCTCAATTAAGTTTGCTTCTGGTGTTCTCCGAAAGAAAAAAAAAAGAAAGAAAAAAGAAAAATGATGCACACAAACAAAATTCTCATTACCACATTTCTTTGTGGTAACTGCACTTCTTTACCCTGGAATAAATGTAACACAGCCTACCTTTAAATGAAACCAGACAGATGACTTAGCATTCACTGCACAACAAAGGCATTCGTAGACAGTTACCTGGAGTAGCTCTTACGCTATAAATCCACACCAGGCTTACACTGAGCTAATCTGTTCATGTAACCATAACGTAAATCATGAGCAGATCTGGTTTGAATGAGTGTCCACGTGAGTTACCCTTTAAGAATGCCATATATAACACAGCTCAACTGTGTTCAAAACCATGATTATATCTTCTGAAAAGCAACCTATTTTATTGGCAGATATTAAAATGGCTTTTTTCTTTGACAGAATACAGGATGAGGAGGCATTGTGACCAGTGTCTCTTTTCTCTTCTCAAAGAAATAACAGAAAACAGAGAGATGCTCAATGGCTAGAAAACACAACAACTGAAGAGATAAAAAGAACAATTAAGAATGGTTTCAAACTTAAAACATTTTGAATAGTCAACACAGTCAATTGCTGGAAAGCCTTTCAAATGGAGGACTGGGACAGAAGTGTCCATGATTTTTGTGCTGTCCCTGGAGGTGCCCAAAACAAGGCTGGATGGGGCCCTGGGCAACCTGATGTAGTGAGTGGTATCCCTGTCTATGGCACAGGGGCTGGAACTAGATGGTCTTTAAGGTCCCTCTCATCCCAAGTCATTCTTTGATCATTTTATTTAAGAAGTAACAGAATTACATAACTGAAATACAAGTCACTGGGCCCACAGAATGGCACACATCACCTGGTTGTCCAGGACAGCAGAGGCAGGGCTTACACCATCAATGATGTAAGTAACACATACCCCCATCACTGGATGCTCCCCTTGCAGCCCATGGATGAAAGGGGCATTCCAAGTTTAAATGTTTTTTGACATTCATCATGTGATGAATTAAGCACATAGACTGCACCAGAGTCCATGAACCCAACAGTCTCTGCCAGTGCTCCACCCCAGCTCTGTACTCAGCACAAAGTAAACCCCAAACAAAAGGCTTTTTCACCATTCACTCCACTCTGATGTGGTAAGTGAAGCCCCAATGGGCAGCCTAATCCCATGTACCTTCCTGTGATATGCACTAAGCAATGCATATCACATCTGTGCACCCAGGTCACAACCCGAATTACTAGCCATTATTTTAGCAATGTCTACTTGTATGTGAATAGCAGCAACAACCCATCATTTAAAATCGATATATGCTAACATCCCCATATCTGCTTAGCATCTAAGCTCACGAGGTTTGAAATAGTGGCACAAAGGCATGTCAGAAAAGTGAGAGAATTTTCACAACCCCCCTTTCTTCTAGGTTGAAATTACAACATAACTTAAATGTCAGGTCAATGGCATTCATGCGGAAACCATAATGCAGACAGAACGACCACAATTAGCCAAAGGAGTTCAATGTATCCCAGACTTCACACAAAATAATATGAAATATTCTCTAGTGAAAAAAATAACCCATGTAAATACAAGATTTGAGCTTCCCACTGCTTTATTTAGCAATGCAAATTTGGCAAGTTTATACATTATGTCCCTTTTCAAAACTGCAGCAACAAGAAGCTACTGAACCCAGCATACCTCTTCCTGAAAATAATTATCCTCTTTATTATGCAACTTTGAATGAATTTTCAGAGCAGCATCCATGCCTAATCCTTTGGATAAAGTACCCCTGGATTCATTTGCCATACCGGAGAGGGAAATTATAGTATCAGCAAGAGGAGTCTCCTTCAAGCCCTATTTCCATTCAAGAGGCTGCCAGTTGGGTGAAGTTTCTGCCATTTAGGTAATTCCGTTTCCCAGCAACCTGTGCTGTTGCCAGAGAAACCCCGGGGATCCTTCCCACGTGCCAGCCCTATCACAGTCCTGGGGGTGCAGCTTGGTGCATCGTGCCGCCGCGCATCCCACTGTGAGAGGCATGCTAAGTAGTCAGCGAGGTGCTCCAGGGACTCAGCCAGGCATTTTTTCATTATTATTTCTTTTTTTGTTGTTTTTTCTTTTTTTTTTTTCTTTCTTTTGGAGAGGGCTTAGTGATGAGTGACGTGGCCCTTTATGCTGCAGTGTAGTTAGAGGTGATAAGGGAGCGCTGGGTTTTTTCATTGGAACGATTTTACCTTGGGAGCAGCGTTTGACAGCTGGATGTGCAGCTCTACAAACGTACTTCTTGTATGCTTTTCATCTATCAAGCTTCGTGTGTGCATACTAACTTCTTTTTGTTGTTGTTTTCCAGCTGTCAAGAGCAAAAGGCACATGCAAACAACAACAACAAAATCCCTTTAGACTGCCTTAACCTTTGCTTCTCCTTGCAACACCTTCCAAAATGCAAATGTAATCGGTGGCTAAAAAGTAATTCCTGTTTTTCAAATGACAGTACAATATTTATAGTTGTACACCTGGCCTGCAAACAAGCTGTTTGGTGTTTAGATACAAATACTCCACAAAGAGAAAAGAAAAAGAAAAAAAAAAAGAGAGCGAGCAAGAGTAAAAGCAATAGCATATTATTACAGACAGGATTTCCAAGCAAATTCACCTCACACCAACCTGTAAAGATGTGGAAATCCAAATTTCTGTCTTTCAGACAGAGTCACAGTGGTTTGGGTTGGAAGGGACCTTTAAGATCACCCAGTTCCAACCCCTGCTATAGGCAGGGACACCTCCCTCTAGACCAGGTTGCTCACAGCCCCATCCAGCCTGGCCTTGAAATACTAAATAGACATTGAGATAGTAAACAGACACTGGAAATGAGGTGCTTCCCTAAAGAAACATACTGTTTTATGTCTTCTCTGATTTAAATCTCCGCATACCCCGTGAAATTGTAATGAAATTTAATAATTTATGGAAATGGATGGCTTGAGCATATTTGAGGCAAAGATCGTTTCTTAGAATGAAGGAATAAGTAATTAACCCTTCTGAATTAGAAAGGTAAATTGAAATTTGAGGAATGCTAGAGCACATATGATATTGCTATTCAACATGCTCCTGTACTGTACTTAATTGAAGTCATACCTCATTTTTTCAACCCACATTCCATATAAACTTAAATAAAAATGGCTAACCCATTGATTCTTTATCTAAAACACTCTATCAGGTAAAGAGCTCAAAACTTAACAAAGCTACCCTCAAACCTCCAGAGAAACTGCATTTTCTTTTGTAAGCTCTGTTCTGAGGCACAGTCTCACTCAGCAATCTCTATTTTAGACCTTCCGTACAGTGATATTAAATTCATGCCCATAAGGTTTCAGATTTGCCCATGCTTAATGAACTTTTTTAATTAATGAAAGGAAATAATATCGAATGTTTTTCGTTTTCTTCCTTATCTTTATTGAAAAGCAGCCTGGAAAACACTACGCTTACATTTTAGTTCACAATTCCATTGCAGAACCTTCTGTGTCAGACACAACTCAGTAAACTGCCAGAACATCAGGGAAAATCTATTTAAAACTTCTCAAAGTAACACCGCATATGTATTTAGACACGGAATAAACATAAGGTGGCAGATTTTTCCCTAATGCTGGGCAGCACAAACAGGACACAAAAACAAGGAGATTGCCATGATGTATTCATTGACAAATAGCAAGGGACAGTGTCCTGGTTTCAGCAGGGATGGTGACACAATGGAACAGGTTGCCCAAGGAGGCTGTGGATGCCCCATCCCTGCAGGCATTCAAGGCCAGGCTGGATGTGGCTCTGGGCAGCCTGGGCTGCTGGTTGGCGACCTGCACACAGCAGGGGGTTGGGGCTGGGTGAGCACTGTGGGCCTTTGCAACCCAGGCCATTCTATGATTCTGTGATGCTATGATTCTATGATAGATGTATGCTGCTATAAAACACCAAATGCACCACTAGAAATCAACTAAATAAGTCCTAATGGGACGTATCATCTCGGTTAAATAACTCTTGTGAAATAAACTCCCTGTAAGAATGAAAGATATGTTATTCTTCATGCACATAGGTTCCATTGAGGTGGAATCCAATCTGCCCGAATCCTGTGAAAAATATGTGTTACTGCCACAGCCAGGGGACAGATGGGAAGAGCAAAGCAGTTCCCGTCAAATGCATGACCATGTTGTGCATAAATTAATGAAAAGAGACGTGTCTCTGAAGGAAGAGAAAGGGATGACTGTTGTCAAACTTCAGTACATCCTCCAGGAAGTTTAGAAAAAAATGACCTATCTCTGTATGGCCTGGGGAAAATTCAAACATCAAAGTTTTCTTTCTCTGTTTATATGGAACTCTGTGTATTTCAGCTTGTGTCTGTTGCCTTTTGTCCCTCCACAGGGAACCAGTGAGTGTCTCGCTGTTCCTTCTCTACTCCCTCCTATCAGTTCTGTACACACACTGAGACCCTCCTGAGCACCATGCTCTAACCCACCTTAGCCTAGACACAGCCATCCCTTCCCTCAGAGATCACACATCTAACAATAGCAAAGCAAATAAAACTGCAGACTTACTGATAAATGTGAATACAAAGCTAATACCAAACAAAGAGGATGAGAGTAGAATTCTACTCTACAAAGACAGGCTGAGGGAGTGGGGTTGTTCAGCCTGGAGAAGAGAAGGCTGGGGGGTGACCTCATTGCAGCCTACAGTACCTAAAGGGAGCCTACAAACAGGAGGGGAGTCAACTCTTGGAAAGGGTAGAGAACTGCAGGACAAGGGGAAATGGTTTGAAGTTGAAGGAGGGAAGATTGAGGTTGGATGCCAGGGGGAAGTTCTTTGCTATGAGAGCGGTGAGGTGCTGGAACAGCTGCCCAGAGAGGCTGTGGGTGCCCCGTCCATCCCTGGAGGTGTTCAAGGCCAGGTTGGATGGGGCCCTGGGCAGCCTGGGCTGCTATGAAATGTGGAGGTTGGTGGCCCTGCGTGTGGTGGGGGGTTGGAGCTTTGTGATCCTTGAGGTCCCTTCCAACCCAACCATTCTGTAATTCTATGATATACATACAGAAAAATACTGAGTAGGAACAGGACTGCAGTTGACACTATCACTAATAAAATCCTATGCGACTACTGATAGCGACACGTCAAGGAGTATGATAACTAAGTGATGACAGTTTAAGAAAAAAAAAACAAGAACACGTCAAGGACTGAAAAACATGCTTTCTGTTGACAGAATAAAGCAGTTCACTTTGTTTGCTTTATGTCTGATTAAGTCTTTGCTTCTTTAAAAAGAGGTTAATGCGCAATTACCATCGAAATGTATTTCATGGAAAGCTGAAAACACATACTGGCACACTTTTCACCTTGATGAAAAAAAAAAACTTGTAACAAGCGGCAATGGCTGAAAGTTCAAACACAGCAAAGTGATTCAAAATAGACAGTATTTTAATGGAGGAAGTTATGAAACATTGGCAAAAAATTGTGAAATTTTGCAGAGGGCTCTCTGTCAAAGGGCATTTTTAATCAATGTTTTTTTCTAAAGAGAACAAGCTGATTCAAGCAAGAATTAATTCATGGAAATGTGCTCTTTTTTTATACGGAAGGTCAGACAGAAATTCGCAACGACCTCCTCCAGTTTGCAATGATTACTCTATTAATCTACAAATATATATACACATATATATATGAGTTTTAATAGCTCTAAATAATTGTAAGACTGTCTACTCATGAGTTTTACCTTTACTGCTTCAGAAAAGTTAACTCAGTACAGATGTGCACACTGTGAGCTATGCTATTTCCTGGCACTGCTCATTGGAATCAGTGGAACAAACTATGCCTTCTAATTAACAATATTCTGCTATCTCAGCTGAAGAAAAACAACTAAGAGTATGTATGTATGTGTATATATATATATATATATAAATATATACAAAATTATATAATGCCTTACACAGCTGGTTCCCTCCACATCACTGGGGCTCCTTGAACAGTGCTCCTACCACTATCATAAATAAACAGCCAATTAGTGTAAGCAATATATATTCACACACTCACAAAACCAGCAAGATTTCAGCAATATTGCAACTAAAATTAATTCTGACAACTAGAGTTCTACTGGCAAGGTAAAAAGCAACAGATAGCATGTGATTTTACTACAGAACATGATATTGCATTGCATAATTATACAGAGGTCATATGAAAGAATTTTCAAATATGAATGCAGCAGCTCTACTGCAAGGAAATTAACACATCACTCCCAGATTCTGGAAGTTGTTGAAAATCAGACAGGTCTAACTAAATTACAGAAAGAGTAATTGAAGCAATGTATTCAACTCAGAGCAGGGTATTTCACCCAACTTTCCCTGACTTCTGCAGACTGAGCCCTTTGAATCACAACCAACCACACGCAGTCACACATTCCTATGGTCAGCACGTTGCAAAGAAAAAGAAATGCAATGTAGCCGTCTTCAAGGCTAGATTAAACGTGACTTCCAAGATGCGCAGCTGGGTGCAATACAATTAACATAGTGCAGGAGGCTGCCCATGGAAGAATCACAGAATCATAGAATGGTTTGGGTTGGAAGGGACCTTTATAAGATCATCTAGTTCCAACCCACTGCTATAGGCAGGGACACCTGCTAGACCAGCATCCCTCTAGACTAGAAAGAAAAACCTCATCTGGTGAAAACCCAACCCAGGACAAATCATGCTTGACCAGACAGGTTGCCTTTTACAATTACAGGACTGGCTATGCAGATTAGGGTAAAGCAGCAGATGACATGTTGACTTTAGCAGGGCTTCTGACACCATCTTTTACAGTGTATAAGCATTTGGAAGCTGTAAAAGCACAGGCTGAAAGAACAGTCCACTTGACACTAAATGCATCAAAAACTGGCAGGATCACCAAAATCAAAAGGCAGTGATCAATAACTTGATGTCTTGTGTGTAGCAGGTAACCCCGGGGGCTCATGCTGGGGCCAATATCATTCAATATCTTAAACAAGAACATGAGTGATGTGACAGAAAACACGCTCAGCAATTCTGAGAATGATGCTAAATGGAAGATGAGAGTGGACATGTCAAACAGCAGATCTTCAGTACAAGGAGACCTTGAAAGATTTCAGACCTGTGCCAACACAAACTTCATGAAGGTCAACAAGGAGAAGCACAGACTCTTCACTGCTGCAAGATAAACTCTGCCTTGCTGGAAAGGATCTGGGATTGTATTGGGTATCAGGTTAAAAAGAAAATAGTAATATAAACTCATTGCAAATAAAGCAAACTGGGCAGCGGGCTCAGTTATAAGGTGCAGTGGTCTGTAATGTCAATGGCCAGGATGGTCAGCAGCCTACAGCACACATTTCTGCAGGTGGAGGGAGAATTAAGGGTCAGTCTTAAGGTATGTGAATACGGTGTGAGAATGACAGCTAAACAAACCCCTCTCAGCAGCACCAGGCAGTATTGGGAAGGGGAAGTGGCCACTAACAGTGCCTTAACAGGCTCACACTGGGTATTTGTAACCTAAACCTCCCCTGTCTGTTTCAAACCATTCCCCCTTGTCCTATCACTACCCACCCTCACAAACAGCCGTTCCCCCTCCTGTTTATAAGCTCACTTCAAAATACTGGATTATCCCTCAGTGCCACATCCCCATGGCTCTGCAGCACCTCCAGGGATGGTGATCCCACCAGGACAGACCATCCCAGGGCATCAGCTCTCCTTCTGAGGAGGAACATTTCCTGACGTCCAACCTGACCCTGAACAACACGAGGACATTGTCTCTCATTCCCAACACACACTGGGGCGTCTTGGTTCTGCTCCAATTGCTACTGAACGGCGATGGCGGTCATCGTGCGATGCTGCCCATGCCAGGCTGCCTGACAGAAGGTGGGATTAATTGCTTAATTCAAGGTTGCTACTTCATGAACTTAAAAGCTCACGTTTACTCAGACTGAAGGGAGTAACAGTCGCTGAAA
Source organism: Perdix hodgsoniae (assembly GCA_035772895.1). Classification (NCBI taxonomy): domain Eukaryota; kingdom Metazoa; phylum Chordata; class Aves; order Galliformes; family Phasianidae; genus Perdix; species Perdix hodgsoniae. Next base: position 5,586,821 of record JAPSGF010000024.1, on the reverse strand, counting down.
GGACTACTTTTTCCATAGGAAAGGACTACCACTTCCCATACACTCGGTTTAGATCCTTCACGCTACGCTTAGGTGATATCAGGGTGATATTTACACAGCCCTCGGGATTCACACAGCCAGGAGCCCGCCGCCATCTTGCCCCTCCCGCCCGCCGCGCCTCACCCCGCCTGCGCCGCCGGCCCCCTCGTGCGCATGCGCGGCGGCGGAGGCGGGCTGAGCGCCGTGGGGCCCGGGGTTCGTTCTCCTCAGGGGCGGGCGAAGGGGAGGGGGGCGGCCGGTCGGGTCCCTACCTGCCACCGGGACGCTTTGGCTCCTTCCAGGGAGCGCCTCTTCCTTCCGCGGTAGCCTGGAGGCCGATTCGCCCATCCTGAAGGTGGAGCTGCAGAGGCGGAGGAGGCGCCGCGGCGCCCTTAGCATCGCCCTCTGAGGGCGGGGAAGGGAGGCGAAGGGTGAGAGGCGCGCGGCGGCCGTTGGGACCGGCGGGCGGCGGGCGGCGGGCTGGGGGGGGGGGCGGGAGGGCGGCGAGGTGCGAGGCGCGCCCCCTGGCGGGCGGCTGTGCGCGCCCTGCGCCGCGCCGGGACGCCTTTCACTGTGGGCGTATCTGCGACGCTTCGCCGCCCGAAACCGGGGCTCCCCTCAGCTCAGCTTGCGGGGTTTCGTCCGTCGGAGCGCTGAGAGCCCGCGCGCTGTGCTTCTTGCTCCCTCATACGCGGTTGTTTTCTTTTCGTCATAGGGTGGTTTGAGTCGGAAGGGACCCTTCGAGGCCATCCGTCCCACTGCCTGCACGGAACAGGGACGCCCACAGCTCCATCAGTGCTCGCAGCCCATCCAGCCTGAGCTCGGTTGTCTGCAGGGATGGGGCAGCACTCTGTGCAACCCGTGCCACTGCCTCACCACCCTTACAGTAATAAGTTTCTTCCTCAAATCCAGTTGAAATCTCCCTTTTTTCAGTTTGGAACCATTTCCCATTGTCCTATCACACCAGACCCTACTTCAAGTCTGTCCCTCTCTTCTTTACCCCTTGCCCTGCTTACCACACTACTTCCGATGCAGCTCAGTATACAGTTGGCTTTCTGGGCTTCATGTCAAGCTTGCCATCCAGCAGCACATTCAGAGGGATTTTTATCTGCATGACCCTCTCAGGGTATGTACACGACACATCGGCCCTCTGGCTTTCTGTCTGAGCCCCCAGTTGGGTATGAGAAGGTTAAGAGGGGCATAGACACTTATCAAGATGTGCTACACGTGTTCTTTGTACGGTAATATGTTTTATAATGCTTTTTTTTTTTCCCCCTAGACTCCACTGATCTTTGCAGCAGTCCACTATGTCATGTTTAGCCAACGCAAGAAGATGAGGGGAAATGGCTTTAAACTGGAAGAGGGTGGATTTAGAGGAGATATTAGGAAGAAATTATTTCCTTCACACTCTGTGAGGGTGGTGAGACAATGGAACAGGTTGCCCAGTGAGGCTGTGGATGCCCCTCTATGGAAGCACTCAAGGCCAGGCTGGATGGGGCTGTGAGCAGCCAGGTCTGGAGGGAGGTGTCCCTGCCTATAGCAGGGGGTTGGAACTGGATGATCTTAAGGGTCCCTTCCAGTCCAAACCATTCTGTGATTCTATGATGATTGGACAGTTTATTTTTGTGGCCTTTTCCAATCTGTATGATTCTATGCCAATCTTGCATGATTTCATGTTTGTTTTTTTTATGTGTATATAGAATATGTGTTAAGTAACAAATCTTCCAAACCAGTGTCTATGTGTATATTTGCAATAAAAATGCAGGAACAAGAATTGAATGGAGTGTAAAAACTGGTAGAAAATACCCATCATCTTTTAGGGAGTAATACACATAATGCACATTTTATATGCAGCAACAAGCAGTACATTTCCTAAGGTGCAAGACACAGAAGCTGGAACACTGGTGTTTTGTTTTTCAGAGAACTGTTTGTAAAGTCATGGTCAGGAGAAGGGAAGTTTGTACAAAAACTGCTGACTGCAAAGAAACTTTGTGAACTAGACAGATGCCTTGCACTGTGAATTTCAGAATAAGGGAAAAGATAATGCACAAATGTGAAGCAAAGACATTATAGGAAGGAAATGAGAGTGATTCAATGCAAAATTCATATGGAGGGTTGTAAAGAAGCTGGATTGTTGCCTGAATAAAAAAGAATATGATAAAATGACAGTCTAGTCTAAGAGAGGGGGGCCGAGTAATTCCCTCAAAATGTACTGTGTCAAAAGAATGAAGTGCCATTCACCTCCCAGTCAAACAAAAATGTGATGCTCTTGAGACACAGAATTTATTCAGCTTTACAGAGATGTTGGATGTGGATATTTACAGCAATGCTGAGAATTCCTAGATGTTCCCAAAAGAATCTGGAGAAGCAGGAAATCCATGTTGCAGGAGCCAGGCTTCCCATAAAATTCATATCTCAGATGGGGACCTGAGAAGTGAGCTGTCCCATTTCTGTCTTCAGATTCACTGTTCTTCACAGAATAACAGAATTGTAGGGGTTGGAAGGGAGTTCTGAAAATCATCTAGTCCAACCTTTGGCAGGTTTCCTAGAGTTCCTGTACATGAAACAGTCTCCTCTTTGAGCACGGGTAGTCCCATGTTTGCAGTCCATTTGAAGTTTTCTATATATTTCTATACGGTTAGAATCATTTAGAAATAGGACCTCAGGTGATATCTTAAAAATCTGCAATAGCTTAAAGGAAATCCATTAAAGAAGTAAATGTAGAGATGCAGACGATGGATAGCTGCGGTATTTCAATGGTGTACCTTTCAAAGAATTGGAAATGTTTGGTGAAAAACTGAATTCCATTTAAAACATATCCTCTTATTTATAGCATCACCTATACTGATGATTCCCAATTCTTAGAAGCCACTGAAAATGATGACCTCCACTGGACTGGTAGCAAATAATTCTCTACTTCCATTTTTTTTCCATTTCTCCATATATTTCTATACTCACTTCACTCTCTGCCAAGGACGTGCGTCTAAAAAAATATTCAGTGGTTAATGCTAGGATGGACAGCAGTGCAGTTTTCACTGTAAGAGTTAATGTGTCTGTCGATGAAACTGTGAATGCCCAACCTGAATCTTTTACTGTGAGCACTCCTGCTGCCTCGTTGTGAGTGGTTCCATTTTCATTGCCATCTTCCTTGCATGAATCGAGGTCAGTCAGAGGTGAAGGACAGAAAAACAGACTTCTGTTTGGGCAATTCAGTCTGCAGATGAAGTGGCTGAGACTTTTCAGGGCCCTTATGCTCTCAGAAAAGCCAGCATCCCCTCTGCTCAGTGTTCCCAGTGGCCTTCCATGCTGTATATGCTGCCTGCATGTATTTAAATTACGTCTCTTAAATCAGAGGTGTTCTTTGTTACAAGAAAAACTGCTTTGTCACCCATTGCATTCAGCTGCTTCATTTGTGAAGCTGACAGCAGCAGAGCAGGGCGCTAAAGGATTGACACTGAGACTCCAAAACAGTGGTTAGAGCAGTGACAGATAGCAGGGCTGCTGAAGCATTTCGATTACAGCTATTAAGGGCAGGAAACAGTCTTTCATTCTGTGTTTGTATGGCACTTCACACACTGTGTTCCTGCTTCGGAGCTGGATCCTAAGTATTAAATAGTAATAAGCCATGATGCCACTTAACAAATAAAAACTGCTGGTTTACACAAGTGCTTAGTGCTTCTTCACTCTGTGGAAACAGAATACTTTTTACATTTGTTAAATCTCCTTTATATTTCAGGAAAGTGTGAACCATCCCCTTTTCTCATTCTAGAGGCTGAGATGGAAGAGTCTAAAAATTACACCGTATATTTTTGAAGTTTTTTCATACCAAGGATTTGCCTGTCCAAGCAAGCAGCAGAACCCCATTATTTTTGTATTGCTAATATACTGAGCTTCATGTTGAAACGTGGACTTCATATCTGCTAACACATGAATTAAGAAGTACAGCAGAAAAAAAAAATCACATTGAAGTGCCTGCCTGTTGCTTGGATTCCCATTTAATAATCATGGTATTCCTAGTGCAACCATTTTACAGTGTGTGCTGAAGATCTTCAGGAAATCAGTGTGAAGAAGAAGAAAGGAAAAGGAAAAAAACAGGAAGAAAAGGGATGTGAACTTGCCTGTGTCCTTCCAGGCAGAGCTATCCACAGATTCCCAATCATTCCATTTCTTAGGAACGGGTCAGAATACAGTTGACCTTTACTGTATATAGCTCTTGCTTTTAGAGCAGGATTTACTCACCTTTTTGGATAATTGTTTTTCCAGTGTAGCAAAATTTGCTGTGTTTTGCAACCAGTAAAGCCCCTGTGACTGTCCTCCCCCTACCCCCTCCCAACCCTGCTGCTGACTGTCTCATGGTAATAGCACTGATTGTACAGCCAGGTTTCTGTTGCAGGGTGTATCTTCTGGAAGAGCACTGTTTTGGTTTTTGTCTTTTGGTTTTAAAATGTAGCAATAGATGATCCTCGTCGGGCTTTGGTGGTTTATTCAGTGCTTAATTGCTAGTAGAAACACACTTTATTTTTAGTTCAGCTTCCTTCGAATCATAGCTTGTCTTTCCTTGCATGAAGAGATTTCTTGTTTTCTTATTCCACAAGTTTTGTCATTGCCTTTCTTTGAACCCTCTCCAGGTTTTTAGTTGACATATTTCCTTATTTAATCATTTATTTCATTTACCAGTCTGATGAAGATATGAATAATTAGTGCAGCATTCTGGTACTGGTCACAACAAAGCAAGTACAGATCTAATATGGTTTCCTGATTCCTGCTTGGTTTTGTGTTCATATGTCCAAGGGCAGTCAGTATCAGCCATGCAGCCCTGAAGGTATGCTACTGGCCAAGGTCTCTTCAGGAATTTATTACCAATGTATAGAAATACGTGGATTATGGCAAATATATAGGAAACCATGTTCTATGTCTTTCCTTGGCCTCCTTTAAATTAACAGGATAGTCTTTTACCAATTTCTAATAGTCTTTGTTACTACCATTCGTGCAGTTTTTGGGTCAGCTGCTAGCAGTTGGAAATTACTGTCAATATTCCTCTCTATAACTGTTAGAAATGTCAAAAAATGGAGCTCATAACTGATGCCTACATGACACTGCTGTAAACATGCCAACCCTGTGAAAGTTGTCTCACTGCAGTCACATTTTGTGACTAGTTAGGTAACGAGATCTCTGAAAATGAACGTATTTTCATCAGGACAAACCTGCTGCTTCCCCACTTTCAGCAAAGAGACATGAACTGCTTCTCAGATTTTGCAGTCAAGGGAGCTAGAGATTTTAAGTGTCACGATTCTTTTTGGAAGCAACAAACATGAATTCCTGTATCAACAGCTGTATCTGTTACCCAGAAGGACAGTGAAGATGATAATGCAGTGAAGCAATCTGCATGAAACGCTTTCTAGAGAGAGGAGGGAAGATTAATCAGTCATTCACGTGCCTTCCATTTGTGATCTAGATGAGAGTTTGGATACAGATTAAGCTACATAAATTACACTAAAAATGGAACTGACATGGAAGAGCCATCAGCATTGTACCTCAGAGTAGTGCAGTGATTTGGGATTTACAGAAGAGCATAAAAAGCAAGGGACAATTTAATAGATACTGTGCATGCCAGGGAGAAGGCAAAAATGCAGGATACCAGCAGTGTGCTTACACAGGTTGTTCTTTGCTTTTTCCATTTCACTGTAGCAATTATGTAAAAAAGCTAATAAAGCAAGTATGCTATCTGCCAGTTTTCCTTCCTATCAGTGTGCATAAGCCTTGATTCTTTCTCAGTGAAGGTTCAGGATGCATCTTTACAGCTGATCATAATATGTTCAAACAAGCCAGGGTGATGGCAGGCAAGCATTTTGGGGTCTGTCCATCAGTGTTTCTACGTGAATCAGCCCTAGAGCTCTCCCAACAACCAGGAGTTAGCAGCTGGCCAGTTTACAGATGTCTTCTTGGGTGGTGTGGCTTCTCTCAGCTCTATAAATGTGCCGGGCTTAAAAGCAGTTACCAGCAGCTGAGGCTCAGCCCTGGGGTTTTTTTAATCATAATTTCCAGCTGTGGTACAAAGTACTCTGTAGGTCAATTCCAGTTTCTAGTCTGAGAGGACAAATTACTCAGTACGTTCAGTGGCCAGTGCTGCACACATCGGTTTAGATTTCAATATGGATTTCACCAGAAACCGTCGTGATAATGGCCCTTCCCTTGGTGAAATTACATTGTTGATGCATTTTTCAATGAATATCCTCTGCATCTTTCACCGGAGTTTCTGCGTTTCTGTCCCCTTGAATGCTAGTTATGCAGAATGGTCTTCATGGATAGAAATAAAGTGGGGCAGATGAAAACAGAATCAAAAGCTTTGGGTGTGTCTGATATCATCCAACCTTAGATCTGGGATCTCATCCAAACTGAGCTTCTAAGCATCATCCATACCAAAGGAAGATCAATCTCCAGTACATAATTCATCCCTTCTTAAAATAGCATAGGAAAGTAGATAGGCTGGACTCAAGTTTATTTCTTGTAGTTCACAACAGAAGGTGCCCTGCTGAATAGCTTGGAACAGATAGCTCTGATAACCAGAATTAGATATGTTTTTTTCCCTTTATTTACCCAGTAAAAAACTGCAGAATTTTACAGTAATTTTTTGTCTTATTTTATGTATTGACTTGCCATTCAAAAAAAACACATATACTGTTTTAGCACAGTATGCTTCACATCCCCCATCACAATGACTATCTTTCATTCCACACTGCAAATTTTCCTTGTTGATCTCATAGCTCTCCAGAAATTTCTTCCCTCCTAAGGCATTTTCTTCCTGAACCACAAATTCATATTTGCTGATCTATTTGTCTTTTTTAAGTTCATCCAAGGCACAGAAAAGTCTTAAGTCCACCCATATAAATCCATACAAGCGGCTAAAGTGTATCGAGATCTTCTGTTTGTTTAAAGTAGTCCTAGTGAAGTCTGCAGCCTGTCCCTCTACTTCAGAGTAACCTTGCACTAGGGCAGCTGCTCTGTAACAGCTACCATGTGATCTGCCTTGCAAATGTGGACAAACGGTGTATAACTGGATTTCCTTCATAATCTTCCATAACAAGGAAGACCCACTTAAATTCTGCAGATAACATCGAATATCTCTGAAATCTGTAAAAACATCACTTCTCTAACCAATAAAGTGAGGGCGTTTTTTCCTATCAGGATGCCTTGTAATAGATTAGATAGCAGAAAATGTATTACTGACGTGTGTTTTTGGCAGCCTGCTTTGCTTATATGCATGGAAAAACACTTAATCTAAATATCGTGGCTCTCTTTGTGGTTGTTTTCATCTGAACTTAAAGCCATGCGATTAATAATAATAATAATAATAATAATAATAATAATAATAGAATCGATTAAGTTTTTTAGGTGGAAAATTCTGCCAGTGGAAGGTTGGAGCTGATGCATCGATATCACATTCAGAAGATGCCATCCCTCGGAAATGCTCAGAGACCTCTGCAACGTCAACACGGGCTGATGATGTTCTCTAAATGCTTTGCACAGTGTCTCGTAGATTCCTTGGCTTTGTCAGCTGGTGCTGGATTGTGTGCAGTGGCACTGATGACTTTATAAAAACAAATGACAGAGTTGTTTACATGGCCTTGCTAAAGGAAATAATCACATTTAATAGCGCTGGTTTCCCATACAGGGCTTTAAAAAGGGGATCTCGTGCTATATGCTGTAATAAGCTTTTTATAAATGCGTTCATGTGGTGCTCAGTTACAGCCTGCTGTGCTGATACTATAAAACCAAAGGGGAGCTTCATAAGCTTTAAGTGCAATCATATATTACTGTGCAGCAGCATTCCCTCTTATTAATAAAGTTTGTAAGAAATACCCAGGCAAAGATTAAAAATACATGTATGACACTATCCACGGTAATAAAAGCTGATGTTGTCCGAACTGCTTGTTTATTTGCTAATGCCGTATGAGATGTTTTAAGGAGCACGGTGAATATGATTGAACAGATGAGCTCTTCCCTCGGGCCCTGCCTCGCCTGCCCAGCACCTTCCCAGGGATGCTGATGCTTCCCAGTTCTGGTGGCTGCTTCCTGAGCCCTCTGCTGGGCTCCTGCCTCCATTGCAGTAGGTCAGGAACGTGAGCTGCTTTCTCATCGACTTGCGTAGGCAAAGCATGTGAAAGTAACATTAAACCGGTGCTTCATTAGAGGTGATGAGAAGTTTTCACTGTTTTGGCCACAGATACCTTATTTTGCTTCACCGTCCAGGAATAAGAGTGATGACTGAATTGCAACACGGAAGGCTCTTCTGGGAACAGATGCACAGCAGAGCCTGGCATTGCTTGGCAAACTGCACTCAGGTGCTGAGAAGGGGAGAGGTCTTACGTTTCAGATTGGAGAAATCATAATAAAATGGGTTAAGACACACCTCAAATGCAACCAAAATATCAAGACATTTTCTGAGAGCACCTGGTCTCTTGAAAGAGAAATTAAGTGCTAGGTAATAGTATATTTGGAGGGAAAGAAGTTAACAGCATATGTAAAATAGATCAGACCACATACTAAACTATTATACGCCAAGTACTGACTTTTAGATTCCATTTGTTACTGGAATTGCTGTGCATCATATTGCTTTGCAGCACATGCAGGAAGGCACAGGTCCAGATCTTCAAACACACTGAGGCATTGAAATTCTGTAGGTTCTCTACATATTTCAGTCCTAGGGCAATCAGTGGGACTTGGTCACCTCTCCTGCTCCCAGGGGCTTATATTCCAAATGAAACAGAGTATCTCAAACCCATAATGAGCCCTGCGCAGGAGCTGATTTTCGGATGGAGTTTTACATGGTGATGGGATAGAATTACTAGATTAATTTAGAAATAGTGGTGTGAAGAGGATTAAAGTGCAGTTCATTCACAGAAGAGTGCGTTTCGACAATTGTGTGGCATAAGGCATCAGAATGAGTGCAAAGCATTGCACGTGAGACAGAAGAATAGTCTATTATGAGCCTAGACTATGGAGAGGAGCAAAACAAGGTGAAAAATGGAATTCAGATATCTGCAAAACTGAATGTAACTCTGTAGGTGGTCAATAGCAATATTTCTTATGGAGAAACTGGACAGTGCATAAGATAGGACCAATGTACGTGGATAAAACTGAGGTTATGACTCCCAGCCGCAATGTTCTCAGACGATGAAGGGTCCTACAGCTGGAGTCATTAAAAATTCAGCATTTGTCATATCTCTGTAATTGCAGTCCCTTGGTATCTTCTATTCCAAGTGTGAGAGGTTATAAATATTGTTGATGGCTCAACATTTGCTTTAGACTTCTTTACAAGGCGTCTTTGCGCCACTTATTCATGTTATTTTTGTCAATGCAACCCTTCAGCTACATGGAGGAGATTTACAATGAAATCTGCCATTTGCTTTTTGTTTCAGTTCATGCAAGTTTGGACCCTTCTTTTTTAAAGTGGGTTTTAAAAATCACTTCCACTGAAAGATGCAAGACAAGAAGACGACGGTACAGTTTTAACCTGTCTTTGGGAGGGTGTGTTCCTTCAAGTATTTTCCAGGATAGCTGGAGGCATGCAAAAACCCTCATTTGGGGATGAGCAGTTCTGGCACAAATACCAAGAGACGACACTTCCATCCTTAAAATAAGCCCCCCGACATAAGTGATAATTTAATATACATCATGCCATCTGCTTTCAGAAATGTGCAAGCTGCTCCTAGAGTAGTTAACAGGAAATGCATTTTTCCTATTATTTTCAACATCCCAAGATCTAACTTGATGTCACAAAAGCATGCATCTAGTCATCTTACCCCAACGTAAAGTATAGCTTGCCACTGGATAGAATGATAACTGGTGCAAAACCCACTGCTTCTCCCCCCCTCTGCCCTTCACAACCTGCCAGAATTAAATACAGACGTTGCAGAGTGCTCTGCTGGTTAGAAAGGCAGATGGGGAAGAGAGGAGCTTTCAGAACCATGAGGCTCAGAGACCCTGGCAGCAGCTTTTCTCTTTCTCTGCCAACAGCTTCCACCTTGAGCACTTTTACTTCACCTATAGAAACATGTCACCAGGCACGAGATGTGCCAACACATGGAAGCAGCATTCAAGGCCACAGTAAGGACTGAGCTCACTGTTTCCCCTATATAGCACCCTAAAGAAAATGCTAGCTTAGGCCAAGCCTTGCATAGGTGTAACCTTAGCAGGGGAACCCAGTCTGCCTAGTAATCTTTTCTGAATGAGCCCACTAGGAAATGGTGGTAGAATTTTTCTTTTTTTTTTTTTTTCCATAAGCGTATGTTCTACAAGATGTGAGGGCACATAGTATAGCTTGGGTTGGAAGGGGCTTATAGGTCATCTAGTTCCAATCCCCTGCCATGAGCACGGTTGCCACCTGCATGGCCATGACTTACGGAGTTGCCATGCAGCACTAGAATGATGAGTAGGTAGAGGGATCTCTGGAGGTTTCTGCTCAAATACTATGCTCAAAGGAGGGCCAGATTAGCCCAGCTTGCTCACAGCCTATGTTCATCTGGGCTTTGAGTATCCCAGTGGATGGCAATTCCTTTGCCTGTTCAGTGTTTGATTCCTTTATTGTAAGGATTCTTTTTCCATCTGTCTCACCAGAACCACCCTTGCTGCTGCCTGTGTGTACTTGAACCTTGTCCTTCTCTCTGCACCTACAAAAAGACTTTGGCTCAGTCTTCTGAACGTTTCCATTAAGGCAGTTGAAGGTGGCAACAAAATCCACTCAGCCTTGTCTTCTTAAGGTTAATCTCAATTCCTTTCCTCATATTTTATGTATTCCATTTCTTTGGGAATGATGAGGGCACCAATGGACTCACTCCAGTTTGTCAACATGATTTTTGTGATGGGGAGACTAAAAACTAGATGCATTTCACCAGATATGGTACAAGTGTGAAACAGTGGGCTTTCTTTTATTATTTTTTTCACTTCCTAACAGCTCCTAACATTCAGTTTATCATTTGGAGGGGAAAAGAAGTCTTTTTATTTCTATCTGAGCAATGGTTTTCTGATGTTTTCATGGCCCTGTCTGCCTCAGCTCTAAGATCACATCTCTACTGACAGCACCTCACTCAGCACCAGCACTTGTCAGAGTTTCAGAGCTGCTTTTCCCCGTGTGCTTTAATTTGCCATGACAGCACAGAACCTCAGCTGCCATTTTATCACCCACCCTCTCGGAGCTATGAGGTTTCTGCAAATGGTTTTCATTTGCACATCCTCAAATTGTTAGCAAATAATCAAGCAACTTCAGATTTGTCCAATAGTCCATGTCCCAGAACTACGATCCTGTTAGCCATCCCTATCTTGTGAAATCACTTTGTTGTTCATCCTCTAATCAGTGAAAGACATTTTACCTCCTATAATAATCATGCCCATGGCCTCTTGCACTCAGCAGCTTTTGGTAGTGAGTTTTGAAAAGCTGCAAGGACAACACCAACCAGATTGTCACGATAGTTGGTGATGCAGAGAGCTGACAGTTCTATTAAGCAAGACTCCAGCCTGCAAAAGCCACATGAACTCTTCCCCGGTTTCATGAGGTCCTAGGCACCCTGCTCAGGGTGCTCCTTCTCAGGGGTGATTGGACCAGATGGACCCAGAGGTGCCTCCAATCTCAGCCATGCCATGATTCTCTGAGATGTGAGAAGTCCAGCAACATATTTGCCAATCTAGTAATTTCATATTCAAGTTACTTTAGCATTATTTCATGCATCCACTGCATCCTGCAGACCTGAAGTTATTCACCATAAACCTCAGTCCTCTGGCTCTTCATACTGCCTGACATGCTTTCTAACCCAGTCATATTTGGACAAGGATTAATAATCTTTTCATGATGCTAGAAAGGTATTCTTCGAATCTTTTTATTCTACCTTTTTAGGAGAATGCTTGCTCTCTATTTTTGCCTTGTTTGAACACGAAGACTTCTTGCTTGTAATAGTCTCCTATGCTCTGATCCTTAACCATGGTAGCTTTCTTCTGGTCTTTTAAAAAATCTTTTCTGATACACACCATGTATTTTCTCTGAGCCTTTATTATGGTGTCTTTAAACAGCATTCATGTTGCTTGCAAACATCTCACCCATTCCTGGCTCCTATTTCCTTTTTAAAAATTGCCATTTTTCATAGGTCTTTTTGCTAAATCCAAGCCTGCACTGATGATATTTTTGGCTGTCTTCTTCCTACAACAATACCAAATCTCGCTGCATTACAGATTCTCATAAAAGCAGATCTTTAATAGCACCATAACAAATGTAGGCTGCACAAAGAGTTCCTTTTCCAGTGACTGTATCTCCAAGAAGCAGTTGCTCATAGGTGTCTAAATATTTAGCCTCAGCATCATATTTTGCCATTGCATTTACCCAGTGTACATGACTTTTTCCCTTCTTGCTGCATCTTGTAGTCCTACAGTGTTCTTTTTGGGGGACATCTTGGACATTGTCCTTGCTATGGTCAAGCAATCCATCAATAACCCTGTTACATTCTCCTCTTGGGTGAGGAACTGCCATCTATTGACATCAACTGTTATTTATCAATAGAGTTAACTTATTGATCTGCTGTGACTTTCAAGTTTTATTACTATGATAATGCTCCTCCAGCAATATACATTAATCCTGTCCAACTTCTAGTTTTCTCAGTGGTGTCCTGATTATCTTCTCCCCAGTAATTAGCTGTGATGCTGGAGTAGAAATGCTAAGTCACGGCTTGAAACAGTGATTGAACACCTAGAGGGAGGACAGGGCCAATGCATAGAAGATCAGGTGCAAGCAATGCTCCTGAGTGAGCAGAAGAGGTATAGCCAGAATTCACCTGTTCCCAGACCTCATTTAAGGGTTGGCAGTGGAGGTAGTGGAGTCTCTCTGGAAATCTTTGTGTGCTTGTGGCCTTCCAAAGGTAAACAGCCTCTTTCCATTATTTTTGTGCCCATGGCTGTTGCATTTGAGCAAATCCTCATTTCCTGCAGTCTGGGATCTTGCTATGCTGTTGTTGTGCTTTCTATTGTGTTACACAACCTATGATGTTCTTATCTGCACTCAAAGTGGACTATCCAGACCTTATCTTTTAGACCAGTGGTATTGATATAAGAAGCACATCAACATATGCCCCAGCTGCCTGCTTTCAGCACCCACTGAAGTAGGGGTTGTTATCTTCCCTGTTGTGGCTTTCTCACTTTAATTCTTATCTTATCATTCCAGGATACACAATTGTAGAATCATAGAAAAATTTGAGTTGGAATGGACCTTGAAGCCCACCTAACTCAAACCCCTGTCATGGGCAGGGACATCTCCCATCAGATCAGGTTGTTCAAAGTCCCATCCAGCCTGGCATTGGGTTCTGCCAAGGACGGATAATCCCGGTCAATTCTTGGCCAAGATTCTATTTCCAGACAACCAGCCCCCTTTACGTTCATACTGGGCCACTGTAATACCAGGAAGGATAAACAGAACAACTTTACAGCTGGCAGCTGTTCCCAACTCCTCTTTATAGCTACTCCTGCACACACTTCCTCTGTCATGCCCCATAGACCTGGTCTGCCCATCATCCAGACCTTTCCCATGGGAATGGTGTGTTAAGCCTTTTTCCCCTCCTCCAGAGCAGAGAAATCTAGTACAATGATGTCAGACTTTTCCCTACTCTTGCGATTTGTGGACTAAAGGCTCCCTCACATGAAGATGCAATGTTTTGTCTAACCTGGGACATCCTTTGAGAGCGTAAAAAAAAAAGGGAAGATTGCTGCTTTTCTTTAATTGATGGAGTAGCGAAGTCAACCAGTTTATGGTAGACTTGTGTTTGTTCCACTGAGGTCTTGAGATTGCAAAACACACCTGGATTAAAATAAACCCAGCAAAAATATTGTCATAATTACTGGTTTTAACCCAAACCAAGATCATACCCTGATTCACTAGATTGCCATGCTTTGATTCTTCCAAAATCTGCTATACAGATGGCTGCGCTTCTCAACTGAGGTTCCTTGGTTGGATAAGCAGCATTTTTCAAAGTTTATGATTTCCTAATTGGCACCTTTCTCATGTTTTGGAGGGTTAAATCCTTCCTCAGTCCCAGTCCTAACAGGCTTTGGAGGTGACAGCCACCAAAACCTTGTCAGGATGTTCTTGACCATTATTAGGCTCTGGTGGGATCTGAGCATCGTTCTGACTCTTGTGAGAGTGGAGCTGTTGATTTGGGAATGGAATTGGAAAACATTGGGATGCTGTGAGTTGTGCGTGCTACTGCACAGCTCTTACAGGTGTGCTAATGAGAGACAGCACTCTGCTCATCACCAGCCCGAGACCTTGGAGAATATAAGTAAAAATGCCAATTTGCATGTCTTGGGGTTAATTGAGGAAATCTCCAATAGAAAATCTTGCTGTCACTTCTGACGCCTGTTCTGAATATAAATTGCATGTCTCCGTGGAATATTGTGAAAGCTTTTCAACTTCCACACAAACCTATAGAAACAAGGAAGGTTGTTAGCTCCCAGAGCTCACAAAGAAGGACTTTTTTCACCAAAAATTTAATAGTTTCACTATTTACCTGTGTTGATGTTAAAATGGGACCTAGAGGCCAAGCGCGTGGAACACGTGGGTTCTTAAAAAATACAACAAAGGGTTGTATTTTCCATCACCAAGGCCACAAATTTCCAAAGAAAAAAGTCATTTCAGCGTGCACAGAAAAGCACCTATTTTCAAGTGAAGTATCCTTTACTGTATGCCACGTTTCTTGTGGATAAAAATACTTAGTGGATTTATTCTGTCTTCTACATGCAGTTGTCTCAATGAGAAAAAACAGGAAAGTGCAAAAGAAAGGAAGTGGTTAATTCACTGAATACTGAGGATGAATCAATGCAGATTTCTATTATTCCAGAATCACAGCATGTTTTTTCATCACCTGATCTTCTAGGGGCAGGCTTCGTTGCTTTCACAACTGTTTAATTATAAGCCACTATAGGATTACCGCCAGTGGAGCAATGCACAACCAGAAATCCAGATTATTTCTGTGTTTAATTGCAAATGCTGTGTGATTCTCTGATCTTCCCATCAGCCTTTAGAAGATTTTATAAATGTCTTTCTGCACATTGTGTCTATATAATTAACTGTTCTTGTTGGAACATCTATTTTTTTGAGTTTATGGAGAACACCGGGGAGAGGCATAAGTTTGATGCTGATTCTAAGTGAATCATTGCTTGGTTTTCAAAGTTATCCTTTAGTGATTTTGACATTCAGTCTTTTTTTTTTTAATCCTGCATATCCATAATGATAAAGAAATTAATTGGAAAAAGCAGAAAAAGAAAGCAAAGAGACCAAATTTTGCTCTCAGCAAGAGATCTACGAAACCAACTCAATTCCTGGTTACTCCAACAGGACAGGAAATTTCTACCAAATTCCTTTCTCTTCCACTTTTTCATTTTTCTTATTTGAGCATTTAGATGTGGCAGTGCAACGCTGCTGATTTCAGTGTGTTGCAAAGGATATAATTAAAAGCAGAATCCTACTTTGATTATTGCTCCACTACGTGCACTTACCAGCAGCTGCAAGGTGATGAGCTGCTAAAACCATACAACCCTGAGAAGCGTTATGGGTAGAGCAGCATGCCCACCTTTTGAGTGCCTCTCTAGATAGCTCCACGGAACTGCCAGCAGTAGGAGAGAGTCTTGGGGTGATGCCACCAGAAAAGCACCAGAGCTGGGTGTGAACTCCTCGGCATTGCAGTGCTTTTCCCGTGCGTTCTTGGTGAGTTCCAATTTTCTATGCCTAAACACCACATGGGTGAAATGGATACAAGCACCCCTCCTTCCTTCTCATGCAAAGACAATTAAGAAAATTAATCCACCAGTCCCCAAGATAGTAACAGTACAGAGTATGATGGTTAACTGCACAATGAGCAGAGGTTTCAAGATCTGTCACAAGCTGCTGAAGGAGAAATTTCTTATTTCTTATTTCTTATTGCCATTAACATGGGAAATGCAACATGGGCAGTCACTTTTGAAGAAAAATCAGGAATAAAAGAGAACGCATGCAGAAAAATGTTACAATACTCAAAGCCAAAAAATCCTACTCATTTCCTGTAGGAGGAAAGTCATCGAGAATTGGAAAAGGGAAAGCCCACATGATTAAAAGGAGAACAAGATTGGCTTCTCTTTGGCTGAAAGTCTGTGCATCAATGCTATTCTGTTTCAAGGCAGTCCTGTTTGCCAGACAGTACAATCAAGGCAGATATAAAGCTGCAGAAAGGCATAACGATGGGCATGGAAAACATCAAAGATTCACTTTTCAATGTAAAAAAATTAAGCTTCGGGTAGGAAACAAGGTTCTGACCCTTGCTGAGACTGACCAGAGAGACAAGCCCTAAATATGATATAGAAAGTTGCCAGTCCGAGATTGGAAAAAACAGGGCATTGGTATATTTTACGTGGAACTTGCAGTGAGTGTGTATTTGGTGAAGCCATGTTAAAGCTGTTGCATCCTGAAGTTTTACCCTGTAATAGAAAACTAAAGAAAAAGGGAATCCCCATTATATCTTTCGTATGAAACAACTTCAAAGCTTCAATGATTTTTGCTGCTTAAATGAATCCAGAGGAGGGCCACAAAGATAACTAGAGGGCTGGAGCACCTCTTCTATGAAGAAGGATTGAGGAAATTGGGCCTCTTCAGCTTGGAGAAGAGAAGGCTCCGAGAAGACCTCATTGCAGCCTTCCAGTACTTGAAGGGAGCTTACAAGCAGGAGGGGGAATGACTTTTTGTATGGTCTGATAGTGACAGGATAAGGGGTAATGGCTTTGAACTAAAAGAAGGGAGACTTAAATTAGAGAATAGGAAGAAATTCTTTACTCAGAGGGCAGTGAGGCCCTGGCTCTGCTGCCTGAAGCTATGGGTGCCCCATCTCTGGGGGTGCCCAAGGCCATGGATGGGGCCCTGGGCAGCCTGAGCTGGTAGTACCCAACCCATTACAGGGGCTAGAACAAAATGATCTTTAAGGCCCCATCCAACCTTACCATTCTGTGATTCCATGTTGTGGAGGACTGTGTCAGAAGCCTTTTTAGGTGACATCGGTGACTCTTCTCTTGTCCTCTGATGCAGTTATGCTGTCATAGAAGGCCATCATATTGTTTCTTGCTCATAACAAGTTTGGATTAGGGTGCAATAAAACTGTCTGTTCTTTCCTCACTTTGATTTACCATTCTGCAGTAAATCTAAGGGATACCTGCCTAGTTCATCAGCCATGCTTCTATATTTATTTCTCAGTGACTTATAAGTATGTGGAATGGTGTTGGACTTTTGATCTGCATTAATCTTACATTAACATCCCTCCTTTTGACAGCAATCTCCTCTGCAGAATGCTTTGTGAGATCTTCCTGTCCTGAATCCATTAAAAGCATGTCTCTTTGACACTGTAGTGTTACACAGTGCAATGTAAATGCTTTATAGAATTCCAAGGACAGTGTATTTACTTGAAAATCAGTGTTCATTTTTTGCCTTTACTACCTGCTGACAAACATTATAAAATTGTTGTCTGTCCAATATGATTTACCTGCACAGTGTCACATAGGAGGTGATAATCCCACCTACAGCAGGTTGTTATGACCTCACATTGGGTGTGATAAAGCTGAACAAGCACTTCTGTATCTGCCCTGACATGCAGGACTTGATGGTCCACCTTGTTGCTGAAAAGCAAAATTTGGAAGTAAGACTCTCCCAGCTGGCATCAGGCATCCCAAATCCATTTGCTGTGCCCTGACTCTCTGTTTGGTACAGTGCTCAGACTGAAGACCTGGTTTTGTTTGATCTTTTACAATTTTACACAGTTTTCCAGCAATATATTGCTTTCCCCACTGAAACTATCTTCTTTGAGGAGGGCCAGTGTCTCTGATCTATGCTCAAATACAAACCATTATGCTGTAACGGTGATGGGACAAAAGCTACCTTCAAGGTCTAGTTTTGCATAGCACGCAGAATGCAGGCTAACAAGAAGATCTCCTCTCTGCTGACAAAAAAAAAAAAAGCCATTAGTGATTTCTTCATTCTATGCATGGCAGCAGAAAACTGAGCAAACAGGGCCTATGTTCTACCCTGAAAGCCAGAAGACGATACGGGGCTTATATTGACTTTGAGTACAAGTGGAATATTTAGCATGAATGTTATATCAGTTACATATAATTATAAGCAGTGTTAACTTTTTGTGTTGAAAAGTCCTGAGATTAGTGCCAAGAATTATTATTGTACATCAAGTTTTAATCTGAATGACTGAGAGTTGGAACTAGATGATCTTTGAGGTCCCTTCCAACCCAGGCCATTCTGTGATTCTACAAATAGTAAACATATTTTTTTATTCACCTCCTGTGTTTAGAGCTGCCACTCTGTAGATGCTCTGCAACTCCAGGAGATAAAAACTTGCATGAAATGTGAAAATTGGTGTTTTCAAGCAAGGAGACACTGCTAGATCCTGGGGAGGTTCTCAGGATTATCTTTAAAATCCTGTGGTTTACAATAATGTCGTGAGTGGTAGTGACCTCACATTTCTTTCTGGTAGGATAGTGTGTACATTCTATATCCTAGGGTATAACAGTAAAATATTTCAAAAAGAAAATAAATGTAATGTATTCATAATTGCTAATGTGATTGAGAATGTACATTTAAGAAATGTAATGGCATAAACCTGAAGAAATCTAATTTTGAAAGGAAGCTGTCTAAATTTAGAGTGATGTAGTGCTAATTAATCCATTTAGCATTCCATTCTGGTTTCAGCTCTAGGAATGAATATACAGGGGACTGCCCCTGGCTTAGGAGGGGCAAGGAAAATGGAAAAGGTTGGATTTTTTTTTTTTGGCTATCCAGTCAAAACTGTTCATCTCTAATCATCTCAGTGACAGGGATATTTTTTCTGGGCTGATTTTGTAGGAGCTGGGTTTGCAAATGCATTCTAGCAAATTGAGGGTTAAACTTTTTCGTTTTCATGCAGGTAAAAGCTGAGTCTATTACTTCATCAAGTATTACTTCATTACTTCATTGAGTCACCTACAAAGATGTCAAATAATACTGGTCCTAGTACCAATCCCTGAGGAACGCCACTCATCACCAGTCTCCACTTGAACATTGAGCTGTTGACTGCAACCCTCTGAGTGCAACTATCCAGCCAGTTCCTCATCCAGCAAACGGGCCATCCATCAAATCCATTTCTCTTCAATTTGGTGACCAGAATGTCACGCAGGACAGTGTCAGACACTTTGCACAAGACCAGGTAGATGTCCCTGTTCATTGGAGGAGAGTTGAACTAGATGACTTGTGAAGGTGTCCCTTCTAACTCTAAGGATTCTATGATTCTATAATTCTAAGATTTAAGATGAGATTTTTTTCCTCTGAAGATGGAGTCACTGCGCTGCTCTCCAGGTCCAGAAGGGAGTAGTCTGAGTTTTGGCTTCACGGAGGAGAGATAGTAAATCCACATAATGGTGGTAGGGGGAAGATGGGATTTGGCCAAGTGTCTGCAGTGAAGTGGCCAAAGGAAGGTTCCAAGTCCATGCTGTTCTCTTCCAAGATGGGTGTGAGAATCAGAGTGTGAAGAAGGTCTGCTCTCCTCCCTTACTGCCATGGAAAAAAAGTGCATATTAAGCAAGAACGGAAAAGTCCCTGGGACTTTGGGACAGAAACAGAACCAAAATCCCTGGAAAATCCTGGTCTTTGAACCGTGACAGCTTCCACATAAACAATACAGTGGGGAGGCTCCTGATGCAAAATCAACAGACATCAGTGATTTTTTTCTACACTGAATGATGTCAGTTCCCAGCGTTTTTTCTTTCTGGAAGCCTGTGGAAAACATCAGCCTGGAGTGTAACTATTTTTTTTCTTATTACTCATTTTTAGCCCATTTCTCCCTATGAAAAACCCTATAATCATCTTCAAAACCTACCCAAAATCTGAACCAACAAGTTAACGCAATGGTGTAATCTCATACAGCTCTCAGGCATACACATAAAGCTGCTTTCTCTATGAAAGATGTAGTAAAAAGTCACAGTATTCAGCAGTTGTGGACAACATTGCTATTCATGGTTGTTTTTTATATGGTACAATGTTTGGGATCAGACCTAAAAGATGCTCTTGACTTCATTATTATCATTATCTAAAGGAAGAAATTAAATTACGGAGTTGAAGACTAATGTGTCTTTTGAGTGCCTTGGCATAGACAGAAGGGACTGAGAAACTGCAGAGACAGAGCTGTCACCTGAATTAAAAACATTAGGTGCCAAGGGATGGTACACTGAGATATTGGGGACAAAGATTTTTCTTCCTGTGTTAGACAAGTAGCACTGTGAGGCCTTGGTCCAGGCATGTGGGAAAAGGTGGTGAATACCAATTGGCTACATTTGAGCCATCACTGCGACTCTATGTAGTGATAAGGTGAGAGGTAATGGCCTTAAGCTGTGCCAGGGGAGGTTCAGTTTGGTTATTAGGAAAAACTTCTTGGAAAGAGTGGTGATACAGTAGCATAGGCTGCCCAGGGAGGTGGTGAGGTCACTGTGCCTGGAGATGTTCAAGGAACGGGGGAAATGTGGCACTGAGGGACATGGTCAGTGGGCATGTTGGGATGGAATGGGGTTGGGCCTGGTGGTCCTAGTGTTCTTTTCCAGCCTTAGTGATCCTATGATTGTATAGGAATGCACATTTTGAGTCAAGGCACACCTCTCCCATCCAAATCCCAGGAGTAGGTCCACACTGGATAGTGTGATGGGAAGTTCCCCTGGGGGACTGTGCTGATGCTTCTTCTGAGTGTATTTCTTCTATGCACATCCATATCACTCTTCCCACATGTATAAAGATGACATTTGCTCATGATAGCTGTTACTGGACACCCATCCTGTCCTTCAGGCAGTCGAAAGCAATGACTAAGCCCTGTATTTTGCAGAGGAATTCACCACTGCATCTACTTCTCGTGGCCATGAAGTCCCATGGGAGAGGGAGCAGCACCCAGAGCAACTTTGCCTGCATGATTTCACTGGAATTACGTAATTACTTTCTTCAAGCTAAAAGTATTTCGAGTGTTTAATTGCCAGCGCTACATAACAATCTGGAGTAATTATATAATTAACAAGAAATTGCAGCTCCCATTAGGTACTTAGAACAAGTCAAATTTAGGGTTGATTTTTTAAAAAGGTGGGAAGTTGTGCACATGTGGTTTTTTGCATAACGGTATGACCTCAAAGTAGTGAGTGAGTCGATTTTTTTCTTTCCATAAATGAACATTTCAGTACCCATTTAGAAAACTATTGGGGTAAGACTTGGTTGCAAAAATCAAGAAATCAAGAAGGAGTTGTTGTTTAAGAAGTTCATTGGTGTTGTTTCCTTATCAGAAAGCTTGCAGGAAGAGGGTAATGCTGGATTTTGATATCATTTTGAATAGAAAAAGAATTGGACCAACCCCAGGGACAAAGCCTTGCTGCAATGGAGATGGGAGAAGAAACCTGATCCTGTGCTCAGGTTGGTGTTTTAGCCACTGGGTCGTCATTCATCCCCACTAATGGGAGCTGCCCTCTGACATAACAGTGTTATCTGGTACTTTATAACCAGGACTGGAAAAAAGGTCTATCACGTCCTTGCCATATTGCTGATCCTGTTTTTCAAGTGGCCAGCATTGCATTCATTAAAGCCATTGGAGCTTTGCCATGCAGACCAGCCAAAATTTTCCTCTTTGAGCAAGCCCCCAACTCTCCAAACGACAAACAATTTCATCAAAGGAGCGACACCAGCCCTCCTTCACTGCAAGCAAGAAAGAAAAAATGCCTCTGCATTTTCCACCCAGATATGTAAAATGAAGATCCTGCCTAACTAACCTCTCTTAAAGTCTCAAGCATGGCCCGGGAGATATAATTGATCTGGAGGTTTTAAAAGCCGCTGCCAATTTCATCAGAAAGATGTCTTGTGCAACTAAAACCCACCGGGAGCCTGAGTGAAATAATAGAATGGTTAAGCAACTTAGTACAGGCAGCAAGGAGAATTTGTAGCAGAAACTGTAGGCACGTTGATCTGGTGCCAGGTCGGAGAAATCAGTTATAGAACTGATTTCATTTGGTGGTGATGCAAAAACAAAGGTGCCAGACAAAGGAGGCAGGGCAAACGCACTATTCCTGCTCCTCTGGGTGGGGAAAGAGTGGGAAAAAAAATGGGAGGGGGGGAAATATGCTCAGAGCACTGCATAAGAGGTTGAAACTGTACCGCAAACTTCGGAAGCTTCTTTGTCACAGGGGGAAATAATGTAACAGCCCAGCAGGCAGAGGGCTGCGTCTCAGCACAAAGTGGGTCTGAGCAAACCGCACTGATTTCCATAGGAGCAGTGAGGATCCTGCACTGGGGTTCGTTCTGCTGCAAACAGCAGAGGGGAAAGCATCCCGTGCTGCTTTATTATCAGCAGCCAGACAAGGAATCTGATGGTGGAGATGGCAAAGCGGGGAATGGGGTTTGGAGATAACCGGTGTCGCGCCATGGCGGATGTAAATCCCTTGGTGGGGTCTGGCCGCTCACCCCGCAAGGATCCAGCCCTTTGTTCCCCGCAGACTCCGGGATTAGTGGCAATGAAAAGAATAAAGAACAGACCTCATGAAGCTGCGATTCACCCGCACATTAATGTATGCGCATAAAAGGAGCGGCCACCCGGGCCAGGCTGGGAGAGAAAGGATGTGAAGGTCATTCAGGAGCAGATGTCACCTTAGTAGAAAACAAAGCAGTAAAATGAACAAGCCTCAATGGACCCAACGCCTTTTCAGGCAGGCTCCAGAATTCGTGTTCCAGTAACAGAAATAAATGTACAGGGAAGATGTGTGTGTTTGTTTCTTTCTTTCACAGCAATAGAATCACGTCCCTGCGTCTGTGCAAGAGCTCCTTGAAATAAAGCTAGAACAACACTTATCTCTTATCAGCACTTGGGATTTGCAATAATGAAAAGATTTGCATAACAAATGCTCCTTCTCCTTGTTCTGGTTGGGATGGAAGTATTAATTTCCCTTAGTTTTCTACAATATTTAAAAAAAAATATATCTACCTTACCTTGAAAAATTCAGTCTCTCTTATTTTTAACAACTATCTAAGCCCTTCTGTATGACCTTAGCCTGCTGCACTTTGGGAAATGAAATGTATATATACTGCCCTTGTTTCTATCTCTACAGGCTCTTACATGTTTTCAGAAAAAAATAAAGAAAAAAGATCTCCTCTACCCCTTGCATGGCTCTGCTTTACTCCCATGTCAGTCTGTGGGCCTCTGCAGCCAGACATGAAGCAAGCCAGGCAAGAGAAGGTTCTACACCATGTAGTCAATTAATTATGAAGTCAATCAGGAGGTAAATATATGCATTAGCATTGTTGAGGGCTAGAGGGGATCTCTTCTGCGGTAGCAGAGGCTCTTTATGCATGTCAGCCTGCTCTGCCCTTTGATCATTTATGCTCCAGCCATGCCCCTCTGCAGGCTCATGTTGTATCTCCCAAGCTCTGTGCTTGGCCTGTCTGGAGCTAGACAAATGATCTTCCAGAGGCTCTCCTGGCAGCAGCTCAACCTCTCCTTATACCGGGGAAAGACCATAGGGACACAGAAACATAGAATCATAATGGTTAGAAAAAAACATTAAGACCACCAAGTTCAACTCCAACCTTGTTTAGCTTGGAGAAGAGAAGGCTCTGGGAAGACCTCATTGTGGTCTTCCAATATTTGAAGGGAGTGTATAAACAGGAGGGGGAACGGCTGTTTACAAGGGTGGATAGTGATAGGAGAAGGGGGAATGGTTTGAAACTGAGACAGGGGAGGTTTAGGTTAGATATTAGGAGGAAGTTTTTCAGCCAGAGGGTGGTGAGGCACTGGCACAGGTTGCCCAAGGAGGCTGTGGATGCCCCATCCCTGCAGGCACTCAAGGCCAGGCTGGATGTGGCTCTGGGCAGCCTGGGCTGCTGGTTGGCGACCTGCACACAGCAGGGGGTTGGAACTGGATGAGCACTGTGGGCCTTTTCAGCCCAGGCCATTCTATGATCCTCTGTTTCTACCCCCACCACATCCTTCAGTGCCATATCCCCACAGTTCTGGAACACCTTCAGGGACGGTGACACCACCACCTCTCTGGGCAGCTGTCCCACTGCATCACCATAAAGTAGCTCATCCTGTTCCCAACACGTGTTTGGCTCACTCTTCAACCCAGCTGTGGCTCTTGGAGACCTTCCCCACTATACAACAGAACTAAACCACAGGAAAGTGACCACTTGTGACCAGGACCTGGTGGAAACATGGCATGAGACCTTCAAGTCAAAAAGGCTCTCCTTGGAAAAGTAATCATAGTGATGTATTTCTTTTTCAAGACCTTCAGACCTCCTTGAAAAAGGTCTCCTTTCACACTTACAGTGAACTAGCTTCTAATATCTAAGGTCAATCTTCCTTCTTCCAAATAAAGTCTCTTTCTTTCAGCTCTCTTTCTGGGAAACAAACTCCATTTTCTCCAGAACACCTTTTCTCCTGGTTGTACCCTTCTAATGTCCTGACATCATATTTTCTGTACCAAACAAAGACAAAACAAAACAGAATAAAACCATTTTTATCTCCATGCCTTTACTCCTGAAGAAACAAAAAGCACAAGATACATTGGAGGAATTCTCAACTCAAGCTCCTCCTCTGGGTCACACCTACAATTTGTCCAACCAGTTTGGAGTGCTGCATCTGTGTCACATCCATACCTTTGCACAGAAGCAATGCAGGAACACAATACTCAGCCTGGATGTGGGGCAGAGCAGCTCTTCCTTTGGTACCTTGCCACAAATATCCATCTTGGCTTGCATGAAAGTGATGCTCTTGCTATTCCGCTTTTTCTCCTTCACTAAAGCATGGCAGGCCAGCAAAAACCTTTATTCTGCCTTAATAATTCTTTGGATAAATCTTCATATCTTTTTAATATAAAAAAGAAAGATCAAAAATAGTATTTCCAGTGGGGGCTTGAAGATCACAATGTGTTACTTGCAGTGTGACTTTCTGCATATGGACTAAACTCCAGGCATGACTATTTTGCTTTTCTGTTTTGAAAAGACAAAGTGCAGAGATAACAGACCAGCTCCTTTTAGTCAGATAACTAAAAGGAAAGAGGATTATTGATCTTGTTGTTATTCCTTTGTGTCTTTGGAAAGATCATTAACAAAATAATTTAGGCAGGAAAATGGAAGGCTAAGAGCTGCACTAAGAGGATGGTTAAGTTCCCTTGCAAACTCCTGAAACCACTTTACTTCACACCTTTTGCTGTTGCTTCATTGTAGAGTTTCTAGCCAATGAAAGGCAGCTGAATAACTGATTTTTACCTCTTTGGTATCACTTGCAGCCATAGAATCAGAGAATTGCGGAATTGCAGGGGCTGGAAGGGAGCTCAAGAGATCATTGAATCCAACCCCCTGCTAAAGCAGCTCTCTACAATAGGTCACACGGGTCAGCATCCAGACAAGTCTTGAATATCTCCATAGAAAGAGACTCCACCACCTCTCTGGGCTACTTGTGCGAGAGCTCTGTCACCCTGACTGTAAAGATGTTCTTCCACATGTTTGTACAGAACTTCAAGTTCTAGGTTATTTCTTCTTGACCTATCACTACACGCCACCAAGAAGAGCCTGGCCTCATCCGTTTGCCTCCCACCTCCCTTCAGATATTTATCAAAAATTAAGCAGTTGCCTTGTCGGTCTTCTTTTCCCCAGGCTGAACAGGCCCATGTCTCTCAGCCTTTCCTCATACAGGAGATGCTATTTATCATCTTTGTGTCCCTGCACTGGACTCCTTCCAGAAGACCCCTGTCTTTTTTGAACTGAGCCCAGAACAGGACACCCTAGTCCCTACGACAGAGTAGAGGGGGAGGATTGCCTTCCTCAACCTGCTGGCCACACACTTTTTAATGCACCCCAGGATACCACTTGTATTCTTGGCCACCAGAGCACAAGAACACAGTCTTCTGTGAATTATTCTTGGGAAAAACCACAAAAACTAGGAGAAAGTCGGGTTTGTGGTCCGGCTCATGAGTGCTGAACTACACCTTTAGTTTGCTGCAAAATCATAGAACCATAGAATAGTTTGAATTGGAAGGGACCCTTCAAGGCCATCCGTTCCACTCCCTTCACTGAACAGGGGCACCCACAGCTCCATCAGTGCTCACAGCCCATCCAGCCTGACCTGGGCTGTCTGCAGGGATAATGCACCCACCATATCTCTGAGCAACCTGTACCAGTGTCTCACTACCCTTTCTTACTCATATTCTTGCTACAAAATAGAGACAACTGTCCATTTGCTAAAGCATCTGGCAGCTTTCTGCAAAGAGTGGCCTGTGGGAATTCTTGTGGGAATTTTGTGCTGTTTTTCCTTCAGATCGCCTGAGAAGAGATGCCATGAGTTGTCTCTGGAAGACTCGTTAGAATTTGCAACATTGAGATTGTTTCCTGAGGTAATCGGACTCTATTCTGACATGAACGAAATCCAAGACAAAGTCCCACTTCATGTCATCCAGAAATCAGTGTATCACCCATGCAGACATTAATACAGTAGAGCAACATTTTCTGCTGAGGATAGGAAATTAAAAATATTAGCATTCTTTCCAGTTCACTGTGCTGGAACAGTCCATACTAATGATATCCATTGGTCAAAAAGGAAGAGGAGGATGCTTTCTCATTCATGGATATTATGTAGAAAATTTAACAAGTCATTTCTTTATTTCTCTTTATTTAGGACATTCTTGCGTGCCATCTCTTATTTCGGGGCATTGTGCTTTTTAATTAGGACATAGCCTTTTAATAAGCACATTTAAGAAGAATTGCTAAAGAAATAAAACCTTAGGACATTAAACTAAAGCGACAAGGAATTAAAAAGGCATATGATTTTCCTGATTTTATCCTCTAGGAAATATTTTGAGATTGTTCGGTCATCAACAGCAGTTTTAAACTCAAAACACAAGAAACTTTATACTTTCCATTTGAAGGCAGGAGAGGGGAATGAAACTCTGCAACTTAATAAGCAATTCTCAGCTGTCATAACTCTACAGTTATGGAAAGTATAATTTAACTCCATATTCAGCCACCATTGTGCCATGACAAAGTCCATGTTCCTATCTACTAAGGGAAAAGATATTCTATTTTCATTCTGGCTGTTTGGCCATACAGGAAATGATGCCTGTCTTCCTCAATTTGTCCTCTTGACAATGAATTGCCAAACAAAAAGCAGGAATAAAAAGATAAGAAGGGAAAGTTAACACCATAGAATTTGTCTTTTGCTTCTCACTTACAGAGGAGTAATTAAAATGACAGGTGAATAGATGTGATTTTTTTTTCTGCCAAGGAATAGGTGACAGAGAGGACAGTTGAAGGATCTTCTTATGGAGGCCTTCAGAGCACCTGCTCATCTGCCTTGAGCAAGTAACAAGTATGCCTTTATTTGAGGACAGGAACAAAACAGTGGTTGAACTCAGTGATTCTTATGGCCTCTTCCAACTTGGGATATTCGATGACTCTGTGATAGGCATAGATTGAGTGCTTTTACAGAGTACACCTGATCTTACTTCTAACTCTTGGAGAAGGAGGTTGGACCAGAGATCTTCTGGAGCTGCTTCCAGCTCAAATCCCCCTTTGGTCCAGCAAGAGAATGGCACCTTGTCAGTCTCACTTTTTTTCGGTCCCTTCACACTGCAATCTGTTCTCACCTTCAAACAGCAGTGTCTTTGGTGCCAGTTGGTGACCAGGGTCATCCCGCTTCAATCCCAGCTTCAGCACTGTTCCCTACACAGCTCTCCATGCCTCCAATCTCTGCAGAATGGAGGCACTGCTCTGCTTGCAAGCGGCAGCTGTGAGTTTAAATTCACTAGAGATCACAGAATCTTAAATTCAGTGGTAACAAGGGCTGCAAAACAGGCAAAATACCGGGTGGGAAAAATCTGACAAGATACTGATATCTGGTCTAGTTGCCTGGATACTCTCTCCTGGCACAGAGAACGCGTGCTCCAGTGCCGCCATCACAAGATGCGAGCTCAGAAGTCAATTCACTTCAAGTTAGGATGAATAAACAGAAAATAAAATATCTTCCACAGCAATTTCAGGGTCAGAACAGTTGGAGTTAGGAATTACCTTTCAGACCTAAGGGTACCTTGGCTGGGATAGAGGAAGAAGATTGTCATTTTGCCACGAGCCTTGGGTTTGGAGCAGCTTATGGTTGCGCTGTGTCAGGAGCATCGTTTGGGAAACTTTGTGACAGACAGTCAAGATCAGCAGCCTACTTCCATATGGCCAAATTAATTTCATAGCTTCGCCACAGAGAGAAAGACGATGTGCCTCCCACCTTCCTTGTGGAGGGAGAAGCAATGCTCCTGCCAAGCAGCTTGCACAGGACAACAAACACAAGTGCTGTGTCCCCTTTGAACAGCACGGGAGCTTCAAATGAGGCTGCTGAGCCTTCCCATTGCTAGGCAGAAATCACAGTGCTGTGATCACCCCTTTTAAGTTCTGCGAGAACTCCGTGTCTTTTCTTCATGGGCCACAGGAAAGTGGAACGAGGGCAACAAACAGAAAAGGAGCTCGGGGGAGACCTCATTGTTCTCTACAAGTCCTTGAAAGGAGGCTGTGGCGAGGTGGGGGCTGGTCTCTTCTCCTAGGTAACAGCAGTAAGATGAGAGGTAATGGCCTCACATTGCATGAGGGGAGAGTCAAGTTGGATATTAAGAACAATTTCTTCTCAGAAAGAGTGGTGCTGCATGGCACAGCTGCCCAGGGAGGTGGTGGGGTCACTGTCTTTGGAAGGGTTGAATGTGGAGATGTGGCACTGAGGGACGTGGGCAGTGGGCATGATGGGAGTGGGCTGGGTGATCTTAGAGGTCTTTTCCAACCTGAATGATTCTATGGTTCTAAGAGAAATTATCTCCTTTTTCTGGGGAAGGGTTTGAATGAGTCTTCAACCTGTACTCCTTTAAAATTAGGCAAGTGTTTTGTATCTGCATTGCTGAGATGGGTCATCAGCATAGCACTCTTCCTCTGGTAGTCTGATGCTGTTGGCACTTGTCTGTGAAGAACTTTCTTCACCATCTCTTCTCTCCTATTTTATTCAGTTATGACTTTTCAATGCTGATTTTCATTCCTATCAACCTGACTCTGAATTTGAAGTTGTGGTGTGGAGGTTTGAAGTTCTGGATCTATGGAAATGTCATGAGCCACCTCCTCCCCCTTTTGATTGTCAGACAAGAAATCTCAAAAATAGGAATTTATAACGTAATTAGTTTATTAATTACAAAGTCCTTTCAGAGTACTTTGTGAAGATGGCAAGACTGCGTATGGCTTGGATCAAAGTCTATGTTTCCACAAAGACATGCCAATTAATCTCAGCAGAGCAACCGATAGACATGAGTTCCCATAACTGTGACGCTGTAGGAAAGATTTAAAAACTTCAGAGGCTGAGCAGTTTAAGAAACTTGAATTGCTGTACCTAAAATACCAGTTGCCGATCTGCAGGCGCTACAGCCGGCAGTAGATGCTAAGGTGCTTGTTTGACTGCTCAGCATTACGATTGCAAATGGCCTATACTGCTGTTTCACAACATTAGCCTAGCAACAAATGAGCAGGAAAAAAACATTGACTCCGCAGCACATTTGAAATGACATTCCGTATGCACTGAACAAACTGCCCAGTATGAAACCTACGTGCTAGATCTACACACTGCCTGGGATCTCCTCTGAAACTACACAGCATCATTGCTAACAACAAAATGGCAGAGGTTGGACTGAAGGCTCCTGCAGTCCGTTAGGGGAAAGCTTGGCTTTTGTGAATGGACAGAAGGATGGACAGGCGGACAGATGAATGGACAGACAGATGGGTGAGTGGATGGACGGATGGACAGACACTGGGGGGAAGGAAGGAAAGCTCACATCAAAAGCTCAGTTTTCATCCTCTGAAGTTAAACTCTCATTTACACAGATCTTCCCTAGTGCAAATTTAATCTTGTTTCCTGAAACATGGCTTTTTAAACTGTGCTACCACGTAGGTGCCAGACTCAGCGTTTCTCAAAATACAAACATAAATCACAAGACAACCCCTTTTCCAGTAAGTTTAATATCAAAATTGGGAAGAGATACTTATCTTTAAGAGTCTGAGTTACCACTAACAGTGACAGCTATTAATTTTCTGGAGGGATACACGACAATAAAATGTTAGGGGCCCGAGCGAGTTGTGGTTCTTGGTCATACTGGAGAATGTGCTGGTGTTACTAAAAGGACAGTTGCCATAATTTTGCTTTTCAGATGACAGCATAGCACAGCAGGAGCAAAGAAACTGTGAGAGAGAAGAGAGCAACTGGGGGAACATAACAGTAGGACAAATATATTCTAGTACCAGTGACACTAGTTACAGTCTCCACCTAAGTAATCACTCTGTACGATAAGCTCTGATCAAGAGGTTCACAAAAAAAGAAATTTCATCCTCATCTAGTGGTGGACTCCTTGCCTCTTTTATCTGAAGTTTTTAGCAGGCAGCATTTTGCTGGGGTTGACTTCAGACAGATAAAATAGCTCAGATATTCCTAAATTAAAATTCAAACTAAAATGGAGTATGTCCTCTTGACCTCCACCTGGCAGATAAAACAAGGACAATAAAATCAATGACATTCACTTCAGCTCTCAATACTTTTATCTCCCCAAAGCTCTGCAAGCAATGGGGGATGTCAGAGAACCTAACAGGAATAAAAATCCTGCTCAGCTTCTATGGAAGGAAAGTCAGCCTCTTTTCTGTGACAGACCTTGCAGGAGGGTTGGCAGAACCTTGGATATGGAAGACCAGGAGGCACAAGCGGTGTGATGTATCCCCAACCACTGAGTTCTGGAACACTGTGAGCTAACACTCCAACTATCTGTGTATTTATTGCAGCTAGACAGTGTGAGCACTGCTACCATCACCCCACAGCCACTCCTCTGCCGTGTCCAAGCACATCATCACCATAGCCCTCTTCAGAGCTTGTGGCTGAGCAGGTTGCTGATCTTGGTGTGCCATTCCCAGTGGCTTACTGGGATCTGGGACTGTGCTATACTGCCTGGCACAAGCAACAAGATGGTAGTGCAGTGTTTGCTCTTCAGAGAGACTAATGACACAAAGCAGATGTCTCTTTGCTGCAGAGGTCTTTATTAATGAAGTCCAAACCCATGTTCTTGTTCCTCACAGGGATTTCTCACAGGTATCTCCACACATCTGCAGTTGAGGGGCTGCTAGGACAACTCCACAGTTTCCCTCCTGGCTCCATAGAATTCAAGCATCAGCAAGGGGATACAAAGACCA
The DNA here is from genome assembly GCA_035772895.1 of Perdix hodgsoniae. Taxonomy (NCBI): domain Eukaryota; kingdom Metazoa; phylum Chordata; class Aves; order Galliformes; family Phasianidae; genus Perdix; species Perdix hodgsoniae. The sequence continues at coordinate 5,555,506 of JAPSGF010000024.1, read as the reverse complement.
AATCTTTGTGAAAGACTTCTTTTGGTCCCTTTAGAAAGACTCTTAACAGTAATTTCAAAGGGAACCATCTCAAGCTTCAGTGAAGAAAGGATCCTTTCCATTTTCAGTAGTTTGCTAATTCTTAGGTTCATTTTTACTCACATAGTCAGTAAGCAGTGCCATTACTGAGGTAGCACCATGAATATCAAAAATGTTTTCCTATTTAAGGATCCTTTTTGGTCAGAGGGTGTCACCTAAATTCCTTACCTTCTGCAGATACATATGGAGATGGCTGTCCAGAACCATATCCGTTCAGGACAACTTCCCTTCTAAGAAGCAAGAGAAAATTCAGACATGCCATCAGGCTGCACTTGTTGGACGTGCTGGCACGTTGAGCAGTCCTGTGCTGCTGATGGCAACACCATATGGAGCAGATATTGAACTCAGCTTCTAATCATTTGTGACCAGCTATGGTACCAGAACACATGTTCTGATTATCAGAATTGACTCCAACACCCTGGCTGGGCTCTAACTTGAATAATTACGGTCTGTCCTGGAATTTCTCTATAGCATTTCAGTTCTATTTAGTGCTCTGTGCACAGGGCCCTCCTTCTTCTGGAGCATTTGGGATCCCATCTCATGATGTCCATGGCGAACTCTCCACTATTAATAAAAATAGAATTTCTTTAAAAAAAAAAACAAAAACTCTTTCGAAGCAAAAAGCTATGTTGAGCATGCAGGCAAAGAGTTTTATTTTAGCCCCAAGGTAGCAATGAGTCTTTATGTCTGTGTCCATGCTGTCTGACACATCACTTTTCAAGTCAATAAATGAAACACCAGCTCCCTGAGGACTTGCTTGAGGTCCAGGAGCAATGAGAGCATAGGGGAAAGGACAACCTGAGGGCCAAGCAAGTTGTCTCCCCAGGAATATCGCTGGAGTCACTCCAGGGACTGCCCCAGGAATGTACTGTCCTGTAGGAACAAAGAGTTGTGGCCTGTGAGTGCTCTGCACAGCCTGAGAGATGCAGCCCTGATCTCCCTAACCTCATCCACTGGGTACTTCAGTGTACTTTATTTCACTAATATTTGTGAAGGGCTTTGAATAAAGGCACAGAAAGGGTATGAGGTGCACAGCACTACGGACGGTTGTTTTCTCAGTTATCTGTTGTTTGTACCTTGAGCTTTCAATGCATTTCTGTGCCACAAAATCTGCAGGTGTCTCATTGGTCAGTCAACCACGTGCAGCATCAATGAGTGGAACCTTTTTTTTTTAACTCCTTTCCAATTAATGGAAAAAAAGGATGAACATGATCTCTGTCTCTGCTGTTCAGACGTGAGCCATGACAAGCCCTGCATCACCACAGGACAGCAAAGACAGCACAAGATACATTTTTCCACTTCCCCAGCACCATGCTTTTAAGCTGGGAGTTGAGGACCTTGACACATCCCTGTGTCCCACCTGAGCTCCCTCATAGGTGCAGATTATCCCCATGGTTTCTGGTTGGGGTCTGATTCATCATCATGTTGATGTCAGTGCTGCATCACTATCCTGCCAGAACAGTACTTTGCACCCACTTTGCAATCACTTTGAGCAAGTGAGGGCACCAGGTAGGAGACAGGCCAGTCTGGCAGTGAGCAGAGACTCTTCTCTTTAACTGTCTGATATTTTCCAGTCTTCTCATAAGCAGGCAGCTCTTGTTTCCTTCCTAAAGAAGATATATCCTACAAGAGGCTGTTATATAGTGCAGTGAATAACTTTTGATTGTCAGGTTTTCCACCTTAATTGACTGGCAGACAAAAATAAAACATCAGCAACTGTAATAGCTTCATGCTGTCTTTCACTTGAACTTTCCCAAGCACTTTGCAAGCCAGAATGAAATACGCTTCACAGCCTCTTCCGAGGCAGGTGGGGATGATACAATAGAAGGTAGAAGGGAAATAATTTTTTGAGGTTATCTAAGAAACTGAGATATAGTTTCATATCTCTTGATTGACCGTTGCATCCTCTAGGTGACAAGGTGGGAACCAGAATGAAAATCAAGTGTGTGTTCGCTCGTCACTAGGGTGGGCCAAGGAACATCATCTGCTTGCTGAGGGCTACCTTGACAGTGAAGGTTTATTCTGTTTTTCCCCTAATACTGAACCTATCTTTATTGCAAGTCAGGTCTTTGCTTCCTTTACATAATTTCCTGGCCACTGAAAAGAAGATATTGACCTAGAATCATAGAATCACAGATTCATAGAATATGAGGAGCGGACCCCTGTGGGTCTTGGTGTCCAACTCCTGGCTCCACGCACCACCACCCATCCAAACCCTATGTCTGAAAGCAGTGTCCAAACATTCCTTGAGCTCCATCACCTTGGGCTGAACAAAGCAAGGGACGTCACCCACTCCTCACACACCTTGCCTCCTAGACCCTTCCCCATCTCCGTAGCCCTCCTTTGGATGCTCTCTAATAATAAATGTCCTAAAAAGCACATTTCCCCTCTAAAGCTACAGTAGTGTGGAGACAGTGTTTCCAGGATGACTCGGGGCTTTGGAGAACCCAGATGGGCACTGCCCTCACGCTGGGGCCTAGCTGAAGGCGTAGGGGTCCCAAGACGGCCAACGTCCCCAGCACAGAGCAAGGCAGCAGCAGCCGGCAGCTCACGGCATGCCAGGGCACAGCATGCCGAAAGTGGAGCACGAGATGCTGCCGCCCTCTGGGAGAGCCGACAAAACATCTGTGACATTTGGGATGGTTCCAGGACGAGGGAATCAGAAGTGGATCCTGGAAATCTGCCTGTTACCCTAATGAGGATGTTTCTGCATGGTGGCAGAGCGCTTGTGCTCGAGGTTGGCACGTGGGGCAGGTGGACCAAGGGAGCTCCTGATGTCCCAGAGGGTTGCCCCACGCAATGGCCTTTCTGTCTTCTGTGTGAGGGATCGGTTACTGGTTTGCATGGCGTGCTATTGCCTGCGTGACTTCGACTCCCAGGAGGATTTTCCCATTAAGAGAAGGAAAAAAAAGAAAAAGAAAGAAGAAAAAAAAAAAAAAAGCTCTGCATGGGCTTTTAAGCAAACAAAATGTGGAACATGTGTGCACACAAGATTTCACACCCACACACCATTTCCCTTCTAACGTCGCAAATGGCTCGTGCGTGAGGACCTGGGGTGGTGCAAAGGATCAGCACTGCAGCAGAAAGAGGTGGGAAAAACAGGGAAGACAAAGAGAGAAAAAGATGGGCAAATTTCAGTTACCGCTTCATCTTGGAGAAATCATGTAGGTTTTTAGCTCCCCAAAAGGCCCTGCTTTATCTGGTGCTCGATCCAGTTGAAAACACACTGGCATTCCCTTCCTGTGCACTGCCACAAGGATACTGTAAAGCAGGCAAGAACTTGAAACTGTGGTAACAGATCTGGGGTGGCAAGTGGGGATTGGAACCTGATGATCCTTGAAGTCTCTCCCAGTCCAAGCCATTCTATGATTCTATAATTCTATGATTCTAAGTGATTTTGTATACCATTTATTGCCACCAGTCAGTCTGGGCTTTTGGACTCCCAAATGAGCGGGGAGGGCTTGGGGCTGCAATCACAGTATGGCTTCTAAGGCAAAGCTCTGAGAGAGCTTCAGGCTTATGCTTAAAATCTACCAAAGTCTTTATCAACAGCAGCAGGAAAGCATCCTACTAGACCCAGGATTCTGGGAGAGAAAAAAGTACATACATGAAAACTAGACTTTCCCTCTGCATATTGGACAGCAAACTTTTCTGCATGCTTAAAATATCAGTACGTATCCCTCAGTGGAGAACTATATGAAATAAACCACAGCCAGGACTTGGAAACCATGCAAGAAGGTCAAGAGCACGCAGTGCTGGATCTTGCTATAAGTGTCTACATGGTGCTACACCAAATCAAGATGAGCTGTCTATAAACAGATCCTCTATGCTGGCCATATGGGCATGAGGAAGTTCACTCCACCTCAGTGCTAAATTTCACAGCACCAGGTTGGGTCGCCATCAAAATCAACTCAAGGCCATGGCATCACTCCTTATTTCCCGGAGCCGGTTTCTCTGTGTTCACTGAGTGTCCAAAAGCCTCCTCCCCACCGCATCAGAAACACAAACGTGAAACACGTGGCTCAGCTTCATTAAAAATTATGCTAATGAGTTACATCATTTAAATTGCTAATAGGGTCGGCTGTTTCTAGTAAGACATGACAAACAGTCTGGAAAGATTTTTTGCATTTTTAAAGATCTCCTTTATTCCCAAAGGGAAGCAAGTTGTTTCAGAGGGGAAAATATATATATGTATTTACATATACACAGGCACTCACACACAAACATGCATACACACATGCAAATACCTTTTTTTTTTCCTACCTAAAATGCAAGTGCTACAAAACAGCTTTTCTGTTAGATGTGGGCCTGGGTGCACCGAGCTGAATCTGCTTTTGCCATGGCAGTTTCAAGCTTGGGAAAAGTCCTCTTGAGGGTTGCAGGAACCCATGCAGGAGATGCCAAGAGAGTGTCATTTCATCGCTTCAAATACATCCCCACCCTCCACAAGGCACCAACCACTCCCTGAAGACTAACAGAAAGCTGCTCTTTGCAAGGAATGCGGATGAGCAGCAGGCAGGGGATATAAAAGCCACAGGGATGGATAAAGAAGCCAGAAGTGGAACCAGGAGATTTGGTCTTCTGCTCCCTCCTGGGAGGGAATAGTCTGGAATAGGTTATTTTTATAACACATTGGTGTGGAACCTTCTGCAAAGGGGAGTTAAATGGTTATGGCGTGTATTAAATGGGCAGGACACTTGGCTGTCCCATGGCTGGGCATGGTTTGCAGGTCTTTGCATGCCATCAAGACAAATGTTTTCTCTACCCAGCAGCTGTACTGGGAAAAACTGTCCCCTGGGAGCATTTGGAAAACACATCCCTAAGTGGTGATGCCTCTGGGTTGTGCCAGTGTTGGGGGAACAGATGGCAGCTCAGCCACTGGGGACAACCCCAGTAATGTCACCAGGCTGCCAGAGGGAGAGGGCTTCCATTGGAAAGCACAAAGAGGAGAGAGAAGCATCCAGAGGCAAAGCCCAGCAGAAGGCTTTCATGAGAAACACCGTGAGGAGCAAACAGGTGCTAGAGAACCACAGCTGAAATTTTCCAAGGGATCTGGATGCTTTCCACTGACTTCCCAGCAGTCCTTCAGCCAGGAACATCTCCATGTGATGTTATGGTGTTGACCACAGCAAGCAGAGAAAACGTGTTCTCTGCACTCACAGAAGGTGTCATGGCTTTTGTCAAAATCTGAATCCAAGCTTCTCCCAAGGTCGGGCTCCTTGATAGCATCTTAGTGAGTAATCACTGCTTAAACGATGTGTGTTGTTACTTCATGATTTCAGTAGTCGTTAATACATGTCAGTTGTATGGGAGAGCCGTGTATTCACTTTTAATATTAGATGGCTTTTTCTAAAGGCGTTTGCTCTGAACATGCCAGTTCTACAGCGCTTCCTTTCCAACTTTCTGCTTTATCCATGTTTACTCAAAGCCGCAGAATACATAGCAAAAACAGGAACAGCCTATATTTGGGGTTGTCCTTCTGCTGTCGGTTTGGAAAACACGCTTTAGCCCAGATAACTTCACTGTATGGTTTTGTGGGGTTTCTATGGGTGTTTGGATAGAAGTGAGTGCAGATACTACATCCACCGTGGCTCCAAGCTGATGTGAAGCAGGCAGGAGCCCAGTTTTGCCCTGGTGTGGGCGGGGGAGGTGACCATGTCCCTCTTCGAGCAGGGCAGCCATGTCCCCAGTGAGGATGTGGATGCTCCCTTCCTGGAAGCACTCAAGGCCAGGCTGGATGGGGCTGTGAGCAACCTGGTCTGGAGGGAGGTGTCCCTGCCTATAGCAGGGGTTCAAACTAGGTGACCATAAAAGTCCCTTCCAACCCAAACTGTTCTATGATTCTATGATGTGTCATGGGAAGAAGAAAAAAAAGCAACAAAACAAGGGAACCAGCAGGCAACAAACTCCTGCTACACTTTAGTAGTACAGGACGTACTGGCTTATTCTGCCTCTGATGGAATATGATTACATCTGGCATACAATGGGCAAAAAAACTACCCGACAACCATGCAACCATTAAATTAAATTTCAAGAGTCCAATTACAACTTTCTCACAACACAGCTTTAGAAAACGCAGCCAAAGCCCATCACAAAATAAATGCACAATAGCACTGGAAGATGGCTACTCTAATAACAGGCTAGAAATGCCAGCACATGTAACGGTAGTGCTAGGACTGTGTTTATCCTGGTAAAATAAAGACTGCTAGGGACTGCCCCAGCCCAGCTGGAGAAGTGCAGCACATCCAATCCTCCCTGTTCGCCCAGGCAGGGTGATTACAAGCTCTTTACAAGGGTGGATAGTGATAGGACAAGGGGGAATAGTCTTAAACTGAGACAGGGGAGGTTTAGGTTAGATCTCAGGAGGAAGTTTTTCAGCCAGAGGGTGGTGAGGCACTGGAACAGGTTGCCCAAGGAGGCTGTGGATGCCCCATCCCTGCAGGCATTCAAGGCCAGGCTGGATGTGGCTCTGGGCAGCCTGGGCTGCTGGTTGGTGACCTGCACACAGCAGGGGGTTGGGACTGGATGAGCACTGTGGGCCTTTGCAACCCAGGCCATTCTGTGATTCTGTGATTACATCCAGGCGAACTATTAAGAATAATCTCTAACAAAAGTTATTATTGATCCAGGAGTTGGATTCAGTGATCCGTATAGATCCTTTCTAATTTGGGTTTTTCTATGCCTCTGTGTTGCTCTGTGATTCTACAATTATCTTGTATTGGGGATTGTTTAGGTCAGTGCTTCTTGCCCCAGATCTAAACCATGTCAGGGATGTGCTAGCAGTGATCGCTGGGCTCCAGCACCTGTTAAATTCACTAGTTTGGACAGACCCTCCTGTGATATAAATGTTGGTCCCCAGGGATGTGACATTTGGGTCTTGCATCCAATCTGTGAGTCACTGAGGTGGAAGGCAATGAAGATGGAGGCCCCACATCCACACAAACCCGCAGGCGAGGGGAGAACAGAGTCAAGTGGCACTGAACTCAAATGGGCTGCTTTGTGGAGAAACACAAGCATTAACATTTAGGCTGATAAGGCCTTTCCACTTGAAAATGTGCTAAGGCTCATTTGACTGTTACAGAAGGCGCTGAGAAAACCCTTGATATATGTTGAGAGGTTTTTACTATATGTAAGTTATATCCTAATGTTGATATGGATAATATGATACGCACTTCACTAAACAGGTGAAAGTACTTTACTTGCCATGTTTCAAGGGAATTTTGAAAGAAAAATGTATTTATTTATAAGAAGAGGTTGTTAAGAGAGAGATTGTAGCTTGTGTTTCTCATAAGAGGTTATGAAAAAGTGTCAGAGCCACCTTCAAAGTTCACAGCAGGAGCAGCATGAAGATGGGTACACAGTGTTCAGCCATATATAAAAGGTCAGTAGGATCTTCCATCGCACCCAGAATTAGAATAAAGAAACACAATCATTCAAAGTGGAGATGGAATTATGTGCTGTATAAAATCGAGCTTGAAAGAATTACCTCACCTTTAGATTTATTTCAGATGTTAGATCGTATCAGCATAGGTTTGTACCAAGTGTAGGTCCCAAAGAGATGCCTCTATGCTATATAAAAAAATCAACTGCAGTCCTCTAAAAATGTTTTTACATTCATTGAGAGATGTGTACCTTCACAGCTCTTTCTTTTTCTACCTTTTGCTATGCCAACTTTCGGAGATGGGCAGCCATACAGAGAGGCTGAAGCAACATGGAATGTGCATTGCAGAAATCTTCTACGGTCAGCTTGGATTGCACAGCAGTGTAGATCTGGGATGCTTCAGGGTTACTGAGGACTGAGGGTAGAGCTCTACACAAAGCTCTGATCTCAGAGGAAGTTCCCAGACACATCATCTGTGTTGCACATCTTCAGGAGAGGTGGAAAAGTTCTTGTGCTGGGTGGCTATGTGAATAAATCTGTTGGTAAACAGCTACCAGGCTGCTAAGAAGTGAATGGGAACCCTGCACCACTCCGTGCACAGAGCAGGATGACTTGGTTCGGTGAGGCTTTAAGCAAGAGAGAAACTGTGGAAAACACCATTGTGCAATGGGGGTAATTTGTAGCAGAACTCGGCAAGGCCAACAAGGTATAGTCTCAGTGATCAGAACAAGTCCTCAGCATTTTCCCATGGCTCAGCTTCCCAAAATAACTCACAGCTCACAGAGCTCAGCAGCTGCAGCCACGTCCAGCCAATTTGTAGACAAGGCTCCTGGAGCAGCGTAGGGTTGCGTGACATCTCATGCCCCTTGGCCCGAGTTGCCAAGGAGCTTATGTTAGAGCCGGCTTTAGGAGGATGGATAAGCATCTCACTGAAACTACGTGCAATGGTCCACACATCACCACCAGCCATGGGATGCTGTCAGTATGGCAGGACTCTACCAGAGTCGTCAGCCCCGCCACCAGTCATACAGATCCACTGGTTAACTCTCTGTCTAAAACCCAGACTTGGGCAAAAATGAGCTGCTCACTTATGGGACGTGCAGTACTGAGTAAATTAAATTTAAGTAAGCATCGGTAGAAATGTGACTACCCTTCAGCCTGCATTAAGCTCTCATTATTTGTTACAGTTTTTTCCCTATCTAATAGTCTGCAAGGAAAATTAAGCCATGGACAAGAAGCGCTTGGAGAAATCAACCTCTGAAACTCAGCACAGTTATAAGCAATAAGAGCTGCAGAACATCAGTGGTCCCCAGCCCCTTCCAGAACCTGGAGACCCACTTGAAGCAGATACCCTATTTTCTTACTATAAACACGGCCAGGATATGGTCCATGACTGTGCTGTCATTTAGATCAGGGAGAAAACCCCCATTCCCCACATTGGATGTGTCTAGGACATTCAGAGGTGGGACTCAACCAAACAGGACCTTCCAAAAGCTAGTTCTGTCCTCTTGAGTTGGCCTCCTCTTTCTATCTATCAAATTGATATTTTTGAACACGTCCTTTGGAAGAAAATTAATGCTCACCTATAGAACTCTTTCCTTCACAAGGGCCTTTTATCCCCTAAAGTGACAGAGCAGAAGAGGCCTTGAGGAGCAACCAGCCAGACCCAGCACCCATCTTTTCAGTGCACCTCCTATGGGTACCACTCCACTTCATCGTCACCTCCCACAGCTCATCAGCATTACGTGTCCACCTGAGATTTGAGTATATCATCTTGTGACTCCTGACTGGATTCAGAGGGAGGAGTGGGTTGGCAGAAAACAGTTTGAGTAAGTTACTTTCCAAGAGATGTTAAAAATGTGTCAGGAGGAATGTGAGTTGTTGTGACTGTAATGGGAGGACAATCTCTGCTTCTTGCAGTGATATTCAACTCCTACTCACAACCAGACTGAAACTCTGAACAAATTATATTAATGGGTCACCACAGGAATCTCATTCTATTAGCTGAAAAAAAAAAAAAAAAAAGAAAGAAAAAAAATTGGATCTAGGCTGAGGAATCCTGTCATATCCCATACCTCTAGAGATGACCTACTTTAGCTTTGGTTGGATATGTGAAATTTCAGAGCTTAGCAGAGATGCTCGCAGGCATATTTCCAAAGATATTTTAATTGGAAACAAATAATAGTTGGAGAAAAAAAAAAAAAAAACAAAATTTTTAACCACTCATTTCATTGGATATTCGAGGCTTTATTTATAGTAACAAAAACAAAAACATGGATTTATTTCATTTCTTCATAGACAGTTTCTCTTTCCCTTTTCCCCCAGTCTCTTCTTTGATGAATAGGATTGTTGTTCTTTAACAAAATAAATATTTTCCACGGATATTTCCCTTAGGTCATTCATCTCATGTATTCATACACTACGTACAATCTTAGTGATAGCACTTTGGCTGATGCAGTCTTGATTAGTTGCTCGTCAAGGTGAGGTTTTATATTCAGATCTACTCCTCAAGCAATGGTAATTGGTCCTTGCAGCAGTTTACAAAGAGTTGCGAGTACTCCTCCATCACTCAGTGCCCTGATGAAGATTACGCAGGATGCTCAGCTACAACCTCAGCTGATCCATAAAGCTGCCCTTGGTGCAGTAGGCAGGCTGTCTGCCACAGGAATAACAAGAGAGATCATAGATTTAGTAAAAGAAGCTAAAGGTGCAGCTCCCTTCATGATTGGAGCATCAGCTCAGGCACGTCTTGGCCAACGAATAGTTTTCAGGATCCTTTGGATGTACTTTTAACCCCCATGGCACACTGCACAGCACAAGTAGGCTTTTTCTAGGTTTGCCAAGTGGCCTCATGAATACCAAAAAAGGGGTAACTATTCCATGTAAATTACCATTGTATCTTCATCCACACCAAGGTCCCTTGCAAATGTAGCCATTCCTTTTTCCACTGGAAGTGGCAATAAAGGGAAAACATCAAAGGGCAGTCACAGCAGGGACCTAGAGATACAACAGATCTATAAAAACATTTGCACATACAAATGCATGTCTCAGCATAGGATCCCTCTTTGGTGAATACAGATCAGGACCAAGACCCTGTGTTACAGAGCGTTCATCCATCAGTCATTAGAATTTTCTCACGTAAAGCACTTTGATGCTGGTACTGTTAACAAAGAGAGGTATTTCAGTGCACGCACTCATCATTTTGCATGTTGGCCGTCATCGTGCCAGTCTTGTCAGCAGTAAAATCCCAGTGTATGGAGTATGCATTTAGATCAGTAAAGGGAAATATTACAAGCACATATCTGAGAGGATCAGGTGCACAGTGAGTGTATAAGGGTGCAGTCAGGCTGCCCTGACAGCCACAGGGTTGCTGGAGAGGCATCTTCAGAGACATGGAGAGGAGTCCTCAGTCATGGGAGGCCGGCCAATCTGGTCCCTAAGTTTGAAAGAATCCCTTGATTCCTGCCATGTCTTTTCTAGTGGTACAAACCCTCATCTTCTGAAGGAAACAAGCAATGCTTGATAAGGCCTGAAGCCACATAGCACGGCCTCTTGTTTATGTGGCAAAAGGTCTGAAGGTGGAGAGGTTAAACCTAAGCATGTGGCACTGCTTGCCCTTAGCTCTGAGTGCTCTCTCCTGGCTTCCATTTTTGTTGTATCTCCCACTAATCCTTCCTCTCTCATGCCTGATGTAATCTCTTCAAGCCTTCTCCCGTATTGGTGGGTGCTCTTTAATCCAATTACAAGCACTGCTATTTTAAAACTCAAGCTGACGATGCTCCAAGCTCTGCCCAGTCTTTTGCCTGTCCCTGAGGTTTGCTGCCTTGCTGGCAGTTCCAGCACGGATTCATTTGGGGTGATGCACTCAAATATTATCCCTAAGATAAGGCCTAAATCCCCAGGCTCTGCTTTAGTCCCTGCTCAACACATTCACTCAGGAGCCTGATTCTGGTCCTGGGCAGGTCAGGATTTGTGTGAAAGGGACTGAGTCCATGTCCCACTCAAATTCCCTTCCAAAAAGCCACTTGGGTTCTGCCTGCAACTGAAGAAGTGAAACACAAACTGCTTGAATTTTCTTGTCTGATTTTCAACTAATAACTGATTTCAAGTGAGGGAAATAAAACCCAGAATACCCACCAAACTTTCCTCCCATATTGACCAATTTTCTGCTGACATTGCTTACGTTTTCAGATTAGCAGCACTGAAAATAGTAGAACTTCTAATCACATAATCCAAACAAGATTGGTTTCATCTCCTCTTGTTATGGATTTTCCTTCTGGCCTCTCTTTAGACCCCAGAATTTAACCAGTTTCTCTCTACTGGAAAATAATTCCCAGTTGTAAAACCTTGGTTCGATATTTATTTGGCCATGCCATCCAATACCCCAGCCTGGCCCTGGTTCCTCTCCCAGCTGCTGGAAAACCAAAGCAAGGCTGGAAACCTTCTCCAGGTGCAGACACCAAAAGCAAAGCCCTTCTGCAGAGATGTGAAATGTCCCTCCATGCAAAGCCATATAGCTTAAAAATAGGCTGAATATATTACTGGTCAAAACATGCTATAAATATTAAAATCTCGTGCTGCCTGCTGGCAGATTAAATTCAGCTGAACCAATGCAGCATAGAGGGGAGCCTTCGTGCACAGGCCCGTGCTCCGTGGTGCCACCATTCATCTGTGGGATGCGGGGTAGGCAGGTAATGCCATGCTACTAACAGCTCTCTGAGATCCAATTCCTGATTTTCTCCTCCAATCTGTGGCATTCATCAGGATTTAGAAGAGAGAGAGCAAGAACACTCTGTCTGCTAATGAGCTCCTTCCATCTCTAATCTCCTTGCTGCTTTCTGCTCTCCTGTCCCACCAGAGAACACAGAGAAGCCAAACCTATGGGCACATGAACTGCCAAAAAAAAAAAAGGTTGCCACGTGCCATTAAACATCTCTTCATTAGCAGAAGTGCTGCACACAGAGGATGAGGATCTGGATAAACAAGGTCCAAAGGCAGCTCCCCATCCTGCTGGGATAGCACCGCTCTTCCTTTCTGTGTCAGTGCAGATCATTTACAGGATCACAAAAGAGCACTAATTTCAGATGAATGAGGTTGTGTAAGCTCATTAGCATCAACAGTGGCAAGTGCCATCCTTCCTCTTTCCTCACATCACACATGATCGACTTTGGCATTCCCTCTTCCACAAGCACAGTGTTGCTCATGAGTGTGATTCTTCCTTGGTTGGAGGAACATGCTCATGTTTTGAGCCAGCACAGGCACCAGAACAACTGTCTTCACGTTAGTGACACACTGTGTATGTCCCAGGCTGTATATGAGCACTGTGAATGTCTCCCATAATCACAGAATCATTAAGGTTTGGAAAAACTTCTAAGACCATCTAGTCCAACCATCCAGTATTACCAACATGCTACCAGTTACCATCCATGACTTCTTCAAGAACCCAGGCCAATCTGACCACCAAACGATGCAAAGTTGAACTTAAGTGACACTATGGTTCTGCTTGGAGTAATGAAAACATGAATGAATTATTCTAACTCAGCTTGTAGCACAAACATCCATATATAGATACAAAGTGGGGAGTAAGTTACTCTCTTCTGCTTTGGATATCATCACCCACAATTGGATTCTGAGAGTCAAACCACAGAGGATGGAAGAGGCAGAAAGAGATTTTGATTTTCAGATGACCTGAAGCTTAAAGGCTTGTAGCTCTAAGGACACTGCACGAAATTCAGCTCACTACACAGGAGAATCGGCTGGAAACCCCAAGATGTCCTTTTAGCATTATTTTAAATGGTGACATGATCAACCTTCCCCAGTACAGTGAGCGCACCCAACTGATGGAGCAGAGAGAAATGCTCATCCACCTGCTCTTTACCTGTTGTGACCCCAAGGCAAATCCAAAGCAAACTCAGAGCATATCACCCACAGATGTGTCCACCCCTGCACAGGGCACACACAGCTTTATTGCCATTCTACTACCTGGAAGACAAGGCCGACTACCTCCTCACCACAACCATCTTTCAGGAGTTACAGAGAGTGATGAGGTCTCCCCTGAGGCTCCTCTTCTCCAAACTGACCCGTACCAGCACCCTCAGCTTCTCCCCACAACACCTGTGCTCCAGACCCCTCACAGCTTCACTGCCCTTCTCATCAAGGAAGCTGAGATACCAAAGAAAGTTTCAACTGCATAAGTAGGATGGATTTTGGAGCTTTTTTACTGAATTCAACCACTTTGCATAATTACTGAATCCAAAGCAAAGTCGCAGGCACTGACAGGGGAGGCTGTGTTGCATTTAGACCCTCAAACCTGAATTTACAGGACCCCGGTGATAAATCCCCCCATTGCATCCATGCAGCTCCTCTGTAATGCCTTTGTGAGGACAGATCAGAACAAAATTTGCTTTGGCTGCAACTACTAACAGGGAGGAAATGATTGTGTTTTCTCTCATCACGCACAGAAGCCTGGAGCTAAGGAACATTTGCTTTGCCACAGTGCTCTGCACACGATGCTCCACTCCGACCAGCTGCTCCCACATCACAGCCCTGCTCAGAGAAAGCTGCTAGGACAAGAAGCTGCGGCTTCAGAATTATATGAAAGTCTTGCAAGAAAGCTTGCGGAGCCCGCAGCTATATCATGCACTTCTGTGAGTGGAGAGATGAAGCAGCACTGCTCTGCCCACCCAGCACTCAAAGTGAGGCACAAGTGGTTGTTTTTAAAACCCAAACGTTCCAAGGTCAGCGTGTGCTGGGAGACTCACCAGCACCACCAAGTAGCACCCAGAGCCACAAACCAGAGGGGCTTAATGGTCCCCTTGTTTGTACAGGCAAGCACCAAATCTCGTCCCATGGAGAAGCAAAATGTACCACCTACACAAATCTATGTCCTGAAGATCATATGGGCTGTAAGGCTGAGCCTTGGGCTGAGAAGAAAGTACCACACGCATCAGAGCAGGTATAGGTCTGTAGGCCCCATTTAGGTCATAGAACCATACAGTCCTTCGAGTTGGAAGGAACCCTTCAAGGCCATCCATCCCAGTCCCTGCACTGAACAGGGACACCCACAGCTCCATCAGTGCTCACAGCCCATCCAGCCTGACCTTGGCTGTCTGCAGGGATGGGGCACCACTGCCTCTCTGCCTGTGCCAGTTCCTCACCACCCTTATTGTAAAACACTTCTTCCTTATGTCCAATCTAAATCTCCTTTTGAGTCCAAAACCATTTCCCATTGTCCTATCAGAAGAGGCCATGCTAAAGGGTCTGTCCTCTTCTTTCTCACAGCCCCCTTTAGGCACTGAAAAGCCAAAAGCTGCCATAAGGTCTCCCCAAAGCTTTCTCTCCTCCAGGTTAAAATGGCTATGTAAAGTTTGGCTGCAAATCGGTGAAATCAGCTGAGTTTGTCTGCAAGGAGTATAAAATGAAGTCCTGCTCAACAAACAAATGGCAGATGGATAGTGCCATTAGAACGTACAGATATCCCTCACACCAAAGCCAGACGTTTCAGAGCTCTGCCTTGTGCCTCAGTAATAGACTACAGGAAAAGAAAGCATTTCCAAACATGTAAATCTGAGATTAGAGTGTTCAATCCAGCTGAGTTATGTCTGCATAACTTCCAACAAAAAATATATATATACCTTAGGGATAGACCCTAATATTAGTTTTTGGATGCTTTAAGGAATCTGCAGTGCAACACCTCCTGATTAGCCTCAACTACACAAACTTTGTCTGATAAATTGGAGATTTATGTAAGTGGAAATAAAGGGGAACTAGAAGAAATAAGAGGACAAGCTCTTTAGCAGGGTCTGTTGTGACAGGACAAGGGGAAACAGTTTCAAACTGGAACGGGGAAGATTCAGATTGGATCTAAGGAAAAAACTTGTTATGATGAGGCTGGTGAGGCAAATGATTGCCTAGAGATGGATGCCCCATCCCTGCAGAAAGCCAAGGTCAGGCTGGGTGGGGCTGTGAGCACCGATGGAGCTGTGGGTGTCCCTGTTCAGTGTGGGGAGCGGGACAGATGGCCTTTGTTCCTGCTGCACACCATGGCATCCCACCCCACCAGAATGCAGCACTCAGTCCCTGGAGCAAGAGGCTGAGAGGTGGGCACAGAGTGATGTGGAGCTTTCTCGGTTATATCGGAGTGTGGGGCTGTCAGGGATGGGAAAATATTCACGCACGGTCTGGTTTTTCTCCTCCAGTTAGCTGAGCCAAGATGACATTCAAGTGGGAAGTGGAATAAATATATGCAAGAAGTCTCTTTGCAAAGTTATTTAATTCACCAGAAGGGACATTTAAACATACAGCAGCACCTTATTTACATTGAATTTCTCTTTTTGCACCCTGTAAACATCAGAAGCAATTTCTAATAAATTACAGTCCAGGGAGCAGCAAATCAACAGTATCACCTGAGTTGTTTAAACGAATTCATTACAAAACACGTTGCCTTTTTTCCCTGTGACTTTCTTCAGGTCGCATTTGAAAACATTATTCTTCTGAGTTTTCTTTTTGGGATACATGTGCGTAAAAATATCTTCAAGGAAGAAGAGATTATATTTTAAACGTTATTGCCCTTGACCTCACATTCCTTTGAATGTATTGTGGCCGGGCCTTTCTGGCAGCACCATGGCCAGTGGCACCTAGCAACAAACAGCCCAGCAGCCGGCATGGGATGGCTCGATTTGAGATCACAGATTCAGCCGTGGAAGAGTTTGAAAAAGAAATCCTTAACATTTCTATGACCTCTAGGCTTCTCTCTACCAGTAAGGATGTTCTCCATGAAGTAATAGGAAAATGTAATATTGTTTGCTGGTATAATTGGATGTGCTCCTGCGCTGTTATCAAAGCACTGCCTCTTGCTGATCATGAATAAGGCACAGGGTGAGGGTTGGTGCTGGTTGCTCGAAGGGAAAAAAATTACAGCAGCAATTTCAGACGGTATGAGGGCAACTGGGACTTTTCCTTGACCTTCATTACAGGCGCAGGGAGGGACTCTGAGAGAGGTCCTTTGGTTTGGGTGTCAGTCTGTCTTGTCCAAGTCTCCCCCGTACTGAAAGTAGGATTGGAGGAAACCCCAATAACACAGTTACCAATGTTTGAGGTTAGCACTGATGATCCTCACAACCCTGCTGCACTCTGCTGCTGCAGGCATCGGAAGAAACCACTGAAGAGAGGA
Source organism: Perdix hodgsoniae (assembly GCA_035772895.1). Taxonomy (NCBI): domain Eukaryota; kingdom Metazoa; phylum Chordata; class Aves; order Galliformes; family Phasianidae; genus Perdix; species Perdix hodgsoniae. Next base: position 5,538,875 of record JAPSGF010000024.1, on the reverse strand, counting down.
ATGAGGATTTGGGGATATTACGAAGTGCAGCACTGAGGGCTGCTCTTGCTGTCCTGCATGGCCCTGACTGCTATTTATTACAAAACCAGGAGATGAAAGACAAGAAAGGGGAATCTGGGGAGAAGTGCTAAAGAAGCGGGTTCATCCACAGAAGCAAAGTCTTGTCTTAGCAGTTCTGAAAAGCTCCTGTAGGCCACAAATGGCTGGGTGGAGAGGTTCAAGTAGCTGCTGTCTGCCCTGCTTTCTCTTCCTTCGTTTATAGAAAGCCATGAGAAATATTTCATTTTCTTTGTTGAGACAGTTTCCTGCACTCAGGCAGGCAGAACAAGTGCATTTATGCTCTCACTCCAGAACTTGCTGATGGCCCTGAGTGGCAACCGGAGACTGGGACTGGGCTTGTAACAGCTTCAGAAATTCAGCAGTGAAGTGCTTTTGCATTGGGTGAGAATGAAGAGAGATCTTTAATCAAACAGCAGCGTGCTGGATGAACTCAGCTGCCCTCCAGAGCAGCCACGGCTACAGATGAAGGCTTTTTGCCAAGGTAAAGTGGTCTCCCCTTACCTCCCGAGGTCAGCCATCCCTTTGGAGGTGTGTAGCTGCCATTAGGCAAAGCCTGGGGAGACCTTGGGCGTGCACCCAACTTAGTGGTACCTTGGGGATGCAAGACCCTAACTGTGTTGACCACCTTAGTAAAGCCCTTCATACAGAGGATAGGGAGCTGTTATAGAATAAAGAATCAAGCTGAACTGCTAGAGCAACACAGGCTGATGAACCAGAAATCCATCCTCAACCCAAAATGTTGGATCACTCTGTTTCCCACTTCTCATTCACCCTAGCTGGGCCCAGAGCAGATGTGGAGGGCCTTGGTGATTAATCATATATTTATGAATAAATACTCCTGTTCCAGAGCCTTTTTCCTTATCTGTGAGGCCATGTCTTTGGAGTGAGATGGCTGTGACCATGGCATATGTGTGCAGTCAGAGTCTTTCTTTGGTGACTCCAGAGAGCTGCCATCTTCAAAGCCCTCCTGGGGCAGATCTCAGCACTGGACAATCAGTAGCTCAAGTCTGGAGAGACAAATCCCACTCAGCTGCGAGCAGGGAGACTTGACAAGCGTTTCAGCTTGTTTTTCCCACCTATCAAAGGGCTGAAGCATCTTTTATTTTTATTTTTTTCAATGAACACAGTCAGAATGTATGGGGTTTCTCTTCTCACAGCAGAGGATATGGGCCATACTCCATGTCCAGTAGGGTCCTCCCAATTTCTGCACCCAAAAAGTACCCTAGACTCAATAGGGAAAAACCTACCAGGCCTTGAGACAAGAAGGAAGACTTTTCCTTGGATATAATTGTTTCCTTTCTCACACCTCCCATGGCAGACTGGCGGTCTGCTCATCTCTCCGCTTCTACATCAATTGCAGAGGTTAGCACATCTCCTGAATTTTGGAAAAGGCGCCATTTGTTCTTCCAGTCTGTAATATTTGCTATGAACATTCGCAATGAATATTTGCTCTGTGTTTTGCTGATGAACTAGATAGGTTCACTGGCAAGTTGCTTAAGGAGAACAGATGGAGATGATCAAAGAGGAGGGCCCAGACTTTGAAGATGTGGCTCAGTTATGGCAGGACTCTCTCTCATTAAGGTCTCTCTCCTCCCTACACCTCAATTCTGCGTATACAAAATAGGGTTAATTCTCCATCCTTTACCCAGTGTGTGAGTCTTAACTGACATTTTTGAAGAAACTCTCAGAAGACCTAGGCCAGGGAATGCTTTGCCATCCCTGTGCAGGCATCCTTCCAGGCATTTCCCAGAATCCTAGAATTACTAAGGTTGAGAAAGACCTCTATGATCATGTAATCCAACAGTCAACCCATCTCCACCATGCCCATTAAACCATATCTCCAAAACCACATCCCAGCTTTGTTAACATGCCCGTGGATAGCCCCAAGACATCAATTCCAGCTTTGCCTTTTGCCTGTCATGATAGGGCAACTGTAAATGGCTTCAGACTAAAGGAGGGGAGATTTAGATTGGACGTAAGGAAGAAATATTTTGCAGTAAGGGTGATGAGGTGCTGGCACAGATTGCCCAGAGATGCAGTGGTGCCCCATCCCTGAAGACACCCAGGGTCAGGCTGGATGGGCTGTGAGCACTGATGGAGCTGTGGGTGTCCCTGTTCAGCAGGGAGTGGGACCAGATGGCCTTTAGGAGTCCCTTCCAACTCAAACAATTTCATGATTCCGTGGTTCCAACTCCCCTGCACTGAACAGGGACATCTTAGGAACTGGACTTTTGGAGGAAAAAGCAAACTGTTTGGGAGGCTGATGTACCTGAGGGCCATGTATTCAAGGGCCAGGGAGCGAATATCACCCAATTAGTAGTCAGTAACCGCTAGCAGGGTGAGATGATTCAGGTCAGATTATTCCCTCATTGCTATTATTGCTATTCTGGTTTAAAACCAGCTCCCCTTCGACGCTGCCACAAGTGATGTGAAGTGACGCATTGTTAATCTGGGTCGCAGGCACATTGCAATCCATCACCTCACCTCACTCCGGCCCCAGCCACGCGTCGAAACACTTTTGTGCTTTCGGTGACTGCACACTAAGTCTATGTTGATTGCTCCAAGCATCATCTCGGAAAGTTAACTAGCGTTAAAGTGTTGATAATGCCCCACTTTGGCAATCATATTTGCATAGCGCACAACAGAGTTTCGCAGCAAAAATTATCTTAAGTGGTGTTTTTCATCAGCCCTGTCAGTCTCGCACTGTTTGTTCTGTCGCGGTGCGTGGGGCATTTGGTGACAAACGGCGACAATGGTTTTCTTCTCGGCATTACGTTCTCCTGTAGTCACCTCTGCCTGTAGGGAGAGCAGGGGACGCAGTGGGAGCAGAGGAGAAGGAATTGGGATTTTATTTCTGGTTTTGGTTCTATTGTTACCCCCTCTTTGGCAAATTATCCCTAGTATTCATAATGCTCCCTTCCCGTTGCTGAAGGATTCCCATGGGCACTGAGCATCCCATGCATCAATGGCCACAACGGCCGACTTCTCTTTGTCTGGGGCTGCCACCACCAAAGGCCTTCTCCTCCATACGTCCTGCACAAGGCGCTCCATACATCACCAGAGCGCAGCTTTTCCATTTCTTCTGAGCTCCATTTTCTTTCAAACGCAGCAATATTTTCCAAAGATCACTGAAACATTTCCTCAGCTTGGGAATAAAATCCTTCGGAGTTCAGGGATAAGAGATCTCCATAGCGATGTATTTCGGGGCTTTTTTTGGCATGTTTTTCACTCTTCATCTCAGTGTTGTAGCAGAATTTAGGGCATCAATTTGCTCCTAACCTGCATCGCTCGGAACTTCAAGCCATCATTCTGCAGCTTCTACGGTGGCAAGTTCTCATTTCAGGCTCTGCTTCTGTCATGCAGAATAACGCACAGGGCAAGCTTTGCTCTTACACTGCTAAACACAGCGGTAATAAAGCTCAGCCTTATCACAGAGCGGGTGTTCAGCCCGCACACCCCCTCCATACCTCGAGCACTTCACCCCCCACTGTCATTAGGGATTCAGGCTCTGCGTTGCGGCGGGGGCAGGGAGGGACGCGTGGTGCTACGCTGCAGATTTCATGCCACGCAGGTCGCCGCTTTGCTGGCACAATCCTCCCGCAGCAAGGTCGGGAAGGGGGAAAAAGTGGGGATTGCAAAATGGTTCCTACCACCCCACAGAGCAGGGCACGATCCCCTGGGCATTAATAGCAGCCCCATCACAGCAGAACGTATTCCTGCTCGCACGCATCCAGCAATGCAGCTCCTGCTCCCAGCACAGAAGCAAGGGAAGGAAAGCAGCGATTCCATCCTCGCGAAAACAAATTCTGTGACACAAATGCAAGCCGACATATGGTAAAAATTGCCTGCAGCCCTGCTGATTTACAGAGCTGCTTTCACTGGCGGAGAATTCATTAAAAATCATTTCATAATGGCTGTATATACATAAAAAATATTGACTTGTGTAAATACCAACCGGGAAGGTATTGCAGGTCTAGGTTTGGTTTTATTTTCCATTTCCTTTTCTTCATCTTTTCTCTTTTTTCCCTTTTTGTTTTGAGAACTGAAGGGAAAAAAACTGTACAAAGCCATGGGATGGATGTAGGGGAGAGCAGAGGTATGCTTGGCACCGTTGCTGCTTCAGCCGCTACCTGGGCCATCTGCTCCATGGGTCAGCGGTGTGCAGGGACAAAAGAAAATAGGGAAATGCTTCTACCTGCATCAGGGCTCCCTCCTGCCCTGCAGAACAATAATGGAATAATGGATACACACGGGGATGTCACTGGGAAGCAGAGGGGTTTCAAGGCCAGGAGCTGCTATACTGAGAGTGGCTCAGAAAGAAAGAGCAAATTCCAGCAAGGCGAGGCGAGTTCTGGAGGTAATCTGCTTTGCAAATGGCCATGATGTGGATGTGGGGAAGACAGAGCACGCAGCGGGCTCACAGATTCCTGCAGGTGTATCTGGGAGAGCACCAAAATCTCACAACCATGCCAAAAATCGTATTCCCAAAATATATGTTGCACTCAAAGTGCCCAGCGGTGCTCCAGAGGATATCTGTCCTTCTATTCCCTTCTTTTACTCCCAAATCACTTGCTTAAATACAGCGCGTTACGTTAAGCCCTCAGCACGGAGACCTTCGTGTGATTATTTTTCCCCCTCGAGGAGAACCCAGAAATACATCACCGAGTATGAGAGATGTGGGGTGGGAGGGCTGTGATGGCTTTTTGGTTTGGGGGTTTTGGGGTTTTGGCGTTGCTTTTTTATTTGCCTCTCAGCCTCTATCCAGCAGATGAAATATTACTCATAGCGTGGAAGTGGTCTACGGTCCGCCAGCTCCCATCCACAGCGACACAAAGCAGTGATGGCTGCGGGCTTGCAGAGGGATGCTCTGGGGGGGTTCATTAAGATGGAGAGGGCCACAAGCAGGTTTTCATCCAATGGCTCCAAGGGGACAAAGTTTGGGCCCGTTTCCTACATCAATCCCCATGAACGCTGCCCAAACTGCCCCACGGAGGGAGAATTTCCACATTAATCTGAACCAGGAAAGGGGGAAAAGCTGCTTCTGCGCAAGACGAGATCTATTTATATGCTGCAGAAATCGACCTCCAGCCTGTTACCATAGATAACAGCATTATTTCTCTGCTGTTATCCCCAGCAGCTTCTTTTTCCCCCATCATTTTGCCCTGTTCCTGCCTGTGGCCTCAGGAGCTACTCTCTGGCTTTAGAACAAATTACACTGGGGAAGCTGGGACGAGGGAGCTGCTCCCCACAAAGCCCAAATGGAGCTTGGGTTCCCCACATGCAGTTCTGCAGGCAGACAGCCATAGGTGGCTGCAGCAACGGCGAGATGAATTTGACCTTCTGCAACCCCCAGCAGTTAAGCCAATATTTCCCATGGAAATTATCAAGATGTTCTTCCAGTGAGGTGCTGAGATTTTTGTTTGGAATCTGTCCCTAAATGTACCCAGTACCATTTTGGGGAGCTGTAAATGCAGGGTTTCCACTCCTCGGGATGGGGAGGTGATGGGATTTGGTGCTCTTGGATGGGAACGAGGGGGGTTAATCCTTTCCTTTGTGGTACGTCCCAGATAAGCAAGTTAAAGCTGAAGTTTTTGGGGTGGGTTCTGTCCATTTGTACTGCAGTGCTGTGTACAGGGTTGGACACAACACTCCAAAAAGGAGCATCCTCTTTCCCCAAAGCTTTGGGAACCATGCGGTCATTGTATGCAGAGCTCCCATAGCACGGAGAACTTAGGGCAGGAAAGAGACATTTGCCCCATCCCTTGCAACAGGGATTCTGGGGAAGGGGCTTTGGGTTCCTCCCACCATGGGGGTGGAGTAGAGGAGGGAGAAAATGGGGAAAAAGAAGAGGCATCTCCAAGCTGAGCCGAATTCTCCTCGCATCCCTTCCCCATCCCAGGCTGCCGAGCGGGGCCGCACACATATGCCGTGCCATATGGAGCTCCGTGCTCCTGGTCAATCGGATCTTTAGGAGTTTTATCGTTTAATTTCTTAATGTGCTAATAGCGCAAAGGGAGGGGATGGATGGCTGGGTAAGCCTGAGGATTTGTGTTTTTTAAGAGAGCGTAATGGATTTTCAAGCAGGTCGGGGTGGGATCATAACCATGTCGGCAAACTTGATGGGGAGAACGCAAGAGAGCGAGACAGAAAAGACCCAGAAAGAGCCTTGGGGGCATTCATGCACTCCCCGTGGCTGAAATGCCAGCTGAAAATTCTCAAACCCAAATACATGGGATTTCACCCCCCGGGCTGGGGGGAAAAACACCCTGAGGTGTTCAGAAAAGGCTCCGTCTCCACACTTTGGCTCTGCATACAAAAGGTCCCTGAACCCCTGATTCTCAGTTTCCCCATTGGTGGAAAGGAGGGATTGAATTTACCTCCCTCAGGGTCTGTGCTCCTGCAGAGTCCTGAAATGGGATCATGGCAGGGAAGATGTTAAGGAAGGATACATAAAACAAACAAAAAAAAAAAGCAGAAAATGATTTCAGTAGGCAACAACATCACAACTTTTCCCCTCCAAGTGCTACACAGATTTGTCTGCTTTCCATAAACCTCTAAGACAACAGAAAACCAAGGAGATCCATCAGGCAGAGCACAGCCCCGGCCCAACGCAGCCTCGGCCCCATGTCTCCGAAGGGATGCTCTGCTGCCGGCTGCTGTCAGCCAGACCTTGAACATCCCTGTTCCCATTTGAATTGCAAAGGGCTTGAAGCAGGTATATGGGAAATACGGGTAAATATGGATTATGTTAGTGGGGTGTTTTTTTTTTAGCCTTGAGTAATACTGTGTCACATTTCTCTTTGCAAAGGGCAGGCTGATGGGTTTGGGGGCTGCTAACGCTCCCCTGTGATTTGCATAGCATCTTAGAATCATAGAATGGCTTGGGTTGGAAGGGATCTCACCATCAGATTTTGAGTATTTCCTTGAAAACTCCTCCAGTTCTGTGCGCTGGGATGAAATGCCATTAACGTAATGGACACAGAGCGATGCGGCGCAAAGGAGAAAGGGCCGCTGCTCGCGGCACCGACATTCCCAGCACATCGCGGGGAGGGGGAGGAGAGGGGGGGGATGCTGCCATGCGGATTTTTCCCAGCAGCTCCTAGGCCTTAGGGATAAAAAAAAAAAAAGAAAGAAAGAAAAAAAGAAAACCAGCAAAGCGTTTCTCTTGATGCAGTCGGGAGGAATATGAGCGCGGCGCAGCGCTGTGCGTCGCCCAAATGATCTCAGTCTGCGCTGCTATCCCACAGAGGGCACATGCCCTTGGTAGGAAAGCACCGGGCAGGGAGAAAGGATTTCCTGTCTCTGCCTCAGGGGCTGAGCCTGGGTTATGCTGTGAGGTGCCCTGGGACGGGGATGGGGTGTGATGGGCTGAGAGCGGCGATGCTGGGGGGGCACTGAGTGCATAGAACAGGTGGATACACAGTCGTGTGCTTCATCCCTCTGTATGAGGGCAGAGATGCCCACATCGTGCATTTCGTCCCTCTGTATAAACACAGAGAACCAACCCATGATTTTCATCCCTCTATATAAATACATAGATGCACAAAGCATGCGTTCCATCTCTGTATAAATGCATAAATACCCGATCCATGTGCTTTGTCCCTTTCTATAAATGTAGAGATGCCCATTTCACGCGTTTCATCCCTCTGTATCAATATATAGACCCAAACCATGTGTTCCATCCCTCTACACAAATGTATAGATACCCAATCTGCCTTCCATCCCTCTATATCAATGCACAGATACACAAACCATATGTTCCATCCCTCCATAGAAGTACATAGATGCCCAAACCACGCGTTTCACCCCTCTCTATGAATGGATAGATACCCACTCCCTCTCTATAGGGCTATGGACACCCATACCACGCACTTCTAACCACTGGACCTCCCCATAAACAAAACCCACACATTCTTCTCCTTGAGATTCACCTTGAACACAGGGAGACGGGATGGGCTTCATCATCATCATCATCATCATCATCATTATTAGTATTATAATTATTAATTTCCCCAACCGCCATCAGCAAAGCGGCTGGGGAAAAAAAAAAAAAAAAAAAAAGGAATAATAATAATAAAAAAAAAAAGCCAAAATAAGAAAGAAATAACAAGAAGGCAGCAGCTGGGGAGGCACTGCAGCCCGCTGCAGCCCTGGGAGCTCAGCCCCACGCCACTGCAGTGATGTCAGCCGCACAACACAGCCGCTTCCACCCCCAGCCCCTCGCACACGCACGAGTCGCAAGAAGAAGAATTCATAATTACAGTAGCGTAGCCATGAAACCATCGGGGGGGGGTGGGGGGGGGGGTTGGGGGGGGGGGGGGGGGGGAAGGGAGGGGGGGAGTCTTTTTTTTTTTTTAAAGGACCTATTTTCCTATTATTATTATTATTTTATTATTTTTTTTTTAGGGCTGCACCCAGCTCTGCAGCAGCATCCTCTCTCCGCAGCGGGGCCGGGTGGAGGCCAAGGGGGGGCACAGCGAGCAGGGGGCTTCCAAACATCACCCCCTCCCCATCCATCCATCCATCCATCCATCCATCCATC
>JAPSGF010000024.1:5512458-5529873 GCA_035772895.1 Perdix hodgsoniae | reverse complement strand
CCCCCCCCCTCCCCTTCACCCCCCAGCAGCTGCCCCGGCCATACATCCTCCCTACAAAAGATCCCAATTACCCATCGGCTGCCTCATTATACCCCTAACACAGAGGCGTGTGCGAGCGGTGGAGGGGAGGGCTGGGAGAGAGGAGGGGGTGGCAGCACCTGAATTATTCAGAAAATGCAAAATAAAATAAAATAAAATGAAATTCAAGAAACAGCAGAGGGGGGGGAGGTGGAGGGGACCGCGACCCCGCGGCCTAAAGCTGAGTGATGCCCCTCAGAGCCCTGCAGCCCAGCGCTGCTCTGCCACCACCCCACCTTCTCATATTCTTCCTCCTTTTATATCCCTATATCCCTTTTTTTTTTTTTCCACCTTATTTTTTTTTATTCTTCCTCTTGTAGGCAGAGGTGCCTGACAGCCCATCACCTACCCTGTGTCCCACTGGGGCCCTTCTCCCATCCCTTCTCCTATCCTCTTTCCCATCCTTTTCTCCCAAGCTCTTTCTCCTACCCAATTTCCCATCACCTTTCCCATTCTCTTTTCCCATCCCTTCTCCTTAACATTTCTCCCATCTTTCTCCTATCCTTTTTTCCAGCCTCTTTTCCTATCTTTTTCCCTTCCTTTTCCCCATCCCTTTTCTCATCATTCTCCCATTCCTTCTCCCATCCTTTCTCCTCATCTCTTTCCCCCATTCCTTTAACCCATTCTTTTTCCCATCCCTTTCCCATCCCCTGTCCAATTCCTTTTCCCATCTCTTTTCTCCCTTCCTTTTTCCCATCCCTTTTCCGTTCCCTTTCCATTCCCTTCTTCCATTTCCTCTCCCATCCTTCTTCCCATCCTCTCTCCCACCTCCTCTCTGCAGCTGGAGCCCACCCACTACTCTCACCCCTCCATCCCACAGCCAGCCCAGTGTTCCCAGCAGGAGCCCAGCACTGGCCAAAGCCAACCCTTACTGGAGGTTCCTTATGGCCTGAGGCCCCCAGATCTCTTTGCAGCTCTGTGAGCAGACTTTCACCTTCAGGATGGGAGCGGAGACGATGGCTCAGGGTCCGTGGGACAGCTCCTTGCACCCCCCCAGGGGTGCTGCAGGTATTTGGGGACAGCCCAATGGGGCGCGCTGCGGATGCCGCAAGGATCCCGTCGGGTTGCGCCGTGCCAATAAAGCTCTTTTCGCTGCGGGTTCCCGCATCCTCTCTTTTGTTCACAGACATTTCTCGCTCTTCTCTTTCCAGCCTTGGTTTCCCCACCAAGGTCCAGATGGGGAGGCAAATAAATACCAAAAGCCTCCCCAAAATAAAAACCCAAACAAGAACTGGGCAACCCACCGTCGCCCTGCTCATCCTCACCCTCAACCACCAAGAGAACCCAAGCTCTTCCCTGTTAAGGAATAACAGGGAGAATAGAAGAGATCTGGGGTCTCTTCTGTTTGGGGTCTCTTCCACATGGAGCCTCTTCTATTTGGAGGCCCTCACATTTGGGGTCCCTTCATTTGCAATCCTTTCCATTTGGGGTCCCTTCTATTTGGGATCCCTCCCATTTGGGGTTTCTTCTATTTGGAGTCTCTTCTATCTGGAGACCTTTCCATTTGGGACCCCTTCATTTGGGATCTCTTTTGTGTGGAATCCCTTCCATTCGGAGTCTTTTCCCTTCGTTCTCTGCACACTGAGCATCTCTGCAGACAACCTCACCCTTCGGTGAGCCTGCCGAGCTGCTGTTCTATTACTGAGTATGGGAAATGCTATCAAAATGACCTCCCCTCCCTGCAAAAAAAAACCATTAATCCCTTGTAAAAGGGCTGGGATGTAGAGACACCACGAGCTCCAACCCAAAGGCCTGGGACCACGCTGGGGTCCCACCAGGAGCTGCCAAGGAAGGGGAGCTCTTACTAATATCAATCTCCATAATTATTACGGTGCCCAGAATAAATCAGGCCCAGGGTTTCTCCGTGGTCTTTGCCCCTGGGATGAGCTGCGAGGTGGCCCCTCCTCTCTGGGGTGGACACTTTGGGTATGGGAATAGCGTGGGGTGGGGGAGGCAGATGCATTAACGTTGGGTTTTTTTTGCTGCGAGGCGGAGGAGGAGGTGGCGCAGGTTTATTCTGAGCACGTCAGCTCTCCATGTCCCCTCCTTCCTCCCTCCGCCCGCAGTCCGATGTAAACACAGCCACTCAAAACTGCAGCCCCAAACCTTCCTTGGAATACAGGGGGGTGAAGCAGCGCCATCACTGCAGCGATGCCCCCGGATAACCCACGGACATCCACCCCCAAGGTCGGGAACCAGAAGGGGACAGGGATGGGACAGTGGTGGAACAGGGATCCAAGGTGCGCAGCCGCATCCACCTGCAGTGCTGTGCCATTTTTAGCCCCCCCTACCCATAGCCAACCCCTTCCCCATCTGTTTGCGTTGGTTTGACGTGATGTTGGAAATCCCTCACTTTCCTTCATTTCCCCGGTCTCCATCGAGTCTCAGTGTGGCTAATGGCCCCAGCCAGCACATCCATCCACCCGTGCCCATGCAAGACGATGGGTTTCACACAGCAAAGTCTTCTCCTCATCCCTGTAGCATTCAGCTTCTTTCCTGGGTTTATTTTTATGCCGGATGCCTCCTTGAGCAGAGACCCAACGCATCTCCTAGCAGCAGCAGACCAAGTGGGCGTTTCATTGGGAAAATCTAATCAGGATTCGAGGGGAAAATCCTTTCTAAATGTCTCGGCTAAGCAGTGAGCTCTATTCAATTGCCTAGGCTATAAAAAGGACCAAGAGTCCCCTATTTTTTCCAGGACCATTTTTCTGAGGTCTGCAGCTCATTCCCAGCCACACACCTCCCAGGAGCAGGGCCACAAATCACCTCCATTGCCCTAAGTTTAGCTTGATGATGAGCTCATAAGCATTGATCTTGGTGGCACTGTCACATTACGGGGTCGGGCAGCGAAACTGCATGCAATACCCTGAGGAGAAGGGACAGCCAAGCCTGGCACAGTGGTGATGCTTCCACATACCACCCCAACCCTGATATTAAAACATCTCCAAACAAAGCATCCCCTAAAAATATATGTATCCCTACATCACAAATGCCCAGAATTGGGCCAATAATGAGACTAATCCCAACCAGAACCGTTGAGACCCAAGAGACTAGGTTTGCTCCAAGCTCACATGGGTGATGAGAGACCAAAGGAAGAAAACCTACAGGCTTTGCCCATTGTGGGTCTGGGAGGAGAGGAGCTGGAAGGCAGTCCTCTGCTGAGGATGCAGGATGCTCTGTTTCCATGGCACTTGCAGAGTTGTGCATGCGTGTGCACAGTCCCAAGCAGTGCAACAGTGATGGAGTGGTGATGCTGCTACAGCATCCCAGTGTCTGTGGGGCTTTTCACATGCTTTGATCCACTGCCAGGGGACAGGGCTGAAAATCAATGCACAGAGGGGAAAGGGAACCAGGAGTCAGCTGGTCTCAGGCTGGAAATGAGGCTGTTCTGCAAGAAGGGATGAATCTGCTGGGAGATGAGTAAGGAAGAGAGATCCCCACAGCTTCCTGTTACAGTCCCAGACACATCCTGACCTCCTCAATGGGACCAGGTGGGTTAGAAGGCAAGAGCTGTGTAAGAAGAGTTCAGGAGATTTTTGCCCTCATCCAGAGTTTTAATGGGGACACAATGCGAGATGTACAAATCTTTAATTGCTATCAGTACTTGGAAGGGTATGAATGGAATCAGCACCCCTCATGTGAATCTGTACATCGTGGCACATAAATACATTTATACCTGTCCCAGAAACCCCGATCCCTAAAATATCCATCTCCTCATTCCATGTAAGCTTCATGATTTTAGGACACAACACCATCCCAGCCCTAAAGGTCATATTAGGAGGATCCTGAGCCCTTCTCAACCCACAGCAAGAAAGCAGCATTTACAAGTCACTATGGGTCACTCTCATGGTCTTTTGGGATCATTTCATCCAAAGTGTGGTTAGACATTAGGAAGAAGTGCTTCACAGTGAAAGTGGTGAAGAGGTGATACTGGCTGCCCAGAGAGCTGAGGGTGCCCCATTCCTGGTAGTGCCCAAGGCTATGGATGGGGCTGTGGAGAGCTTGGGCTGTGGGAGATGCCCCTGCCCACGGCACGGATTGCAGTGAGGGGTGAACTGGGTGGCCAGCAGGGACAGGGAGGTGATTGTCCGCCTCTACTCTGCCCTTGTGAGGCCCCACCTGCAGTGCTATGTCCAGGTCTGGAGCCTCCAGTACAAGAAGGACAGAGAGCTGTTGGAGAGGGTCCAGAGGAGAGCCACAAAGATGATCAGGGGACTGGAGCACCTCCCCTACAAAGACAGGCTGAGGGAGCTGGGCTTCTTCAGCCTGGAGAAAAGAAGGCTGCGGGGTGACCTCACTGCAGCCCTTCAGTGCCTAAAGGGAGCCTACAAACAGGAGGGGAATCAACTCCTTGAAAGGGTAGAGAACTGCAGGACGAGGGGAAATGGTTTGAAGTTGAAGGAGGGAAGATTTAGGTTGGATATCAGTGAGAAGTTCTTTACTATGAGAGCGGTGAGGTGCTGGAACAGCTGCCCAGAGAGGCTGTGGATGCCCCGTCCATCCCTGGAGGTGTTCAAGGCCAGGTTGGATGGGGCCCTGGGCAGCCTGGGCTGCTATGAAATGTGGAGGTTGGTGGCCCTGCGTGTGGCAGGGGGTTGGAGCTTCGTGATCCTTGAGGTCCCTTCCAACCCTGGCCATTCTGTGATTCTATCTTTATGGACCCTTCTAACCCAACCTATATATTGATGCGCCCACTTATTTTGGTGACCTATTGCTGCCTTCCCAAATGTGTTAAGGATTTCAGCAGCACACGGAGGCTGGAAAATGCTGCTTTTGCCCTGCCGGTGCTTCATGCTCGCTTTACCCCACTGATGACAGATCAGAAATAAACCAAGAGCCCGTCTCCCCTTCAGCACCCCCTCCTCCCCCAGGCACAAAGCACAGCGCGGAGCATATCCAGATAGGGAAAGGCAAATGGCTGTGGAGGGAGGAGGAGGCTGGGGATGGAGAGACAGCAGCCATCAGTGCACAAACCTGATACAAATCCCTTGGCCACAGCGACATATGGGGATTTCTCCTTTTTTTTTTTTTTAATTCCTTTTTATGAACATTTGCTTATTTGTATGGAGACGATTTTATTTTAAACCAAGATGTGCTGAAGTGTTTCCATGTGGCAACAGCTGTAGAGATGAGCTAATACAAAGCTCAGCAATTTCCCCGTGAACACGGGTCTTCCTCTGCAGTCATCAAACTGATAATATCTTATACAGAGAAGACAAAAGTAATGCGTACGTGTGTGTAATTTTCAATGTCAATGTGTTCAACTGTGTGTTGGAATCATAAAAGTTATTTCATTTATTACAATCGTGCATAAAGCTTCTTAGAGCTGCAGACTTGGAAGAGGCAATTATGCCCATAGGTTAATAACATACAGCCATTTGACTGACAACTGGAATTAGATTTAAACATGGCAGAGTGGTATACTAAAGGCACTTTATTAAAACAGTGGCTGGGGATTTGTTCAAAATACCAGTCTCATACCTTTTGTGATAAACTACTTATAAGCAGCACTATATCCTGGCCTGTTATATTGCATTTATTCTCCTTTCCCCTTCTACTTTGGGTTGTGCCATATAGCAAGGGATTTGGCTGGTCGGGTTTTGTTGGAGAGGAGGCAACCTCCCCAGTCAATAAATTCAGCCAATATTATGTTTTTCTTATCCTGTTATCAGGAAAGTTTGCTTTTCTGAGTTAGTGCAGCACGGGGATGCATTGCCTGCAGCAGAGTTGGGATCTCTGCTCATGGAGGGTTTTACACCAGCTTAGGAAGACTGGAGGGCAAATTTTATCCTGGCTTGGGACAAGGGTTAGATCCACTATTTCCCAGCATTCTGTGGAAAAAAAAATAAAAACATTATGCAGTTTTAGAGATCATCAAAGTTTAAGGGTCATCAAAATTTCTGGGGCTGGACCAAGTGGCATCTAAAGGTCCCACTCCAACCTGCATTGTTCCACAAGTGGAAAGTAGCATTAAAAACCCAAAGGCTTTTTGCTCAATTGCCAAAAGACAAGACCCACTACATCTGAAATGCCCATAAAATTAACTCCTAATTCCCCTCTCTTGTCTCCTTGCCTTATGTGCGTGGGGTTGTAGACATCCGCCTATCAAGAGCTGGCTTGTGGCACAGCTCAGACCAGGAGTTATCCTTGGGTCAAGGGTTAAAAACCACCGGTCTGAACGCACTGGATGTGATTAATAGAATCATAGGATGGCCTGGGTTGAAAAGGACGACAGTGGTCATCTAGTTTCAACCCCCCTGCTATGTGCAGGGTCACCAACCAGCAGACCAGGCTGCCCAGAGCCACATCCAGCCTGGCCTTGATTCAAGGGTATCTATTTAAAGTTACAAAAAATGGAAACATCCAGAGAGGAAAAGGCGACGTGTTTCCCACGTCTGAAGCACTGATCCTGTTTTGAATGTGTTGAAGTCAATCAGTGCAAGTAGAGTTCCAAGCTGGTGGTCAGTCCTGCGAGGTAGAGGGGAGATCACTCGTGTTCATCACAGGAAAAACTTCATGCCCATCTGCAGACCCCCATTCTTTTACAACAAAACATAATGGTATAAAACTGGAATTTAATCAATAAAATTTTATTTGTATGAAGAAAGGGGAAGCTGAACAAGAGCTGCTATGGCTGAGCAGATGTGTCCCTTCCGTGAGCAACAGGTTCTCCACCAACTCCAGCCCCACGTGTTGGTCCTGCTGACATCTGCCACCAATCTGGAGACCAGACTGCTGATTTAAAGCACTTTCAACCCTACAATTAAATGAACATTATGAACCCCAAGAACACCCTCTCTAGCCTGACCTGGTAGGGATCAACCAGCCCACAGCAGGGGTTGGAACTGGATGGGCTTTAAGGTCCTTTCCAACCCAAATCATTCTGTGATTCTATGATTCATTCTCTATAAAAAAAATCACCCCCGTGCTTCTCATGCACTGAACTTGCCAGCTCAGAGCCTTGTGATGCCCAGCAGTGGTCCCAGTGCTGCCACTTGTCCCTCAGGCTCCCTGTGGACTGGCAGTGCCTGTGGTGAGGGTGGCCCTGTCCCCACACTCCCAGCCTTGCCAGCAAACCTCTCCATGGATCTACAGTCCTGACAACAGCTTAGAAGGACAAAGTACCAAGGGATGAATTAAGCAGTGGCACACAGAGCTGTGTGGTGGTCACCAATTCAAGCCTAGGGCATCTCTCTTTGCTAAAACATCCATGAGAAAGCAAACTTCTTCTGTAAGCTCTGAAAGATTTATAGTTTTTGAGTCACTCCTCACCCCTATCACTGATAAAACTCCTCTTGGCACAACTTCAGCACTGGATCAGCCTTGAAGGCTCGGCAGAGATCGCTGTGATCTAAAGCCCTTGGCCCTAACCCAGTCTGCATTCAGCAATGGATCTGGATGTCTCGGGGCAAGGGGAAAGGATGCACGTGTAAAAGCCATGGGCTGGAACACAGAGGGCAATGTGTCTGAGCCGAAGTCTGCCCTCACACCTCAGTCCTAGGAAGACATGGAACAGCTGGGGGTATGGGTGGCTTGTCGCACTTTCAAAGAGCTGCCAACTCATGTTTTTATGCAACTCATTTAACGTAGGTATACATCCATGTAGGAATACATATGCATTACATATATGTCATTTTTTCTTAAATCTTCAGACCTTGTAGGCAACTGGTTTTCTCAAAACCTTGATTTTCTAGAGGCTCCAGGGACGAGCTGGGTTTACTATAGCCTCTAAAAAAAAAAAAAAAAAACAAACAAACAAACAAAAAAAAAAAACAAAAAACAACAAGGCAAATTTGAAGCACATTAGAAAGAGCACTAAAAATGCTAAAAATACGATTGAGAACTTCGAGGCAATTTTGGGAGATGGGGACTTCTGGCTGTGATTTCTGGCTGTTTGGGGTTGGAGATAATGGAGCTGGGAGCAGAGGGCAGCATGTTTTCATTTCAGGATCAATACCAGGGTGGAGCAAATGGTGTATTTATCTGCAAGCAGATGCAATGCTTAAAAGGTCTAATTGTGCCCTGCTTTACTCTAATGCAGCTCTGTGGTACCACAGGTGTGTGCCAAGGAATCCAAAACAAGCTTGATTTCTAGCCTTCCCCTTGGTTTTGTCTTGCACTGCCTCCATCCTGGTCTCACCCCACTGTGCATGGCTTGTTGGTGGGGTTATCACAAGGGTGCCCAGAACTGCCCTCTGTCTCTCATGCCTTCAAGACTCCATAAAGCACTAGCACCACCTTGGAGGAGTTTCTGCTAGGAGATTAGACCTCTGGATTGATCTTAGCTGGGACAAAACCTCAAGGATGTACCTGGAGAACACCACAGGGAGCTGAGATTCCTGGGAGACCCAGCCCAGCACCAAGGACACGAAATCACTGTTGTCATTTGTGATGAACACCAGAGAGGGGAGCACACAGGAAACAGCAATTAAATCATTAAACCTTGGGCAGCTTCCCAGTGACCAGCAGTCCTTATCTGTATCAATATCTCACACGACATAAAAGCAGCTATTCTCTACCCATTAAATGCCCCCTTTGACCTTCCAGAGGAACAACAGGGCAGAGATTTACACCAGATGCACCAAAGTAGCACCTTCTCCTCTCGAAGAGGAGAACATGGAGCAGCACATCTAGGAGGGGCTTTGGCTCCATTTCTGTGGCATCTCCCATTCCTATCTTGCCAATGCCAAGTGGCACCAGTGGTCTCAGCGGTGGGGGAGTGCGAAGAAAGGCAGTGGGCTGGCTCCATGAGCACAATGGGCTGTTATTAATACATGTACGCGTTAGGATAGAGCTCTTTTTGATTTAATTTGAACTTTTTACATTTGTGGTTTGTATCGCTCTCAAAATACCATGAGCCTGGACTCACCCCAGCCTGCAGCAGATATTGTAGCACCTGTTATAATTTCATATAATAATGTAGTACACACAAGGGCACATCAGCAGAGCCAGAGAGCAACTGTGGCTCCCACCTCTCCATTACCCTCTGCACTAGGCAGGGACCATGGTGTTCTCCTGCAGTCTCAACGGAGATGTCTCTGCAGTGATGGGGTGCATAACGTCAAAGCCCCAGCTCTGGGATCTTAGGGATGATCTCTGCTTTATTCTTTTCCTTAAGTTTTCACCCACCATCACAGCTGGGAAGGGCTGGAAGATGCAATAAATGCTCCACAAACAAGCAGTGGAAGGGGAATCAAAGGAAACTCCTTTTCATATGGAAAAGTCCCCATGCAGAGACAGGGACAGCATGGCAATGGGATGGCTCCCAGTAGACAATTGGGATGCAGGGGCCCCAGTAGAAGGGGAAGGCATTTAATAACCTTACCCTGACACCGATTAGTCTATTGGTTCATTGCTCACTAGTACAGATATATGGCTTTAGGGGACATTCCCAGCACATGGGGCTTCATCCTACCTGCTTGGTGCAAGGCACCAGCCATGCATAAGTCCAGCTCATTTTGAACAGAATTGTTTCCTCAGTGCTAAAGAGAGAAATCTCTGGTAAGAAACAGCAGGGAGGTCATTTTTTTAAGAATGGATGTGTTCCCTGCAGCAAGAGACACGAGCACAGCTTTGTGCCGGTGCCCGAGAATCAGCCATAGCTGGAAACCCTCTGGTTTGTTTTAACAGTCAAGCTGAGCAAAATGTAAAATAACTTGATTACTGTTGAAGAAATGTGGTCAGTAGTTACAAACAGTTGTCCTTTAATTAGCCAGGGGAACGCTCTTCGGACTAAAATTGGAACAGGACTCATCCAAGGCAGATCCGAGATCATGCAAGACAAGTAGGATGAAAGTTTTCAGCACTCAGAAATTATTCTTGGCACTTACCAGCACGGCCACATGTTCTGCTTGTCGGGAGAGTGGCGATGTGGCTGGAAACCAAGACTGATTGCTCCATTCAATCTGGAGGGGTTTTGTGAAAGCGATCGACAGAAGGTTTAGCGGTGTTCACATTGAAATTGTAGGGTTTTGGATGCTGGGACTGCTTTGAGAGGTCTGAATGTACAACCTGCAGGGATGAGTGATCCAACACTGCCAGCTCCATCTGGGCTCCAGCAGACCCAGATATTCTGTCTGCTTGAACCCAAGGAGGAGGTGCTGCCTTGCACCCCTGCATCAGCTCCATCCTCCCACCAACATCTCCCAGTTGGCCAGAAAACAGGCCAGTACACTGCAATGCTCAACCCTACAACACACATACAGTTACGTTTGCTGAGCTGCATGCTGATGGAGAAGAGGTGGATGTGCCAGTGGGGATCCTGCACAGCAGCAGCATTCCTCCCTTCCCAAAAGCCATGGAGTTGTGCTGCAATTCCTCCCGCAGTGAGGAGTGATGCTGCAGTGTGAGCGTGCCTGCAGGATGATGAAACACAGAGGAGCTGTAATGAGATTAAAACTAAAGCCAGCTTTCACCCTGGCATGCCTGCTCTGGATGAACCCAAAATGTTAGCAGTGCAAAACCCGTGAGCAGATGCATGGAGCATCTCTAAAATAGGGAGCCTGGTGCATCTCTCCACATCCACATGCATATGTCCACATACATATCTGAGCTGTGCCAGCTAAGGAGGACAAATCCCACACTGCAAACATCCCATCTAAATGAATGAACACGGGGAGCTGCAATGTGGGCACGAGGCAAATAGAAACTGTGCCATGGGTTCAACACCCCACCTTGAAGGAAGCATGGATCCTCAGCAAATGATCTGATTTCGGCACCGCTTCCTAGAGACCAGCTGAAATTTGCAGCTCATATCTCAGCATCTCAGGGCAGCAGCCACTAGAGGGAGGTCTCAGCACTGCACAGGCACACTGTCCAGCATTGGGACCTGGGAAATCCCTGCGGTTTTGGGGAAAGAGCAACTCAAAACCTGCATGAAGGAGGCTTGCAAGGAAGCAAAACATGCAGGAAACCACAGGCAAGGTAAAGCAAAACTCCCGTATGGCTCAGCCTCGTGCTGTCTCCAAGCAATATATCCAGTTGTTAAATACCCATGCGTACCTTTGCAGCAAGCAATGCCCCTCTAACGCTGAAAAGATCCTGAAAAGGAAAAAAAACAACAAAACAAAACGACCACAACAACACCCCAAAAGTAGTTTTTCAAAGCAGAGAAACACAGCGAGAATTCGCTGCTTTTGAAACAAAGCTGCCATAAATGGCCGTGACTACTCTCTGCAGTTCAGCTTTGTGCTTTCTGTGAAAGAGGAGAAGCCTCAGCAATGGAAAGCCGCCGTGTCAGCCACGTGTTTAGGATGCTAAAGCTGTAAACCTGCAGTGGGCATCGCCAACATTTCACTCCTGGGGTCCTGCCCACTCTGGGGGTGAATTATTCCAATGAATGCCATTCTTTGGTAGTTGTGGTAGTAGTAGCGTGTTGGTCTGTATTAAAATGACCACATAAATGCAGTTGTCTCCAACACAATTTAGGTAATTCAATGGCATATTGTTGAAGCATCACACCAAGACTGCCATCTCACGCCTTTGTTTAGGGGTGGGGTTTGGGTGGGAACCACTTTAAGCTGTGGCATTACATTCCTGTGCACTGAAACTGTTCTACTATATCGGTTCTAATGGGAAAATCTGTTTTTTCTTCCCATCAAACCGCTGCATGTGTATTTTTTGGGAGCACATTCTCAACGTTCAGTGCAGTGCCACACTGTCACACAGCAAAGTTTTGTATCCTCATTTTACACTTGTGTCACTGGTCCATTGGAAATGCTGCCTTTCCATCACTTCTTCTGTACTCTCAAGCAGTTCCTCCTTTTATTTGTATGTTTTTGCTTTCTCTCCCCTTGCATTCCCATTCCCCTGCACACTGACTTTATCAGTAAGACAATTTGACAGATTTTCAGCTTTCAAACAGACACCATTTCTTGAAATAATTATGGTTTATCTTTCTGAGTTTATCTTTACATCAAGCACAGAGCCACCGGCTCCAGGAAGGCTTTCTCCTCTGCATACCCTGAAACCTGCTCAACAGGACGAGGTTTTTCTTGTCAAAGCTTTCATTGCAGTTTCAAATGGAAGTTAATTTATCTCCTACATCCAACTTGCACGGAATGAGAATTCCATTTGTATTCACAGCAGTACTGCAGCCATCAGACATCAAGCCTACAACGCCTGCAAAAAACTCTCCTCCCATATGCCGTGTATGTGTGGTTCTTGGGTTTTTCAGCAAAAACAGCTTTTGCAGAATGGTTTTTCTCGTTGCTGCTGCACTAAGCAGTATGAAGGACAGCATTTAGGCTGAATCCTCCCGCAAATTTCTTCTTAAATGACCTCCTGCCACTCTGTAAGTCAGGTTTTCAGCTCCAGCTCCCACTGCAGCCTCAGATTACTTTATCCATCCAAACATATCTTCTCAGTGGGAGTGGTGATGCAGTGGCACAGCTGCCCAGGGAGGTGGTGGGGTCACCAAACCTGGAGGTGTTCCAGAACCATGGGGATGTGGCACTGAGGGACGTGGGCAGTGGGCACGGTGGGGTGGGTTAAGGTGATCTTAGAGGTCTTTTCTAACCTGAGTGATTCTATACGTCTTTGGCAAGGAGAGAAGAGGACTGAGCGCAGTTCTGGCTAACGCATCACATCTGAGCTGGCATAACCACACAGTATGTGCCAAATCCAACACAGCTTCAATTAACCAAGTGGAAAAAAGAGAACACTCATACATATGCCGTGGGTTAAGCCTAACCTCAGCTCGCATAACTTCACATGGTCACCATTCGTGTCATTCACCATTTACCTGTGTCATTCTCAGAAGGATTAATGGTAGCCATCAGGTGGATAATGCCGCTAAGAGGTGCCATGAATGCCAGGAGTCAGAGGCATACATAACTCATTCCTAGAGGAAAAGCAACAGGAAACCTCCATCAAGTGGTGCACTGCAGACGTGCTCAGAGATGAAATGGGCATCCAGGTTTCCTTGGATGCTCATACATGGAGCGAAACATTGGCTGCATGGAGCAGAAGGAGCTGAGACTGGAGGAAAGGAGCTGCCTGGCACACAGCTAACAGCAGCCCTCAGCTTTGGTACTGAGAAAGGATTTGAAGGGGAATTTGAGCACAGATTAAAAAAAAAGGATGACATCCAAAATCTGCACTGTACCTTTTATTTGTTTTCTCTTCCTGATGGTGGAACCCAGAGAAACCTAAACTTGCTTAACAGTTTGGCATTCACGTGGATCTTTGGGAAGCATCTGACATGCTGCTTCAATATGAATAACCATAAGAGTAACATATAAATTACTTATTTGGTTTCCCAGTGGATAAGTAAATCAGCAAAAATAAACATCACATGGTGATGACTTATCCCTGTTTTCACCCTGTGTTTTTGTTTGTTTAATGAGTTCTTGATTAAATTCTTTCTAGCATTTGAACTAACATGATGACACATGATACAGTTGTTTAGAATTCGAATCTTCCTTGATTTCTCTTTGTTGTAAAGGAAGAGATAACAGCAATCTGGGCTCTGCGAGCCTGTTTTCCCTGAGTTGGATGTGTCTGTAACATCAGCTAAGCAGAAGATCTCATGTAAAGCCTCACTGCTTTGACGGCTTTATCTCACTAGGTAGGACGGCGCACAAAACATAATGTATGGGCTCCCCCTTCTGCCTCAGAACATCAGTGCATGAAAAAGCGGGGCCAGGATGAATGCCAAGGACTGACAGTTGCTGTGAAATACAAAGGGAAGAGTGCTGAGTGCCTCTGAGAAGCAGAGCAATGCGCTCCCAGAGTCACAGAGGCTGTTAATCCTATTAGCGCTGCTGGCGCAGGGGAGAAGCAGCTCCACCGAGCTCTGCAAACAGGCAGCAGCAGAGGATGTGTCAGCTCTGCAGCCATGAAAATGGAAAAGGACCAAGGCCTGAAGGGTGCGAGGCGTTTCCCTTGACTGAAGTTAAAAGTTAGGTCTTCACTGGGCAGCTCAACTCTCCACATTCCTCTTACCTCCAGAAAGAGGCAAAATGGTGATTCATCCCATCTCTTTTTGATACCTGATGTAGGAAAGGAAAAGTGCTCTCCAGGTGCTTCTCTCTGCAAAGACGTGCTGGGTAACTACTGCTAATTGGATGTTAAAGCTTTAAGAGCTGAATAAAGTACATAAAGGTAAAATAAGGGTGGTAAGGCACTGGCATGGGTTGTTCAGAGATAAGTTGGAAGCCCTGTCCCTGAAGACACCCAGGGTCAGGCTGGATGGGCTCTGATCACTGATGGAACTGTGGGTGTCCCTGTTCAGTGCCGGGAGTGGGACAGATGGCCTTGAAAGATCAATCCAACTCAAATGGTTCTTTGATTCTATGAATGAGTGAGAAATGAAGGTCCCACCTGTTCCCTATCCAAACCTCCTGCAGGGTTTTGAGAATCCCTGTAAGATGAGATGAGAAGCAAACAACGTCACAGACAACTTAGATCTCAAGAGCAGAACAATCTGAAGACTGTCAGGAAAAACTAAACCAGTTCAAACTGCAGATAAAGCTCCAGCAGCTCTACTTGCAGAAGGAATAGAAGGTTTGGAGAATTAATCAGTGTGCAAATACCTGGTTTATGTAACGCAGCAAGGTTAGAGAGCTTTGTCCTGGCTGAAGGATTCATCTTTAGAGGCAAATTATGTTACGGGACATATCGAGGTGTGCTGCAAGTCTAGAGTTAATTACTCCAGCACTTCTAGTTCTGCTACAAATTCATGAGAGCGTGCTTCCTGCGTGGAGTGATTTGTTATTCTAAGCCATGTAAATATTCAACGTGCAGGTGTCTATTAGAATCCAAGTCCTGCCTCAGGTATGTGTGTGAACTCAGATGACTTCTAGAGAGGAAAGCAAGGGATGGCCACTTTCCACACAGCAGAATAGCTGAAAGTGGTGGAGAAAAGGATGTGCAAAGCTGAAAGTAGTGGAGCTCCCATTGGAAGCAGGTGAAAACGTCCCCACTGACCTCTTAGTTAGCAAGAGGGCTTTCCCTTCTATTTGTTTTTAATACTGACAGTTCATTACTTTACAAAACCTAGCAGTGACTCTAGAATTAAACGCTTAACACTACATGAGATATGGCTGGACCAGACTGGAGGGGGCTCTGAGCACTGATGGAGCTGTAGGTGTCCCTGTTCAGTGCAGGGGAATAGGACCAGATGGCCTTTTAGGGTCCCTTCCTGAGTTGGAAGGTTCTGTGATTCTATATCTTAGAAGTTGTTCAAGGCCACGAGGGCTGGCAAAGCCCCACACACATCATTTCCATGGGAGTGCCCAAACACGGCTGTCACAAAACATCTACATCAGCCCCAGGACTTGTTAACTGGATGATTCTTCCTGATGCTTTACATTCTAATGCCTTTATTTGGCTTTTTATCATTGTAACTTTCAAGGGAGAGAAACAAACTGGAAAGTCAAAGAACTGCAGTTGTGCACTGAGCGTGAGCAGGGATTTCTGTATGACCTCAGGGCTGTGTACACCTGAGATAAAGACTTTGAAAACTCATCTTTTGCTACATCTCCACCAATGACATTTAATGGAGAGAAAATGGAGATGGAGGCAGAGAAATGAGTGATTAGAAAAGCCACAGGGCAGCCTGCCACACTGCAAATCTGGGGGATGATTTAGGAGTCACATTTTCCAGATGCAAATTCTTACCCAATATTGCTTGAATATTAGCAATGACATTATGTTATGTTACTGTCACAGGTTGCCCAGAGAGGTGATGGTGCTCCATCCCTGCAGACAGCCAAGGTCAGGCTGGATGAGGCTCTGAGCACTGATAGAGCTGTAGGTGTCCTGTGCTCATTGCAGGGGGGTTGGACTGTTTGGCCTTTACGGATCCCTCCTAATTCAGGTGGTTCTGTTTTCTGTTTGACTGTGGAAGAGCTTCTTATGAAACAAGTGCTAGGGCAAGTGCTGTACCAGAGGGATGTGGAGACAAGTCTTGGAGCTGGCTGGTTTTGTCCTTCTGGCAGCAGCACATTTTTCCTTGCTTCTCTGCTCACAGTGCTGAGCCCCAAATCCAGACATCACCAGTGCCAGAGAGGTGGAGGGCTGGAAGCAGAGGCAGCAGCAAGATCCAATTGTCAGAGCAGGGCTCCAGTTTCCCAGTAAGATGAAAGAAAATGCTTAGAGTCAAACTTCAAGCTGGGTTCAATTCATCTCACACTGAGAAGTCAATAGGTACCTTAAGGAACATGTACTAACATTGCCACCAAGCAATGGATGCTGTCAGGGGGACAAAGCGCCCTTCTCAAACACAGTTAACAGGGACAGGAAAAGGAAATATTACAATTAAACCTGATTTATATGGCTTTTTAGCCACCGGGTGTCACTCTTGTCTATAGAGTCAGAAGGCATTTTTTGGTCTGTTAAAATTCTATCTCGTGAACAAATTCTGCTGCTGCCAGTGGTGACAGCAGCATCGCCATTTATCACACTTTCCCAAGTTACAATATCAAATCACTGCCTTATTAAATTTGGGGGTATCTGGAACTGGCATTTTAGCCTGCAGTGTTATTTGCCAAACACGGGCAAAACACATTAAAATGTTGGGTTTTTTTGTTTTGGTTTGTTGTTTTTTTTTTGCTTTTTCTCTTATTATGAGTGTAAATGCAGCTGGAAAATTCAGATCTGGGTTTGGATAAGGAACTCCAATTGTGCTGGGGGTGTCTGGTTCTCCATCACTTGTCTGGAGGCTGTGCAGCCTCTGCAGGGAGGGATGCTGAAGAAAGCAGAAAGGGTGGAGGAAAAAATAGTGGATCTGGGCGCCTCTCCCCTGCAGTAGCAGAGCAGGAGCACCATGATTCAGCAGATGAAGCTATCAGATACTCCAGCCCTTGAAGCCATGGCAGCTGAGCTCTCACAGCTCACGTGTCTCAGAGGTTCCAAGAGGTAAGTGCTGCAAACATTACACAACTCTGTGAATATGCATTTGGTGGTGTACCAGAGATTGTCATTGTGCTGGCTTTTTTTCTTTTTTTTTTTCTTTCTTTTTTTTTCTTTCTTTCTTTTTTTTTTTTAATCTATTTTCCTAGGACTACATGCTTGTCTTGCAACTGCTACATTCTTCTTCTAATTCGGTATTTTTCGAGTTCTCTGGAGATTCTCCTCTTTCTCTAAAAACAGAAAATCCATTCTCTTTTCAAGCAAATGAAATGAAGTGTCAAATCTTTATCTGGGGAAAGCTCAAATAAAATGCCACAGGGCTGGTAAAACCAGTTGCTTTGAATCACTCGGTATCAGCAAACCCAAGAGCTGATAAGAGCAATAAAGGTTTTTAGTCAATAGCATAGAGAAAATTCTTATTGGAGCCTCATCCAATAAGGGAAGGGAAGGGAAGGGAAGGGAAGGGAAGGGAAGGGAAGGGAA
>JAPSGF010000024.1:5387753-5512058 GCA_035772895.1 Perdix hodgsoniae | reverse complement strand
GAAGGGAAGGGAAGGGAAGGGAAGGGAAGGGAAGGGAAGGGGGAAATATTGAGAACAATCAGAAAATTGATACAACTGATTTGGAAAAAGCATATTCTGTTTTATCCAGAGTTTTTTACCTGATATTATTTTCCCATTTTCTAGCAAACTTGTGCATAATTACAGTGTTATCCCAGGGTCTGGATTAAAAAAAATAATAATAATCTATGAAGCATGTACAACATGAAGTCCTGTAGTGCGGATGTGTCACTGCACCATTCCTTACTGAGGATGTGTTCATGGCAGCTGCAAGGCTGCTGGGTGCCCCAAATGCCTCCCAGTCCCTGGTGGGACCACCCTAGCAGTGTTCATCTTCCTACAGAAGTGAATGGCAGTGACATTTCAGAGCTTCCATACAAATAACCAAACACTGATTAAATCTTCTGTTTTAGTTTCCCAAAGCCTGAATCATTTATGGGTAGAAACTAGGTCTCCAGCAAATTCATAATTGATATGTCTTTTCTGATACAGCATCTTGCAGAATAAAAAATTGATTTAAAATATGCTTGATTTGTTGCTTGTTGTGGTTTAGAAGAAGAGACATCCAAAAGTCTGCCACAATTTCTGGCTTGCCCTGAGATGTAATTAATCTAGGTGATCTGAGATCTGTTCATACCTTCATCTAGATAAAAACAAAAAACAATCTTTTCCATTGCAGCCCAGCTGTACGCACACTCCAGGCAACACAGTCATGTGAAGGAAACCCTTATGACTTTGTTGCCTCTAAACATTCTTAGCTGCTTATAAAGTACTAAGATGAAGGATCCCAATCCTCTCCTCTCCTCTCCTCTCCTCTCCTCTCCTCCCCTCCTCTCCTCTCCCCTCCTCTTTTCCCTCACCCTTCCCCTTTTCTTTTCCCTTTCTCTTCGCCATATTACTGCTTTAATCCCTGCCATGGCCAGGTGGTGCAGCAATAACTCTGGCTCCTCAATCTGATGAAAATAGTGTTGCACTCAGAAACTCAATAAATGAATGGGAGGGACTAGCAATGCCGCCCCCCCAAGGATGTTTTGTTAATTAAATTAGCATTTAAATAGCCAGAGCAAATCTGGGAAGTCAGCCCCTCATTACAGTAACTAAGAAGGGGGAAAAGAGTTCCAGACAATTCCCTACAAGACAGGGTTAAGTTGGCGTTTCACAAACTATTTGCCAGGCCTGTCCCTCCCAAGTGAATGCTGCCATCCCCCCTCCTTCTTTCTCCCAGTATAATTAGCATGTTCCAGTGCTGTGAATGGAAACAATATCCTCCCTCCAAGCTGTGCCCCTCCAGGGAGATGCTTCCCACAGATTGTGAAACCCTGAGCCAGGGAAAGGGCTAGTGGAGGAATTCACTGTGGGGTAATTACGCTGAGGTAGTCCGTGCCAGTGCAAGATAAGTTGCATTACTGTAATTCATTGCAGGAGACAGCAGCAGTGTAAAGGAAATGTCCACAGGCATAGCTTCAGAGAGCCATGAGAAGTTATTGCTCCAGAGCCCCAGTAGGACTTGGTGCAAAAGGACATCCAAGCGGTGAATGGGTTCTAAGGATGTCTCATGGACTTTGGACAGGTTTGGAGAAAGTAGCGATGACTGCCATAAAGATGTATGAATCTGAAGTTTCTCTTTGGCAATAAAAACTGAAATGCTGTTAATGGGGATTATTGTTTTTTTTCACGATTTATGATAAATTCTTCATTCCATGCCGAAAAACGGCACAAAGCTTGCAAAAATGTTATGTTTGCATTTGTTCTTGTCCATGTACACAGCACTAAAATCATGCTGGCATCTTTCCCTAAGAAATAAGAAGACATACAGTCTTTTCCCCAAAAGGACTTACCATTTGATTTTATGCATTGCAGGGATCAATGGTAAGGAGCTAATACCAGAGGAGAAGATGCATGGCAAAGGCACAGACTGGATTTGGGTCACACCTGCTACACACAGCAATCTGCACATCTGGTTGGTTTCATCTCATTTATTCAAATCAGACTCCAGGTGACTCAACCCTATGCAAAAATCCTCCACTCTCTGCTCACCATCCCAGCTGTAAAGCCAGGATTATATTTATCTCCATCACAGAACATTCAGTTTCAGAAGACATCGGTGCGGTTTGCCGAGGCCCCAGCTGGAAAATACCACAAGAAGTTCAAAGCCTGGTTTCATCCTGTAATCGGATCCTCAAGTTCACAAGTGCAAGAACCAACTGTGCAGGCTGAAAGTGGAACTCCCAGCTCCCAGCAAGAAACTGCACGCAGCACTGGGCTGAGCACGGCATGCCAAGGAGTTAGTTAGAATCAGAGAATCCTGGAATGAATTGGATTGGCAGGGACCTTAAAGACCACAGAACCATAGAATGAATTGTGTTGGGAGACCTTAAACATCATAATCATGAAGTGAATTGTGTTGGAAGGGACTTTAGAGACCATAGAATCATTGAATGAAGTAGGTTGGAAGAAACCAGTTCCGATGCATGGCTGTGGACAGGGTCACTGATGAGTTGGTGTGTTCTGCTCCCACCTATAAAATCTCAATTTGTGTTTCAAAACTTTGGCCACTTGGTCTGACCTGCTGCTGCTGGTGGCATTATTATTATGATAATTATTATTGTCGATATTGTTATAATTTACCCTCAAGATAGCTTGCTAACCTTTGCATGCACTTAGGATAATCTGGCAATCCTGCTAGAAATATGGGCATTAATCCCTGTGCCACTTAAATGCCAGCTTAGTACTGGCATTCTCCCTACCTTGACAAGATATTCTTCAAGTCAGTCAGGCATGAGATGGTATATATTGAGTACAATTCTTCTGGGCATAAAGTGCTACCTCCTGAAATCTTATGTCAAAACCTCTTGGAGCTGTGTTATTTATTTCTGTCACTGTCACAAAGCCTTGTCTCCATCTTCAGTGTTGATGGGCCAGAGGATTACAATTCTGAATAATTTTTATCTGTCCATGCTGAAATCTGGCCTTTCAAAATAACACAGAGAGAGCCCTTGTTTTGAGCTAAAATAGCAGTGACAAGGTTTTTCAAGCATGACCATTTAAATGAGATTTTGCATCTTTGCATTAGGGTTTTGCTGTTGGTCTTTCTAAGAAGCAGCTGTGGTTGAGCAGTTGGGTCATAAAAGGGGGAGAAACTGTAATATTGTTCAAACAATTTCTGATTATTAAGTTATTTTCCTCAACTGCCTTTTCTAATAAAGCTGTAGTTAATGACCTGAAAGAAGGCTGTGGTGAGGTGGGGATTGGCCTCTGTTCCCACGTAACGATGATAGAATGAGAGGTGATGATCTCAAGCTGTGCCAAGGGAGGTTTGGTTTGGATATTAGGAAACATTTCTTCTCAGAAAGAGTGGTGATGCAGTGTCACAGCTGCCCAGGGAGGTGGTGGGGTCACTGTCCCTGGAGGTGTTAAGGAAACTGGAGATGTGGGACGGAGGGACGTGGGCAGTGGGCATGGTGGGGTGGGTTGGTGTTGGACTGGGTGATCTCAGAGTGAATGATTCCACGGTTCTACTATCTTTACGTGACTTCTGTTATCTAGAAGTCCACAGAGCAGCAAAGCAAGGCCATGGTGCGTCATTACTTGTAGAGTCAACCTTGCAGAGAGGTGGGGTTACATCTCAATACAGTCTCCTCACACTCCAAAGCTAACTCCATACAATAACTCCAAAGATAACTCCAGACAGTCAGTTTTCAGCCTTGGGTGTTGCATCTTCATCACTGTGAATCCTTCCAGCAAGCACAACGTTATCCTAGAATCACTAAGGTTGGAAAAGACCACTAAGATCACCTGGTTTTCAACTGCATTACTGGTTATTGCATCAGACACCATCACATGCACTCAAACAGGCTCATCCGCATACACTGCGCTCCCAGAACTCAAATATGGAAGAAAATATTACTTTTGTGGGGGATTTTAAAATATATTTCAGAATTTTTTTTTTTTTTTTAATGTGGCTCAGTTCCATGACCAAAGGCGTGGTTCTGCTACTTGTGCACTGATGCGATGGGTGACGAGTTTGGAAAACGAGCAGGGGAAATACATTTAACGCCAAAAAGCAGCACACGACACTGCCTGCTCAAGGCGGAAAATCTCCTTGTGCCCCTCGGAAGGCCCTGAGGCACTGCTGGGAGCCGAGCTGTGACACGGTTCATCCACAGCCACCCAGAGGACCAGCGGCAGGGTCTGAGGGAACCCACCCTGCAGGCACCCACTGGGTTTCTCTGTGTCTCTGGAGGACTACATATCCCAGCATGCAACGCTCATGCATTGCCCCGACTCGCGGGCGGGACTACAGCTCCCAGCGTGCAGCGCGGCTGCCCGCAGGGGAGCGTGGGGGGGGCGGTGTGGCGCGCTGCACGCTGGGAGCTGTAGTCCCGCCGGACGTTGGTCCGGCGCGGCGCCTCCCTCTCGCTGCCGCCCGGCCTCGGTCCCCCGCCCCGCTCCGCGCTCCTCCCCGCGCCGCCGGCGGTTGTCCCTCGATAGACGGAAGCCGAGGAGGGAACGAGGGAGCCGGGGAGGTCGGAGCGGCGCGATGGGGGATTCCAAAGTGAAGGTGGCGGTGCGCGTCCGCCCCATGAACCGGCGAGGTGAGAACCTCCTCCTTCAGCGCCGCTCAGCCCGGCCGGCCCTGAGGGCGGCGGGTCCCGGCGGCGTCCGTCCGGTCCGTGTGTGGAAGCGTCGCTGTTACCGGGCGTGTGCGGGAGCAGGGATGGATGTGCCTGTGTCCGTCGGGTGGGTGAAGCCGAGCTGCCCCCACCAGCGGCTGCCTTCACTCCTGACACGTCTGTGCTTCACAACTGACCTCTCTTTTTCCTCAGCTCACCCCGTTTTATGGTGTGTTTTGTGTGTGTGTGTGTGTGTGTGTGGACACCCCAGCCCACACCTCCTGCACCTGTTTTACAGCCAGGCCCTACCCCGTGCCGGACATTTCTTCCTTCTTCCTGCTCCTTGGGGTTTTGGAGGAAAATAACACCGTTTCTGTCTTTTTTTTTTCCTGCACCTCCGTTGAGTAACTCCTCCTCTTTGCCCTCGTTGGGTGAGGGGTAATGTGTTAACCGGGTGAAATGTGGGGGAAACACACGAAAACAAACATGAAAATATGGAAGAGGAAGTGTGAATCACGGGGAGGATTTGGTGGTGTTTTGGGTTTTGGTTTTTTGTTTTTCTTTTTCTTTCCCCCCCTTCTTTGATTCCCCCCCCAACCCCCAATGAAACTTGCCTGAGGGTTTTGTTAATCACGCCGCGGTCTGGGCATCTGTTTAAATGTTTATGACTCGTCTTAATTAGAAAAACTTGCTCTAGATGATGAGGAAGCAAGTATGAAAAGGGAACTGCAGCCGGGGAGTGGGGAGGTGAAGAAGAAGGCAGGGATCCAAGAAACGTGTAAGGTTTTGTTTTCCCACATTCTCACAGAAGTATGCCAATAATTCCTTGGGGGGGGGATGGAGTGAAGGCAGTTTAACAGCTACGGCTTGTGATCTGAAACTAAGTAACACTTTTAGTTTGTTTTGGTAAGTAGGAAGAATAAATGTTAATGTTGCTGCGTCAAGTGTTTCCGTGCCTTTTGAAATGGAGGTGTCCAGATGTGGATTCCTCAGTACAGGAGGGCTGTTGGAGTGCATCCAGAGGAGAGTCACAGAAATGATCCCGGGAATGGAACAGCTTTCCTATGAGGACAGGTTGAGAGAGCTGGGGCTGTGCAGCATGGAGAAGAGAAGGCTGTGAGGTGACCTGAGAGCAGCCTGTCAGTATCTAAAGGGGAGCTGCAGGAAAGAAGGGGACAGACTCTTTAGTAGAGTCTTTATGTTGTGATAGGACAAGGGAAAATGGATTTAAACAAAAAGTGGAGAGATTTAAAACTTGCTTACAGTAAGGGTGGTGAGGCACTGGCACAGGTTGCACAGAGAGGCGGTGGTGCCCCATCCCTGCAGACAGCCGAGGTCAGGCTGGATGGGGCTGTGAGCACTGATGGAGCTGTGGGTGTCCCTGTTCAGTGCAGGGAGTGGGACTTTAGGGGTCTCTTCCAACTCATTTCTATGATGCTGTGAAATGTCAGACTGAGTTCATCACAACTTTCAATTCTCACAAGTGAAGTAAAAGAGATGGAATGAAGCAGATGGGTTAGGACAGTTGAGGGTATTTTGACCAAAATCTGCTGTTTTTGTTTGTTTGTTTGTTTGTTTGTTTAAACTTCAGCAGTGTGCAGAATTGAGGGAGGGTACATCCTTGTAGAGATGGGAGAAGATTCAGAAGATTCATAAAGGTGGGAGAAGATTCAGGGACAGTGAGGTAGGAACTGGTGTGGAGTGGACCTGGAAGGTGGTGTCTTGTTTCAGGGATGGAATCATAGATTTGTTTGAGTTGGAAGGGACCTTTAAAGGTCGCTTGGTTCGTCTTCATAGCAGTGAACACCTACAGTTCCATCAGCTTCTCGCAGCCCTGTTCAGCCTGACATTCAGTATCTCCAGGAACGGGGCACCCATCAGCTCTGGGCAACCTGTGCCAGTGCTTCACCATTCCTGTTGTAAAAAAACCAAACTTTTTTACATATATCCATGGTTATATCCAGGGCTGTATTCCT
The DNA here is from genome assembly GCA_035772895.1 of Perdix hodgsoniae. Classification (NCBI taxonomy): domain Eukaryota; kingdom Metazoa; phylum Chordata; class Aves; order Galliformes; family Phasianidae; genus Perdix; species Perdix hodgsoniae. The sequence goes on along the minus strand of JAPSGF010000024.1, from coordinate 5,505,451 downwards.
TCTAGCCTTGGTCTTTCTTGTTGTCCATGTCCCTTTCCTTTCATAGGTCATTTTGGCTGTGACCTAGATATCTTCTGTCTTTTTTTTTTCTTACTGCCTGGATTATGGGATTGTACAATAATTCAGGTTGGAAGGGACCACTGGAGGTCTCTAGTCCAATCGAATTGGATCAAACTGCAGGTGAAACTGGGCTAAGTTGCACAGGTTCAGTCAAGCTTTGAATCTTCGAGGATGGATAACACACCTTCCCCTTCTGTTGTACGTATTTTTGATACAGCCCCTCGTTTGTGCACATGTGGTGGTTTTCCAGCTGTTTTTAGCTAGGGACTGCATTCTGCACAGAGCGTATGCAGAAATAATAGAGGATGAAGTGGTAGAAATCAGGGGGGGAAATGTGGCAGAAGATTATGGATTCAGAGGTGTACATATTTGGGAGAGGGTGGGGTGGGGTGTAGCTTGTTATTAGAGCTATTTCATTCTGTAGAAACTAAAAAAAGGTAACAGACCGAAAAGACTCGCTGTGGCCTTGCTGTTAGCAGGATCTCCAAGAGTGATGGATGTCTGAGGATCCAATGCTCCCTGTTCAGGGGGAAGAAAGAGCACATGTCCTCCTCGTAGCTTGGCAGTTAAGGTGTGCCTCCTCTCTGTAAGAACTGCTTGGTTTTGTGTAGGTCCAGCCTAAAAGGTGGAATTCCTTTCCCTACACCAAACAAGATTTCCTGGAATTGGTTGTCATTGTTGTTATTTGTTTTATTTCTGAGCGAGTTATTTGTCACAATCCAGATGTTATGGTCAAGTGATGTGTCTGATGTTCCTAGAATTTACAGAAATAGTGATAAGCCTGATATTTTCTTACCTCCTCTGTGCTAAATTTAAGCATCTGTGTAGCTGCTTTTCTTAAGAGTCATCTAGTTGTTAAAGTTCTGTGGCTTTGCTTTGTTTAATAAGCTTTGAGGTTTTCTTGGAAACCCTTTAGTATGCGCTTTGTTCTAAATAACATTTGTACGAAGTTCTTTGGGACTTTGGACGTGAAGCAAGTATTTGTTTTCTTCAGGGTCACGAGTAATGTTTTTTCCTTCCCTCTGCACCAAAGGGCTTAAAATTGCAAACCTGTCTGATGGCTGCAGCTGTAGGAATTGAAGCTTTGAAATGTTTACTTGTGGCGGTGGTGGTTGTCTTTAGTGTTTGAATTATGAATTTCTTAAGGCGGTTTATTAGGTTAATAAAAGTGGTATGTTTAACCATTACTAATTTATACAGCTCATAAAAGTGTGATAAGGTCTGTGTGGATGTCGAAGGGATTTCTGCATCAAATAGTTGCTTATGGTACTGCATTTCGAGGCGGTTGTATTGAGGGTCCTGCTCCAGTCTTACGTGAAGTGGCTATCTATAAAGTAAGCTTGCAGTACTAATTTGTAGCAGTGAGAGGAAGTGTTCCTAATTATACTTGAATGGCTTACTTTTTCAAATCTATGTTATTTTTTGTGTTATGCTTCAAATTAGGCCCAAATCCTATGGGATGTCTATGGAAGCCATGCTTTTATAAAGCAACTTAGGTGTTATTTCACCTGCAGCATCACATCTGAAGCTGTAAGTTCTTTGGGGTAGTGGTATGACTTCTCTATTGTACTTCATAGAGTCATGTGAGTTGGAAGGGACCCTTCAAAGCCATTTGGTCCAACTCCCTGCACTGAGCAGGGACACCCACAGCTCCATCAATGCTCAGAGCCCATCCAGCCTGACCTTGGCCGTCTGCAGGGATGGGGCACCCACCATCTCTCAGAGCAGCCTATGCCAATGCCTCAGCACTCTTATTGTAAAAATCTCTTTTTCCTTACATCCAATCTAAATCTTCCCCTCTTTTAGTTTGAAACCATAAGCCATACTTTTAAAACCATACTTTGCGTAAAGAGCTCAGTTAGCATGCTTTTATGAAATTGAGAGCTTTGCACTGTTTGTTTTAAAGTCTTTCTTTTTCTTGGTTTTCTTGCAATATGTCATTCACTAAAATATTTCCTAGTGTACCACTTGTTCTGTTTTTTTATAATAACCAGGGCCTTCTTTTGCTGTTGTTGGATTTTCCTTTATGAATATTGTCATTGGCTTCATATATCATAGAATCACAGGATGGCCTGGGTTGCAAAGGCCCACAGTGCTCATCCAGTTCCAACCCCCTGCTATGTGCAGGTCGCCAACCAGCAGCCCAGGCTGCCCAGAGCCACATCCAGCCTGGCCTTGAATGCCTGCAGGGATGGGGCATCCACAGCCTCCTTGGGCAACCTGTGCCAGTGTCTCACCACCCTCTGGCTGAAAAACTTCCTCCTCATATCCAACCTAAACCTCCCCTGTCTCAGTTTAAGACCATTCCCCCTTGTCCTATCGCTATCCACCCTCATAAACAGCCGTTCCCCCTCCTGTTTAAGGGCAGAGCTCAAGTCATAGCATGAAACAGAGTAAAGACAGCTTGAGGCTTTTTAATACAGATTTGTTTTATTCAACATTTTAGTCTCAGGTGATGGTAGTGTGCAAACATCCCATAGTTGTGTTCAAACCCTTGTGCTTCTCTGTGCCTTTAGTCAGTTGAATGTGGTGTTAATTAAAACATAAAATCTTTATCAATACTAGCAAAATACAAAGGCTGCAAGGTGAACCTGATAGCAGCCTTTTGGTATTTAAAGGGGAGACACAGGAAAGAAGGGGACAGACTCTTTAGCAGGGTCTGTGGTGACAGAACAAGGGGAAATGGTTTCAAGCTCGGGGAGGGCAGGTTTAGGTTAAATATAAGCAAAACGTCTTCTACAGTGAGAGTGCTGAGGCACTGGCACAGGTTGCCCAGAGATGTGGTTGATGCCCCATTCCTGGAGACTTTCAAGGCCAGGCTGGATCAGGCCCTGGGCAACCTGATCTAGCTGTGGTATCCCTGTTCATTGCAGGACTGCTGGACTAGATGGCCTTCAGAGGTCCCTTTCAACTCTAAGGATTTTATGATTCTTTGAGTCACACTGAAGGATGTGGTCAGTGACACCTTATGCCAGCATAAACAACTGCTATCATAGAATCATTAAGGTTGGAGAAGACCTTTTAATCCATTAAGGTTGGAGAGGACCCCTTCTTCCATTGAGGTTGGATCAACCACCAAGCCATTGACACCATGCCTGCTTAATGTTGCTGCACCTCTACTGAGTTAATACTTCTCTGTTCAAATGAGTCAGAAAGCTAACTGCAAAAAAAAGTCACAGAATTGTAGAACTATGAAGGTGGGGATCCTGCAGGAAAGCTGGGGAGGGACTTTTGATAAAGGCATGTAGTGACAAGATGAGGGGAAATGGCTTTAAAATGGAAGAGGGTAGATGTGGACTAGATATTAGGAAGGAATTCTTTACTGTGAGGGTGGTGACACACTGAACTGGTTGCCCAGCGAGGCTGTGGATGCCCCTCCATGGAAGCACTCAAAGCCAGGCTGGATGGGGCTGTGAGCAACCAGGTCTGGAGGGAGGTGACCCTGCCTACTGCAGGGGGTTGGAACTGGATGATCTTAAAGTCCCCTTCAAACCCAAACCATTCTGTGATTCTAAGATCATCTGCTTCAACCACCCACCTGTCACCACCATGCCCACAAACCTGTGTCTCTCAGTTTGATATCTGCCCTTTGTGTTGTAGTGCTTGGAAAGGCATCCCAGAGGAGCAGCAGCAGTACAGTGCAAGGCAACAGGCTGCAAGAAGCTCAGATCGGGTGCCCATGCCCACCTGGGTCTGTGCTGTGTGCAACTAGCCCTGCTTCTGGCAGTGCTATCTGAGAACACTGCTTTTGGAGGTTTGTGGCCTATGGCTTCCAGTGTGTAGATAGCTAGATGGCTTGTAAATGGACACTCAGGTATCTATTATGCTAATGTGCATATTCATCCGGACTAGTTTCTGTGTGCAGACAGGGATCCTTTGTGCTTTGATGATAGAGCATCTGTCTCCAGCGCTTGTCAGGAAGGAATTTGCTTCTCTATCTGTGTAAGCCTCTGACTGCGGTGTTAGGTGCTAATTTTCTGTCCTACTCTTTGGAGGTTGCACTCTCAGTCACTTGACGCATGTGTTTGTTTTGGGGGAAGGAAGCAGAGGTTGTTCTGTGTTTGTTTTCCCAGTGAAGATTACGACAGAAACATTCTATCTATAAATTGGAGTTTGTGCAAGCAGTCTTAAAAGATTAATTACGGCATTAGAGTACATGAAATGGCACCTGTTATATCCTGATGGCAATATATGAGCACTAGGCTTTTCTTCCCCATTGTCCTTGTGATAAACGGGCACCTGGGCTTTTTAGTATTTCCTGCTCGCTGTTGATAACCTATGAAATAATGTTTGTGGTAGGAGCACCCTGGAGACAGGGTGACAAATGGGAAAAGCAGGCAGAGTTCGTGTTTCACCCTGCATTCCTCAGGCAGGCAATTGTGTTTTAAGGACTCCTTGGGTGTTAGGAGTTTATTCCCCACTGCTGAGGAACCGGTGGGACCACCACACAGGCAAATGGGGGATGCCACAAAGGCAAGCAATTCTTGTGCTAATTACATCCTTAGAGCTAGCCTTAAGTACAGTATGAGATTACATTTCTGCTCTGGTTTCACCTCTGCTTCATCTTCAGGAAGCGGACAAAGGATCATGCTTGCTGTGAATAATTCTACCTTGGCTTTTAGTGGCAGAGCAAACGTTGCATTTCGTTCACTTTGAAGCCTGAAACAAAGCAGCCCAGTTATGTGCCGAACTTCTCCCAGCGCTTTGCTGCATCACCCAACTGCTGTAAGTCCTCAGTCCTCGTGAGCTGAGCAGCAGCAGCACTGCCTGTGGGTAAGGTGAATGTCCACATACACGTTGTGCCTTCACCACAGCCATTGGGCAAGCTCTCCTTTTGCAGAAAATGAAACAACAGAAGGTGAAATAAACTCGTTGCCATTTGGGCAACGTAGCGTTAATAAGTGAGGTGAACTTGCTTGCATTCACTGTGCTCGTGCTTTGTTGACTTAAACCTCATCATCAAGATAGTATTGTGTGCCCTTCCAGATGTACTCATGCATATTTGATGACTTTTAATTGCCACAAACTGAAAATTTCACGGATGATATTTGTGCAGTGAATGTATAGCAGAGCAGCTTGAAAGACACCTCCTTTGACTTGGTGTCGATAAGCATTAGGGAGGAGTCAAATTACTGCATTTTTTTTGTCCCAAACTCAGTACATCTTATAATGACTGCCCTGAGAGTGCTTTTAGGCTAACAGTGTCTTTTAAGCTCTTAGCAGGGTCATTTAGGTCTAAGTTATTTTCACTCTCTGTTGTGTGGTCAGTTAGTTTTGCCTTTATTTATGTTGGCTTCCGCGTAGCAAAGGGCAAAGAGAAAAGTCACTTTAAGGCAACAAGCACTGGCAGGGAGATGTGAGGACCTGTTGTGCTTGAGCCAGCTTTCTGCTTGCTGAGAAAACAACAACAAAAACAAAGGCCTCCGTTTTTGTTAGTTGGCTTTCACTTAGTATGATAAATAAACTTTTAAAGTAGTATTTAAACATTTCAGACTAATCTTGCTATTTGCTTTTTCTGACTGGAAAAGACAAAAGGAACTGACTGCAGTTTCTTATTCAGCACAGCTTGAAGACTCATACTGCAGTTGTCTGCTTCTAGCCTTCAAGGGAATGTTAAGCTCCTGAAAATCAACTGGCAGTTTAAAAAGTAAAATTTCTGTTGTCTCTGTCTCTACAGGAGATTATTTTGAGCTGTTGCATTTGGGGCCAGTTTTGACTTATGAGCTTACTACGTGCACTTTCAGCCTTTCACATTTTCCTTTGTGTACCTCGGTGCTGTTTGTGGGATAACCGAGGTGTCAGTGCAGGTACAGCTGCCCCACACATCTGGTAGTGGGACCAGGAGAGTTGTGCTTCAAGTTTATTCAACCTTTGAAATTGAAATGGAGAAGGTGATATGGAAATAAAGGCACTTGATGACTTGGGAAAGGGCATTCAGCTGGGATAGTTTAGTTTAGCCGTGGTTCGCAGCCATGGCTGTGAGATGATTTCTTGGGACAGTGGCTGAAAAGCCTCCAGTACAGCCACAGGGCAGTGCAGAGGGTTTCAGTGTGCACTGGGTTTGATTCCAGACCCTTACCAGAGGGAGTGAGTTGGGAACCTCAATTTCCAACCAGTGTTGTCGGAATTTGCTGCCCATTTATAAAGAAAGTTCCCACGTTGATCTGAAAATGAAAGTGGAGATTTCCTAGAGTTGAAAATGTCCAGCATTTTCCAAAGTATTTCTCCTCTCCCCGTCCTCCAGGACTCACATACATTCTTTGTCTCTGCCGCAGGCCTATTCAGTACGTTTTCAAGTTCTACCTCTGCTCATGTTTCTTGACACTGCTGTGGAAAATGTGCTGTGCTGAGTTTATGATTACCAGAGGTGTGACTGCTATTAGAGAAGGAATGGAAACTCCTACCTGTCTCTGGGAGTGCACCATCACGTTGCTGGCCTGCTGAATCCACTATTAGTCATGGTGGTACATTGCTTCAGGGTCTGCTTTTCCTGCTCACTCCTTTTCTCATTTTTGTTCCTTAACTGAAACACGTTGAGGTTTCTTAGGGTAGTGAAAAACTGCAGAGGACGTGGATTGTGTGGTGGTGTATTTGGTGGTGGTGGTTTTTTTTGCAGTGCTTATGAGGCTTATCAAAGGCATTTAGGGTTATTGTAGTCATTTAAGATTTGCATGCATGTAGGGTTTCACTTAAAGATCTGCATTGCTTGAATTTTTATTGTCGCTTTTGTGGGGATTTGAAAAATCAAGAGAAAAGGTAGAGAAAAGCTGGGGTTTGAAGAAGGCCTTCCTTCTCACAAGTAAAATACAGTGTCAGTGGGGAGACTCTGCAAGTAGCTTGGGTGCTCGTGGCTTAACAATTAGCCTTGCACTTAGCCCAGTTTTGTTTAACACTTCCATGACTCTTAAATCACAGAATCACAGAATGGCCAGGATTGGAAGAGACCTCAAGGATCATGAAGTTCCAACCCCCCCTCCACATGCAGGGCCACCAACCTCCCCATTTAAAACCATCCCAGGCTGCCCAGGGCCCCATCCAACCCGGCCTTGAACACCTCCAGGGATGGACGGGGCACCCACAGCCTCTCTGGCAGCTGTTCCAGCACCTCACCGCTCTCATAGAAAAGAACTTCCCCCTGACATCCAACCTCAATCTCCCTTCCTTCAACTTAAAACTTAAAACCATTTCCCCTTTTCCTGCTGTGATGAAGAGTGATAAAGATAATACCTTTATATTATGGATGTCACAATTCTCTTATGCTGAAGCTCTGACAGACTTTTCCTGCAGTACACGTTTCTTGAGATGAGTTTTAGTTTCAGTTTTTCCAAAAGCAATTAGCTGATTGGTTTCCTGATTGGATGAAGCAGATGAGTAGTTGATTGTGTTTGCCTGGTGATGACTGAAGGTAGAAGAAGGTTAGCAATAAGAATGGGTGAGATTTTAGGTCTTGTTGCTATAACAGTGAAAACACAGAGCTACAGGATCTGTGATAAATGTCTGAAGTTTGACTGTGTGAGCCATCTGTGTCATCTTTTCACTTCTAAATTCCAGGCTGCCTTATCTGCGTCTGCAGTGGAAAGAAACAATGCTGCCCAACCCTGACAAACGAGTCCTTGCTGCAAGATGAACTCAGCAGTGGGTTTTGGATGTGCGTGCTTATCTTCTTACCTTGGCACATCCTCCTTCTCCTTGTTGTTCAGGGGCAGAAAGTGCTCTGCTTACCTGGGAGATACTGAAACTAGTAAAAGTAAGGGTGGGGTATTTGTGTGATCATAGGAGAAGAGGAAGATAATCTGTCTGTGGGTCTAACCTGCTTTAGTAACAATGAAGACTTAATGAGGTTGAAATTATGATAGAATTTACAATAGTGGCTGATGTCAGATTCATCTCTAAACCTGGAGTCATTAAAAAAGTCAGAAATCAGTCAAAGAACGTGCTTATTAACAGAGAAAGAATTGGTAGACTGTGTATGGTGTGCTATTAAAGCAGATTTTAAACTATTTTTAGCTAAAAGCAGTGCTGTTCTGTGAAACTTTTGCCAGGGTAGTTGGAATACATGACCTTAAGGGTATCTGATAGATAACCCAGCTTTAGAGGTTGATAGCAACTATTTCTTGAGGTTTATTTCATGGGACACCCTGAGCTGATGTACCACCTCAGCCTTGGCCAGGAGATCTCCTTATTGTGCCTCCTCACTCCCCACTGGGAAGATCCACACTGCTTCAGATGCTCTTCAGACCTTTCATTGGGCTGCTCTAACTTTGTGCAGTGGCTGAACGCATCCATTTTGACCCCTGGAAGGAACTCTTGTATCCTGTCTGTGTGCGCTCTTGGAAGTGTTTCAGAGAGATCAAATAAATGCTTGCAACACTTCTGAGTTTAGCAGTAGTCTCAGGCACAAAGCCTACTATCAGCATTCTCTCTCAAGAGATTGATTAAAAAACATGAGAGCAGCCATAGGACTTGTATACAGAATGAGCATGCCTTGTGCTTTCCATAAGGGAAGTAGCATGTAAAAGCCTTCTTGAGTGGCTGAGGAAAAGCAGGTCACTGCAATACAGAGTGTTAATCACTAACCAGCCAGACCGAGATAGTGGCACGTCAGATCTGGGATGCATGAAGAATATACTTTGAACTAAGGAAGCACGTATTACATACTAATGATAGGTAAATCGACTTTCAGGGTGTGGAGAGACATTAAAATAAACATCAGCTTCTGAAACTTGTCTGTCTCTTCCTTTCACAAACGCAGAGTTTAATAACAGAGCAGTTCAGAAAGAACTGGAGTTTCATGTGACTGGTAAACTTGAGCTTTGGTTTTCTTTGTTATCATTCAAATAGTGGAAGACCTGTAACATCTCTTACAACAAAAAGCCAGTGAGAAAAACTTCCTTTTCCTATGCTATTTAACAGTAGTGAGGAGCCAGCGAGGTGCCATACAATGAATGAAGATCTGTGGTCTTTGCGTGAGAGATTTGCAGTCTGAGTTTATAGGGTGCTGTGAGGTGAATGAGCACGTAGAGGTGACACAGAAGGAAAGAGCAGAGGTGAGGGAGGATGAGGATTATAATTAATGTGATTAGACGTGCATATTTGGCTGATTGAGGTGGGGTGTTGGACTCCATATGGAGGTTATTTTGTGCAGCCTCTCTTCATCGCAGCACGTGAGAACACTGGGCATTCACTGGGTGTGATTCGTGGGTCGTGGTTGTAGGCATCAGCATTTGGGTGCACTTTCCAAGTTCTGCATTGGAACGTAAGAAGATGGGAGTGGATTGCTTGTGCTCAGACCCATGTTTATAGGCAGTGATTTTGGTTGCAAGTGACTGTTCTTTTGTATCCAACTCCATTTGTCATTGGGTGGATGCCTTGGGCTGTTGTCAGTGTTATCTCAAGCTTTTATTTTGTTTCCCCTGCCTCTACAGCTAAGAATTCTCATCCATTCCAGCTATTCTTCTTACTCGTAGGATATATCTCATTGCTTAGCATCATTTGGAAGAGCTGGGCTTTCCAGCTGGCTTGGAGCCTGTTGGGAAGGATAAGCCCTTTCCTCCACGCTCATACCTAAATTATTTTTGATGGGACTTGAATTTCAGTGAGCAGGTGCCCCGGGACTGACAGCTGGCATGGTGTGCTGCAGCAGCACAGGAGTGGCCAGGGATACGTGCTGCAGATGGCAGGGACAGCCTTCCCTCCGAGCGGGAGGCATTGAGACAGCAGTGAGAAGAGCTGTCAGAGTGGTACCATGCCTAATGGATCTTTCCCCAGAAGAAATTTCATACTGCCTTGTACGTGCCGATTGTCCTTCAGAAAAACCCGAGTGCTCTTTCTTGTTTTGAAAAGAGTGCATGCTTTAAAGCTGGACAAAATCCATCCTGGCAGAATATCTCTAGAAGTGGAATTTGGCAATAGTCCTGTTTCTATTCTCTAGCTGATGGGTGGCTGTCAGGCTGCATGAATAAATTTGGTGTCTGGAGGAAGTAATGGTGTGTATAATCCTAGTGCTTTAAGAGCAGCACTTGACACTTTCTCATTTCTTTATAGAGCTTGATCTGCATACAAAATGTGTGGTGGATGTGGATGCAAACAAGGTTATTCTTCAGCCTGTAAACACCAACCTTTCAAAAGGAGATGCCAGGTAAGACTTTTGAATGAGGAAGGTCGGTTTCATAAATTCAATGAGGCAAACAACTGAAGCTTTGATAGAGGGCTTTCAGTTTAAATAAATTACATGTATATATTCCTTCTGCTATGTACTTGCCATCATCTGTAAAGTAAGGCTGACACTGGCAAGATGCTTTGATAGCCAAGTACTTGCTGCATTTGAAAAATGAACGTTTGCCTCCTGCTGTAAACACTGTGATAGCAATTAATTGGACTGTGAACTGTTTCATTTGTTTTCAAATACTGTTACGGGACTGAAGCTATTTAAATATGCAAAATAATTTGAGCAGGGCACAGTGTTTTTCAATTTGGAATGAAATAAAACTGGCTGGTTATTTTCTCATAGTGGGCTTGTATTCTGTGTGTGGGAAGGGGATTAGAAACATGGTGGAGAGGTGTAGCTCTAGGAGGGTCTTGCCAGTGAGACACTGCATGCATCACAGTACTTGGAGAGGTGGCTGAGGGCAGGAACTAGTTTGTGTAGGAACTGGCATCAATTTGTTAAACTACTGTGAGAAGTCCTGTAATGTTTGTTAGGGTTAAGGTTGGGACCAATTAATTTATTGCTTGTTTGCAAGGGGAGGAAATGTGAAGAATGTGTGGGTGAAACAAAGTAACAGGGGTCCAGGAAAAGGCAGAACCCATTACTGGGCTTGTACAATCAATCATGGTCTGTATTCTGGGAGGGAAAATAGGGGGGATGTGGTGTTAAGGGTGACAAAAGTGAGAGAAATTCAGTTAAACACACAAAAGAGCTTTGTTTAAATGCAGCATATCATAGTAAAGCTACAAAGCATGCCAGTTATCAGTACAAACATTCTTTCCCGGTCCCTGCTAATTTAAACTTTATAAGCCTCAAGTTGTAATACATGCAAAAGCAAACTATCAAGTGCAATAGATGTTTTATTGACAGCAGCCAAAAGACTTACTACAGGCAGTGGGATTGGAGCTTTAAGAAGACACTTCAAAACGGCTGTGTGGGGTGGAGTGTTTTTGTTTGCATTAATATCCACCTCCTCCAGAAACACGTGCTTTGTTCAGCTGACAAATACCTGAGTTGATGTGAGCCTCTCAAACTGCACAAAATGACAGGTAAATGAGATTCTCAAAAGCCAACTTAGTGGTATGAAGAATGTTATTCAGAGCTTCTCTTAAAGCATGATGACTGAGCAAATGCTGCATAGTTCATTGTTAGAGATATGTTATAAAATGTTCACAGTGTAGTCAGGAGAGAATACGTCATGCAAATCATGGCCCCTGGCAAGGGAGGAATCATTTGGCAATGGCGTTGACTTCCCAGACAAGATGGTGAGTCCTGTGTGAGAAACTGGCATGCCAGGCTGAAGAATGGCTCATTTGCATTTTCACAAATACCCATTGCTAATCTAAGCAGCAAGCACAGTAAATTTATATGGGGTGATTAATAAAAGAGAGAAAAGTGGAGGCCCATTAAGTGCGTGGAAGATTTGCCTACAAACATTGTGACAACAAATCTCAGAAGCGTAACTGGAGTAGTGAGGACATAGAACAGTCTTACCCAGAATGTGATACCCTTAAGATGGGCACCAACTAAAGTGTCTTTGTGCAGCTCCGTCAGAGACTTTTAAATATCAGATCAAGGAAAAAGTTTGTTTTTATTTGTTTTTGGCTTAAGAAAAGTAGTGTTGTAAATAAACTCTGTAGAGACGTGCAAAGCAAGCAGGATACATTTGAAAACCTTAACAGCTTAGCTTAATTTCTCATTAAGATGCCAAGGTCAGTTTAGGAACTGTGGATAAAATTTTAGAGGTAGAAATCTGTGCTGTCCCATCCTTGCTTGCGTATGACTCAGCTGTGCTCTGTCTGGGAGCTAAGTTTGTAAAAACAGCCTGTGACTTTTGGAAACATGCATGTTTTTCCATTTCCATCCTTTCTGGTAGAAACCAACTTTGAGAGATGGGTAGGTGTGTAAATAGCGAGCTTAGTAAGCAAAATAGGGCCACAGTTGTGTCTGTTTGCCCTGTCTGCCCAGAGTGCTTCTTGCAGGCTAAAGAATTCTTTATAATGTGTCTGTCCATCTGCAAAAAAATGCCAGAGAAGTCTTCTCTGTGTTGTGTATTTTGACAATACCTAACTTGAGGTGTGTGAGACCTGACTTGTGGACATAGCAAATGGTGTTGATGCAATTGCCACTGGAACCATTTCAGGTCTCGTGAAAAAGAATCTGGCTTCTTCAAATTTTCCATTAAAAATTAAGGATTATTTGAAAATCCAGGTGACAGCTGGTCAGCCTCACTTTCTTCTGTGTCTACAAACTGAATATAATATTTGCACATTTATCTGGGGACTTGAGGATTAGCAAATGCATGTAAAATACTTGGTCACAAAAAAGGAAGTCTGGTTTTGTACGACTTCATAAATCTCGTGTCCTGTTGGTTTCCTTTAACCAAGAAATGACCTTTCTTGAGACAGAGAAGTTAATCCATTTCTTTTATGGTGTGATCCTTATTAGTGCTGCACTGGTTTCAGTAATCTGATCTTGTATAAAGGATCAGTTTTGGAATTGGATGACCTCCAGGCTGGGTAGGCTTTGTTCCTAGCCTTGGAATATTGAGTTTGTGTTGGTTGAGTGGTGGTTTCTTGTATTGAAATGATCAACCTTTTTTGAGTTGCTTTTCTAATGTAATTTGCTGCAGAGCCTGGAGTTTTGTCACAAGTTTCCCCAAATGACCTCCTTAAATCAAAATCTCCTCTTCCAAGGATATATGAACCTCCAGGGAGTTGGTATAAATGAGCAGCACCATCAGCATGACTTGACCACTTCTTTTTTTTTTTGCCTTGTGTAGTTGTCTGTTCTCTCTGTTGCAAATGTCAGGGTTAAAGTTCATCAACACTGCAAAGATTGCTCAGAATATTATTACTTAGTGGCTGGGGCTTGAAAGAGAGTGTGAACTCATTCAGATTGAAAGGAAGAGGTAAGTCCTACAACAACGATTGGAATGCCTGTAAGAATCCTTTTGAAAAACATTTCTTTAGGTTCTTCAGTTTACCTTCCTTTTAATTATTTACTTATTTACTTATTAAATAATAAGTAATTTCTATACTTATTATTTAATTATTACTTATTTACTCCATTTGCTTGTGCTGTGATCATTACCTTTCCCAAAAAAGATGTATTAAAAAGACTTAAAAAAAAAAAAAAAGAAAAAAGAAAAAAAAGTTCTTTAGTTATTTTGTGGAATAAGACAAAGGACTTTATTATAGTCAAGCGTGGCTGTAATTGGTGTATAATTGATAAATGCTCTGTAATTGACTGTGTATCAGTCTACCACGTGCCTGTGCGTGAGTTGTGCTATCTGTAAAACAAAGCATTAGTCTTCCCAACAAGCCATTTTTGAGCCTTTTTATTAAGTGGATACGCTATAAAAAAGATTAAAGGACTGCTGACTTCTGTGTGCTCTTGTCCTAATTTGTGGTTTGCAGATGCTTTACTTTTTACTGTAGATGTTTTACTTCTACACGACAGAGCAATTTCAGAATTGAGGCAGCATTTGGGTTGAAATAAACAGTTCAGCATGTTAAATCTTTCAGTAGATCAGCTTTAGACTGAAGAGCTTTTTCCCCCTTTGAAACTGAAGAGCCCTTTAAGCCTTTTGAAGAAGTGAAGATTAGGACCAAGTGAAACAATTCCGTTGAAGACTTAGGAGTTGAAAAATAGGAACTGGAATATAAGAATCAGGGAGTCTCAAAGACCGAGTGCCATCCTGTCACTCATTTTGAAGCGTCAACATGCACTTGGATGAATGGCTGTAAATGTATGCAACCTCTAAATTAAAAATAAATAATAATAGAAGAATTGCAAGGGCTTACTAGTTGTCAAACACTACTGCTGTGGTCCTGCTGTGGATATTAAAATACATCTGTTGAGCCAAGCTTTGCACTGTAATCTAACTGGGAAGTTTATAAAATCCCTACATGTAATGCTAAATAATGACTACAATGCATAGAGCTTTTGCCAAGCTCAGAAAGTATATTTAGAACTAAACAAGATCTTATCAGTGTGCTTTCACCTATTCTTTGCTCTGCTGCTAGAAGGCAGAAGATGGCATTTGCAGGTCCCTGCGCTGCAGTCAGCCTGGTGTGATCACCCTGCCTTACTGCTGGGCAGCAATGAGTGTTCCAAGAGGCAGTACGAGCCTGAACGCTTACACAGCTCCTGGGCCATGGGCAGTGAAGGTGAAGCCAGCTTTCATCTGGCTGTGATGCGCTGTGTGACTGCAGCTTACCTGATTTGAGGTGTGGAGAGTTTCTGATCGTGCGCTGTCTTGGTAACTTATGGACAATGCTAATCTTAATGTAGCTAGTTATGTGGGAAATGCCTGGATAGTGTTGTGGTGATGCTTGCACGCAGAATCATAGAATCCTTAAGGTTGTAAAAGACCTCTTAAGTTCATCAAGTCCAACCATCAACCCTGCCCCCTGTGCTCACTAATCCGTGATCCTCGGTGCCACATCTCCTTGTTTCTGGAGCTCCTCCAGGGTTGGTGACCCCGCCACCTCCCTGGGCAGCTGTGCCACTGCAGCACCACTGTTTCTGAGAAGCTCTTCCTGATACCCAGCCTGAACCTCCCCTGGCATATACGTAGTTGTTATCCAAACACCTGAAAATGAGCAGTGTGTTGGCTGGAGAAACCAGTAGCAAGTAAAAAATACTTGGGTTATTTGTTTAAATTTTCTTTGTGAAGAAGCATATGTGCCACCTTCACAGTTCACTCAGTTATTTGATACACATGGAATGGAAGTCAAGAACTGCAATTAAAAGAAGGTTTAGCAAAAGTTGAAAATACAGCGATCCTTTTTCTCAGGGCTATAGTATTTGATTGTGTTGGTGCAATAATTATTTGTCTTTGTAACCTCTGGAACAGCAGGGAGATATTCAAGGTGCCCAGGGAGGAAATGCTGGCATGATTTTATATGTGTTCATGTATTTATTCATAAATACAGCCTGGAAAGGCTGACCGCTAGAAGGGATGGGAACACTTTGGCTTTTAAAAATAATCTGTGGTAACAGGAGTGCGTAGGGATGCACGCTTCAGTTGTTCTGCCTTTGGAAAGGATATGCATAATCAGTAAATGAGGAGAATGTACGAGTGCAGTGCTATACACAGAGTGAATCTGCGAAACTCCTTACCCATACAGAAGCAGTAGAGGCAATTACTGGTTATGCATCAGTGGAAAAATGCACTCATTTCTGAAAACACACCAGAACCGTGCCTGATGGTAGGTTGGAACCACTTGAAGAGCTGCCTCATCTTAGGCAGTGTTTTATGTAAGGGTCCACAGCTGTTCACACACTGTACTTAGAAGGATCAGCTGTTGGATGTAACCAGAAATTGAATATTGAGCTTGGTGGAGCATTTGCACGATGTGGTGTGATTGCTGTTTGACAGCAAGGCAATTGAAATGAAGAAACATTATTGCATTTGAAGATGGGTGACAGCTAATTGCCCTGCGTGTTCCTTGGCCTCTCTGCATCATTCCTGGCATTGTGTTAATTCCTGCTGTGTTAAACTGCTTGGGATTGGAACAAATCAGCTTGGGATGTGAGTGTGTGGAGGCTATGTTAGTGCCAGAGTTGGCTGTGTTACCCCCTTAAGCTGAGGAAGAGTTGCTCGCCATGCAGCTGCAGGCTTGTGTTAATATCTAAATATTCCTCTTCATCACAGGGGGTTGGGCTAGATGACCTTTAAAGATCCTTCTACGATTCTATGATAATAGAGACTGAAATTTTGGGGTTAGATGTTAGTTCAGCTTTGTCTCACAGGGAGCAGATCTCTGCGATGTTTCATAATGCAGAAATGTTCCAGGAAGTCACGGGGGAGGGAGGGAGGGTGTTTTTGTATTCCCCAAACCGATAGCTGACATCCAGAAGAAAGGGAAGCCTGCCTTTCCCAACACCCACAGTGGTGGTTTGTGAGTGCATGACAGCTCGGAGGAAATTCATGTTTGCAAAAGCAGTGCTGAGATTTTCCTGTATTGCTGACTCTGTGCAGTTCAGTTGCGTCTGTGCCTGCAACTTTCATGCTTCATGCATGGTGGTATTCTTTAAAATGATGATTTTTTTTGTGGTAATCTATCTCAAGTCAGTGTTGCTGCAGGTTATTGAAAAGAATTGGTGAGTGAGGGCCTTGAATTGTTGAAAGAATTCAGGTGAAACCATTACTTTTTCAGTGCATTATCAATTTATTGTGGGGGACATCATATAAAACTAGATTACGGAGCACGTTCCTCTTCGTATAGTTTAAAGCTGGACTACATTCAGCTGCCATCTGTGTTGAATTGCAAAATGCAAGGTGGGAACCATCCACAGATTGTCAATGTGAACAGAAATGTTAAGCTCTATTAACTATCCTTCTAGCGTGTGTGTGTCTCAGTGTGCTTAAAAAAGAACTTGATCCTGTTTTATATTGTTTCAGGAAATTAAACAGTGAGACTTTGTTTACAACAGTGAGTTGTTCTGAAGACAGTTCCTTGCCCTCCAGTTGGATCATGCTTACTTATTTCTACTGCTTTATGGCCAATATAGCCATAGCAAATTGGTATTATCTGTTGTTTATAAACTCTTGTTTATAAACTCTGTGCTCATGCCGCAAGTGAAAGCTGCTTTTAACCTGAGCTCTTGAGGGGAGAATTAGGCAACCACAGCACTGCTAGCAGTCATCCCTTAGATTGACCTTAGATTGCTTATATGAGAGATGCTTTACCCAGTTGTTGCAGATCTGGCAAAATTATTAACAACCAACTACACTGAAGCCTTAAGATAACAGCTGAAGAATTAATTTGAATCACATGCCATGTGACGCTGAAATGTAGCCTTCACCTTCTGTTTCTTGGCTTCCTGACTTCTGGCTCTTTTTCTTAGTACTTAATGCATCTATAAAGTACCTGTAGCCTTAATTCTCTGCAAAACTAAAAGACCATGTATTCAAACAGCAAGTTCTGGAGGAGCCTTAGCGGTGTTGACCTGCCTGCTGACAGTGTTTGGAAGGGGATGCTGATAGTTGCTAAGCAGTTTGTCCTTCACACAAACTTCTCTGGAGTTGGCAAAGGCTCCTGACTGTGAGTTATCTAAGGAGCAGACTTCTGCTGCAAATAGAAACCAATTAGCAGGTCCTTCCCATTGCAACTTTCTACCAGCAGTAAGGGCCAGTTCCTTGATTTAAAAACAAATAAAAATAAACTTGGCATACTGTGGCACATAGAAACGACTAGAATGATTGTGTTAAATATTTTGATGGAATGGAGATATAAAAAGAGAAAAGCAATTTTGAGAGAACTGCATACAGGTTTACTTTTAAAGCCAGATTATATCTGAAGCTTAGAGTATCATGCCATCAGAACTTCAAGGAGACTGTGATGTGTTGTTTTCTTGACTTGTTCAATCCTTAAGTAAAACAGACAAATCTTTCAGCTTTGAGAAGAGTTGGTTGGAGTTGGTCTTCTTCAGAACTTCAGCTTCAGTGCAACTAGAATTTGAATCATGAAGCTATTCAGGTTGGAGAGGACTTCTAAGATCACCCAGCCCACCCCACCGTGCCCACTGCCCACATCCCTCAGTGCCACATCCCCACGGTTCTGGAACACCTCCAGGTGACCCCACCACCTCCCTGGGCAGCTGTGCCCCTGCATTGCCACTCCTGATTAGAGCTTTTAAGTAACAGCCTGCCTGAAATTTGACACAGTGCTTTCCATTTTACCCCAATAGTTGTATTGTTTTGTTGGCTTTTTGTTTGTTTGTTTGTTTTTGGTTTGCTGCACTGCAAGCTTTTCTCTCGGATGAAATTCATATTAAAAGTACATAACATTTGATTTGGTTGTAATAATTTAGAAGAGTAGAAATGCAGTGAAAACTGCCTGAATGTCTGAAAATAAGGAAGTGACAGTAACAAATTGTGTTCTGATAGCACGAGCAGAACAAAACACAGGATGGGTAATGAAAGCTGAGCTCTAAGTTTGAAATACTTATTTTTTATGTTGATCTGATAACTGAACGCAAGACTTGAAGGTGCTAAAGTGTATTTCCTGTTTAAAACAAATAGATTCAAGAGAGATAGGAGCATGGCCCAGCAGCTGTAAACTGTGTTGAGATGTGAACAAGGGTAGGAGAGCAAACCCAAGGCCTGGCCTCAGAGCTGTGAATGAATGTTGTGCCTGTGAGCACTTCTGTGGGATGATTCCATCTTAATTCTCAGCTCTTCATGAGGTAAGACTATAAAATGGATTTAGTGGTCAGAATGGTGCCCCTGCAGGCTGTGGGATTATTTCAGTGGCTAGAGCTGCTGGGTTCTGTGGAAGGCAGTAGTTCAGCAAAGCTTTTACAATGTGTCCTGCACAGGTAGCAAGTATCATCCATACGTTCTGCTCAGAGAGGCTGTGGATGCCCCGTCCATCCCTGGAGGTGTTCAAGGCCGGGTTGGATGGGGCCATGGGCAGCCTGGGCTGCTATGAAATGGGGAGGTTGGTGGCCCTGCGTGTGGAGGGGGGTTGGAGATTCATGATCCCTTCCAACCCTGGCCATTCTGTGATTTCCCCAACTCCTTAAGTTTTGGAAAATAGAATATAAAAACCACCAGGCTTTGCTTTTTAAAGTATTTATTGTCTTGTTATGGGAAGCAAACAAAAGGAGAGACCTTGTACCTTTTACTGTGTTATTGCCATGAACCTAAAGGACTTTGATCAACTATTTGGAGTTGTTTGCATCAGTTTGAGGTTACTTCTTATTATTCCCTTTGTTGTCAGGGTGGCAATTTTAAAATTGGAAGTTCAAAAGATGACACAGTTGACAGTCAGTTACCTTTAAAGCACTTAGCCTGGCTCTGCCAACATCTTACAGTGCTGTAAAACTGGAATTAATGCTGTTAAATTCAAAGAGGATAATTCCTCTTTATCTTCATTTTTCAGTTTTTACAGTAAGAGAAGGGGAAGCTGCAATTACCTTAGCACCTCAAGATTTGCTTTACTATTTAATACTCTTTTACCTATTTAAATTTCAGATGGCAAAGACAGAGAGGCAGTTTTCTCACCTCCTCCTGTGAGGAGAAATCAACAATCAACATCTTGTAGGTATTGTTTTTGTTTTCCATGAGCTAGGCCTGCAGGAATGCAGCACCTGCTGCTGGTGCATGGCAGCACCCTTCCCTTTTTTGGGTTGGAAAGGCTGTTCTTCCTGGAGACACTACAGTGGTATGGCTTTTGTGGCTTCCTCCTAGAGGCACTCTAAATGTTTGTTGTTGTTGCATTTTTATTTATTTAAGAGATACTCAACTCTCCTCCTCTGGGTCTAATTTGCCTGAAAATAACTTGTCCATTCTTTTGGGCACTTGGGGTAGGAGAAAGCTGACTTCTCTTGTACTGTTATGGTATGAGTTCAGCATTCAGTGCAGCCATCACTCAGCATTGACCAGACATCAGAGTGCTATTAACCCCACCTGGGCTGAAGCCAGGGCATGAGGAGGTACAGGGTTAACTCAAGTTATGGCAAGTAATTGTATGCATTTTGATATATTGGCCAAACACTGTCTATGAACAGATAAAAAATATGCAGCCTTGTGTTCTGTTCTGGTAAAAAAAACTTGAGGTTTCATGATTGCCAAATATCATTTTTTTGTATGTTTGAGACTCCATTTTCAGACATCATAAATATGTGATTTGTGATCAAATGGTCGAATGGAAAGTATGGAACTGCAGTCAGATATTCAACTCAAAAATCTGATCATCTCTCTCTACTGGACTTTTATAAGCTGTCTCATAGCAGTGAGAAATATCCCTCCCTCCATAGTCTGCCCTTATTCATGTCACCACTTTTTGACAGTACATACATTTGTGAACAACTTTTCTCAAGGATGAAGTACAGGAAGAGTAGAATTTCATCAAAAATCTCTGATGAACACCTTGAGATCTCAATAGGAATTGCAACCACTGCAGTTGAACCGTATATACTATATTATATCTACTATATTATATAATCTTTGAGGGCTGCTCTGAAGGTAATACGTCCTATTTTGTGATGTTGGCCCATCAAATCAGCAGATGGACATCAGAAGCTGATGTTGGTAGTCTGGCTGTAGAGGTTGAGCCATCCCACCACTAGCTCATCGTGTTTTGTTGCTGTGTGACAGACGGCAGCAGAGGGGCATTCGGACAGAATGGCATCTGACATGGAAGTGCAGATGAAGCAAAGGTGTGTCACTGAATTCCTCCATGCAGAAAAAAAAATGGCATCCATTGACATTCATCGACACTTGCTGAGCTTTGATGGAGACCAAACTGTGGGTGTGAGCACAGGGAGGCAGTGGGTGGTGCGTTTCAGCAGTGGTGGCAGTGATAGTGGGTCACTTCCACTGGTTCAGGTTTTTATGAGCACAGCATGCAGGCTCTCATTCATTGCTGAAGAAAATGCAGAGCTAATGGTGATGATTATATTAAAAAATTGTGTTTTGTAGCTGAGAATTTGCTCTGTCAAACAGTGTTATCAGTTATAGGAAGGAGGCATTACTTTCAGAGTGACCTATGTGTATGTGGCCCAAGACAATTCCTCCTCACTGTGGCCAAAGCAAACCAAGAAGTTGAACACCCAAGGGATATGTGATATCAAATAATATAATGTCAGTCAGTGCACTTAATTCTGACAGCTTTGATAAGCAGATACCATGTTACAAAAATGCACAGCATAGTTGTTCATTGAGCATTCCTTTGAGGAGAGAAGCAATCAGGTTAAGTAATGATGTCTTTAGTTAAATGAATGCAAAGGAAAAGAGCTGACACTTTTACATGTCTGGGGAGAAAAGAAATGGGCTCCTGGTAAGGGCAGTGGCTGCTGGGGGGATTTGGGGTTTGTCTCAGCTCTGCTATACACTTCTTACTTGGCTGAAGGGAAGTCACTATAGAGTTGTTTCTGGGTTGTTTGTTTTGTTTTGTTTTTCTGACTCCATTTGCAGCCTCTTGAATCCAGTATTTTTTTTTTTTTGCCTGATATTTAATGTAAGAAGGTTTAAATTAGGTCACATAGCACAGTTGGGCCAGAACTTGGGGCCTCCGTATTGTTGGAGTGACAAAAAGAAAGCCTGCAGTAGGGAAGTTCCACTGACTTTCATTTTTAGCCTATTGCAAAGCATAATACGTTTTATTTCTTTCTCCTCAGGGTTCATAAACTTGTGCCAGCATTTTGTTCTGTTCTTCAGCAGAAGTAGCTCTACTGTGCAGATGAGATTAGTGAAATGAAGAAACAGGATATCCACCCAGCTTTTATCTGAATAACCCTTCAGGAACGAACAGTTTCAGCTTTATTTTTTGATTATTATTATTATTTTAAGAGTTAGATAAAAGTATTTATAATAGGAATTTTATTTATACTTGCTAAAAATGTACTTTAAAAATCAACAACTTTAATGTGAATAACTGATTAAAAAGTGATGTATTGGTTGTCTTATTCTCCTGCCCGGTCCTTTCCTGATATGAAAGCTTTCTTCTTTTCTGAATCCTTTGGCATTTCTCCAGGAAGGCTCCATCTGATAGCTCTCACAGTTCTGGTTTCTTTGTGAAGGTTCAGTGAGAGATGACTTTGCAGGCTTTGCAACCGTGGTACCACAGGAAGGAAGATTATATTTGGTGTGCAGAGCAGAAAGATGAAACACTTTGTAGGTGTGGAGAAAAAAAAAGTATAAGCACAAGCAAATTTTGTGGCAGAGAGAAATAGGGATGGTTCTGGGAGGAAGCAGTTATCTGGTTGATTTGCTAATCTACTGAAACCACTTTGTTGCCAGCTGAGACTTACGAGCATCTCTACCGCCTCCAAACTATGCAGCCCACAAGAGCGAGTAAGTCATGCAATAATTTCATGCTACAGTCTTACATCCTTGCTTTGCCCCTGCAAAGTTATTGCATACAGTACTAAAATACCTTCTTTGCTGCTGCTAAGAGTTTAATCTAATGGCAGAAACAGCACTTTGCAGCGTGCCCAATGCTGGGATAGCAGTCATAGCTACAGTAGTATGAGCGACCCAGGGTGAGTGCATTTCTGCATGCTGAATCATTGCTGCAGCACTGTGTCATTGTTTTGGGAGTAGACCCAGTCTCTGGTGATGACAAACAGCCTTGTGCTTGTGTAGTGAGGCATACCTGTGAAGACAGGATCAGAAAGGTAAAAGTGCAAGAACTTCATGGGTTAAGATAACAAGGAAAGCAGAATAAGAAACTCATTCACTGCTTCCCGTTGGCACGCAGATGTTCTGCCACTGCCAGGAAAGCAGGGTTCATCGTGTCATAGTTCTTTGGGAAGACAAATGACATCGCTCCCAACATCACCTCCCCTCATTGCAGGTTTCATTGTTAAGTACAATATCATATGGTATAAAATAGCCCTTTGATCAGCTGGGATCAGCTGTCCTGGCAGTGTCCCCTCCCAGCTCCTTGTACACCTCCAGGCTCTTTGCTGGTCAGCCAGCATGAGTAGAAGTCCTTTGCTCTGCATGATCCCTGCTGAGGAACAACTGAAACATTGATGTGTTATCAACATTCTTCTCATCAGAAATCTAAATGCATCATCTCACGAGCCCCTAGGAAGAGATTTTAACTCTATCCTAGCCAAAACCATATAATCAAAGGATGTCTCAAGTTGGAAGAAACCCATAAGGATCTTCAAATCCATCTCCTGACTGCATGCAGTACCACACCAAAATCAGACCATATGTCTGAGACTGTTGTCCAGGCACTTCTTGAAGTCTGGCAAGCTTGGTGCCATGGCATCTTCCCTGGGGAACCTATTTCTGCTATTGGGTTCAGCATGGCAGCTCTTAAAATAAAATACATTGTGTGCTTTGTGATCGGTCATTTCCTCATACCTTTACTTTCCTTCTCTGTTCTTCTAGTCCCTGTTGAGATTTCTAGGATGGTGCTCTCTCAGGTAAGGTCATGCCACCAACTCCCTTTCAGAAGATGGAGGTTACTGCCTGCAATTGGTTGAGGGTGGCAGAGACCCTTGAAGTCTCCTGTTCCAACTGCCTTACTGAGGCAGGGTCTCCTAGAGCTGGTTGCCCAGATCTCCCAATTGGCTTTTGAAGCTCTTAAGGGTAATTTGTGTTCCTCTGTATGTAAAAAACAATTAAAAAAAAAAAAAAGCCCCACCACCATAATTTGTTTGTGGACTTTTGAGTGAGCTTATTCTGAGTGGCAGACTTTGGAAAATGCCTGCCTTCCTGAGATGTGGGAACTGAACCAACAGTGCTTTATGTAAGTACCTGCTGTCACTGTATAATTGTATCTGCAAACTGAGACAGATTCATTTTCATGGCTGTAGTGATGTCAGCAGGTAGTTGTAACATAATTTGCAAGGGGTTATTATAAAGATGAAGGTCTTAACCTTTTGATAAACTATATTTAGTAGAACATCCATCCAAGGAAGTCATAATTTTGAAATGTTGACATTGTTGTGTTTTGTTTTTAATTTAAAACTTAATTGATGCATCCGTCTGTAATGGGGCCTGAAGAAATTCCAAGCTGAATGCTTTTTCCTCAGTTCTGTTTGTTTCTTGTCTCATAGCTGTGACTGCATTGACTCTCACAGAGACAAGCTTTGAAGGAAGGCAAACGTTTCAGCCTCCCTCAGCACTGGAGATAGGACATCCTTTGGTATTTCAGTTGTGTACCTTATGACCAATTTCTTGTGTGGCAAAGATCCAGCATTTCAGTGTTCTGCAAACTCAGCTGGGGAAGCATCATGAAACATTCTGGTTTTTAAATACAGAATTCTAGAACTTCAGCCTCTAGCAAAATTTGCCACATGCTCCAGATTATAGTGGAATCTTTTTTGCAGTAATATGGATCTCCACGTTCTGGGTAGTCAGGTAGGTCAGTCCAGAATTCCAAACCTGTCCATCTCCAAAGCAGTGGTAAATGGGAGGGAGACTTGAAGATACAAGCCCAATTTAATCCTGGATATTTAAATACTTCATGTTTTCTCTTTGAGTCTTGAACATTAGCTGCTGCCTGCATCTTTGAACCTTGGCAGTATGGCAGAAGTTAGTAATGCTTCTGTTAGGTCCTGTGTAAGTAACAAATGCATCACCCACCCTGTTAAAGGCTGGAACAGCTTCCTATATGAACAGAGGTTTTATCCAGTACCTTACACTTCTTACTGTACCACAGCATTTATTGCAGGAGCTGCATCTAAAAACTAAAATAGCAGCCTGCTCCATAGCAGTTGCTGCTCACAATATCCAGAGCCAAAGATGCTTAGTTATTGTCCTGATGCCTGGAAAAGAGAAGCTGTAGTTTGAGTGTGTTGTTAGACACCACACGTTAGATCTGGGCCTTATGAATTTCATCAGATTTTGTTTGGAAGGCTTCATTGGCACTACCGAGTTTCAAAATTGTTGCCAAGTTGCACAGAAGTCATTAATCCTTGGTGGTTTTTTTTTTTTGGTCAGGATTAATGCTTAGAAAGAGCTTAGTTCTTCAGGGAGACGTGTTGAGGAAACCATCCTTGCAGAAAAATGAAGATAATTTTTACCACAAAAGAAACTAACTTGACGACTTAGTTTGTCCTGACACTTCCAGGCTACCAGGAAACTCATTACAGCAGAACAGTCTTTTGCTGTCTTCCCTGTATGCATACAGTAGTTTAGAAATAAATCCACTGAAATTAATAAAGTGGCCGTAACTTCAACTTCTTTGCTGTTTTACAAATGGTTTTGATTTAGATTATGACTGAAGGTTTTGAGCGCGTTTTTAATCAGTGCATTTGCAGAGGAATATAATGAAATATACTGAATTTGTATTTGGGCTCAAAAATAATCTATTTATACAAACTGGGAAAGAACCAGAAATCATACACTGAAGCAGCTGCTAAATATACTTTAAATGTGATTTAGAGCATACCATGCAAAGACCTAAAATTTGTTTTGAAATTCAGATTCCTTTGAATACTGCTTTAAAAGGAGACCTCTGTTTAATTCTTTGAATTCCCAACTGCTGTAGCCTGTTGTTATGTGAGTCTCTTGCCACTGATGCTTGTAGGGAATCATTTCATTGCTAAATCAAGTGAATATATTCAAATTATAGCTTCTCCTTTGCTTCACAGCCTTTTTCTCATGCTGTATGCTAACCATAGCAAGAACCATAGCAGTGCTGAACATGAATGTTGGAGAAGGAGGATTGTCTCCCTGTTTGAGGTGTTTGATGGGAAGAGACCTCACAATATCCTTAGAACCTCACCTTAAATTGACCATGTTCTTTTGCCATGGTGTTGTCATTGTCTGAGGTGCTCACAGCATAAAGCAAACCTGCCAGAATTACTTGTTGCTGTGTGTTCTGTGCAGACAAAGGGTTTGTAGTCATCACTGAGGATGAAACAGTACTCATTTTTAAATGCATTCTGCATGTGCAATGCAGAGCCTGGTTCAGGACGTTGCTCTTCCTTTTCCTCTGCCCAGTCATCATGTTTCCTTTCACCCAGGTGGCTTGTTGTGCAAACATGAGAAAGCAAACTGTTGGCTTCATCAGTGGAAGAGGTATTTCTTTTCACTGTTGGTACATAAATCCAAGTCATTCATCCTTCTGAAGGCATGGGGACTGGTGAAAGGGCCACTAGACATTGCTTATTGTTTTAATACTACTTCTGTTTTGTACCACTGATGTCATACGTGCAGAATGTGTTTTCAGTAGGCTTAAGGCAGTGGTGGAGCAGGTATGTGTGGGATGCAGTGGCACAGCTGCCCAAGGAAATGGTGGGGTCACCAAACCTGGAGGTGTTCCAGAACCATGGGGATGTGGCACTGAGGGGCACAGTGGCCATGGTGGACTGGGGTTGGGCTTGGAGATCTTGGAGGCTTTTTCCAACCTCGATGACTCTATGATTCTATTCTGTGCAGAGCAGTTGTTTCCCGAATGGTTTATTGCCTTCTATGTTCTGTTTTCTTTTGTTTTAAAAGTACTCAGTCCAGTAGCGTGTACTGCATAACAAAAATAAATGCTCGGGTTGTATTTCCCTACTGGGCAAAAGGAAGGAATGGCTGGAAAAGGAGCAGATTCTTTTAGATCATTTTCTTCATCTCTTTCCAAAGGAAAGGTAAAGCTTATGGAAGGTAAAAGCGAAAGTGAAGCACTGACTTCATGTTATTGCCCATTTTTTTTGGACACCTTTGTTCCTTCGGGAACAAATGGCAGCAGGATTAATTCCTATGTGTATAAATCACACAAGGATAATATGTCATTTCTTGATCTGTGAAAAAGCAGGAAAATAACTGCTGTTAATTAAAAAGAAGATAAAGTAGTGTGTATTGGTCTAGATTCAAATATCCCAGATATTTTGCAGGATATGCTCTGCACTGCTGCATCACTAAGTCTGCAGTCATCTTTCCCTGTAAGTGCTGTGAGGAGCACAGTTCTCATTTCTGCTGAAGAAGTGTTCTTGTCTGGAAGATGAGTTTTTTGCAAGAGAAGCCACATTTGCTATGCTTATGGCTTACAGTCTGTTGTTGAATGCTGTATGGTAGTTGTAATATGCTGATGTATGAGGCTGTTTAGGAGGATTGTACATATTGTCCAAATGTCTAGATATTAAATGGTCTCCTAAGCTCTTCAGAGTGGTACTGGGGAGAATGCCTGCTGTGGGAAGGAAGGACTGGGAAGGATGCCTTAGTGAGGTTTTGCCTCTCCCAGCATCTCAGCAATCCTCTAGCATTCTGATTTTGACTGTTCTGTGGTTCCTGTGGATGACTGTTCATGAGAGTGAATAGTGATAGGACAAGGGGGAATGGTCTTAAACTGAGACAGGGGAGGTTTAGGTTGGATATGAGGAGGAAGTTTTCCAGCCAGAGGGCGGTGAGGCACTGGAACAGGTTGCCCAAGGAGGCTGTGGATGCCCCATCCCTGCAGGCATTCAAGGCCAGGCTGGATGTGGCTCTGGGCAGCCTGGGCTGCTGGTTGGTGACCTGCACACAGCAGGGGGTTGGGACTGGATGAGCACTGTGGGCCTTTGCAACCCAGGCCATGCTATGATTCCTGAGATGTGCTGCATGCCTCACATTGGTAAGGTCCGCATTGCTGTGGAGGATGTGTGTGTGGACCTTTAAAGTCCATCTGTCCCACTCCCTGCACTGAACAGGGACACCCACAGCTCCATTAGTGCTCAGAGCCCATCCAGCCTGACCTTGGCTGTCTGCAGGGACAGAACATCCACCTCATCTCCGGGCACCCTGTGCCAGTGCATCACACTGTGTGTCCAGCAGATGTGGTAGGCATAAGCTTTTGCTACCCGCGCTTGTACCTCTGAAGCACATCCCTGTTCTTCTGAGCCAAGTCATTCACTTTTTATCACTTACTGAGTCTGTATAGCATCTTTCCACCACTGAACTTCCAAATAGATGGTACCTATTTAAGTTACAGAAGGCCAACCCTGACCTTTAGCACTACCCAGGAATTATACAACAGCATCTTCTGTCATCTTGGGTGGCTCTCCCTTTCTGGGGGGCAGTTTGTCTGCCTGATGCATATGCCTAGTGTGGCTAAGGATGCTACTGTTTCTGTAGTTGGAGTTACTTCACCAGTAACTCAGAGTATTTCGTGGAATCAGGAGAGGGAAGCGAGTACGTGACATCCCTGCCTGCTGGCTGCCTTTTTCCCCTGGAGCTACTACATAGCTGTAAGTCTTGGCGTTGTATTTTACCCCCCTGGAAAGTTTGTTTTATCATTTAACAGTTGGAACAATGCAGGCACGGAGAACTTCAAAGGGGCTTTGCTTCAACAGCAGTGAGATCCAGGCAGAGCAGGTTCCTTCCTGTAAACACTCGCTTTTCATGGCTCAGATTCCTTCTTTTTCGAAGTGCCTTTATTTAGAAGCACCTCTTAGTGCCGCGTTCAGGAGTTTGAAGGTGTGTATGATCCTCCTGGGCTGTGCTTTGCTTATAGAGAAACCGAATTCATCTTCTCATATGCTGAGAAAGTCTGATAGGCTGAATGGTTCTTCTGTTTGTTTGCTTTATAACTTCTTGTTTCTGGCATTTAAATATAGACCTTGCACATAGAACCAACACAAGTTATATGCTTATCTCACGAATCACTGCTTTATCTACTTTGCTTTATCGGGATTTGAATCAGTAGTGGTTGAGGAGCTCATCCAGGTAGAAACTTTATTGTTGCTCATCTCAGGCTGCTTATTGCAGTGGAAGGAAGAGGTGGATGCTGTGAGCACCTGATGGAGCCATAGGTGTCTGTGTTCTTTGCAGGGGAGTTGGGCTACGTGACCTTTAATGGTCCTTTCCGAGTCAAACAATTCTGATTCTATGACTCTGTGATTCTAAGATCGACTACTGATAAGTGCCGTGGTGCCAGCAGCAAAGTGATGGTGCCATAACACAGCTGCCTTGGACTGTGAGTCTCACAGAGTAAATAGGGGCATTTGAGTTCTTTGAAACAACAAGGATATTTTCTGGCAGGTTAAGTGATACTGTTTCATTATTTTTTCTCTATTCTGCCTTGTTTACTGATCTGCTAATCTGCCACTCAGGATTTTTGATACCATAGATGTTTGGCTGAGAAGGTTTCCTACTCTCATTTGGGATTTCTTATTTAATTGGAGCAATCTTGGTGCTGTTTTCTTGCTGTAGAGGATTTAGGTTAGGTGTTAGGAGGAAATTCTTGACTCTGAGAGCGGTGATGCCCTGGCACTGCTGCCCAGAGCTGTGAGTGCCTCATCCCTGGAGGTGCCCAAGGCCATGGATGGGCCCTTCGTAGCCTGAGCTGGTGGGGGCTCCCAGCCCACGGCAGGGGTTGGGGCTGGATGGGCTTTAAGGTCCCTTCCAACCCAAGCCACTCTGTGCTTCTATGAAATACTAAATAGGAATGATGCGTACCTTTTTTAATAGGGGGTACAAACTGTTGGAGCCTTTTCACAGGGAGCTCTGATGGCCAAACACAGGCTGGGGGAGTGATGATGCAGCTGGTATTAAATGGTCAGCTTATTCTGTCTTACTTTAGTGTCTGTCTAGCATTAACATCTCTGAATATGGCAAGGATATGACAGATAACAATTGTACAGTGCTGTGCATGGTTGTAGTACAGATACAGAAGGTAAATGGTGCATTGAACTGACTCAGTTTTAGTGTTCCTTAATGTCAGTTTGACTGGAAGGAAGGCTTGCTCTGGTGTAAGGCAGTGCAGAGTTACAGGTCCTAAGGAATAAAGCCTCCCTACTCTTGCCTTCTTTCTAAAGCTCTTGATGCAGGACAAAAATGACTTGTGTTGTGAAAGCCTCTGCCTGAGATGGGCATGACAGGCAATAAACCATGCAGCAGGGAGGGAGATAAAGGAGACCTCTGAGCTCTGTCTGCTGCCAACAAATGCAGCCTTGGATGAGTTACCGTTCCCTTTATCAAATCCATACAGTGGTGAACAATGCTGGAGCCTTCAAGAGACTCTCGATGCTTTTCTGTTATTTCAAATGAAAAAAAGAGAAGCATCCCATTCAAATCATACCGTTGTGAGTCAGCTGTGTGGTTTTTGATTAAGCAGGTACCTGAGCTGATGCTGCTGAGCCAGGTGACAGATAGCACCCACAAACCCAGGCTCTGCCTGATCTGAGGTTTATAAAACCCTGATATAGAGCTTAGCACTTGAACTTAAAGACCATTCCCATTGGAAAAAAAAAAATAACTTGGTGAGGATGGGAAGAGATCTGATTTTTTGCTGTTAATCACTGTTGGGTTTGCTCAGTGATTTTGGGCAAAGTGAATTGTCTGAGTTCTGAAGGGAGCGCTGGTCTTGCCACAGACTTGGCAGATCTTACAGAAGAGCTTCGGGGTTTTAAAAAGTTACGGCATCAGAATCCTACTTGAAACTGTATGGTGGCTAAAAATCATGGTAGGTATTCCTCAAGTTTGCAGAGTGTATTTCTTACAAAGAATCGCAGCGTTGGCAGCCTTTCAAGCGATCTCTCACAATACAGCTTTATGCCTGTAACATATTTTCTCTTCCTTTCTTTTTGCAAGTCATGTTTTAACCAGATTTCTTTCCCTTTCAACTCTGGAAGGCAAATGTGATGTTTAAAACACAGTGTTGTACTTGGAGAGGCTGTATTTTCCTCTCATTCTGTGGAACAATAAATGGAAATTTACATGTTTGGTGTTGCACAGTCCAACTCTTCCTCTGGGAGCATTCAGTCATCCAATTGCTGATGGGAAAAGCAAAGTTGAAGGGAAAAAATAAAGGTATAAAGAGGGAGAGAGAGGCAAAGGAAAGTTTCTTCAGGTGCTTGCTTTTACCAGCCAGCCAAACAGCAGCAGTGGTGTTGGAAGCTGTACTGTGTGAGCCAAGTCTCTGTCTGAATTCTTTCTGTGCAGACTTCTGAATGCTTCAAAGCCTTTCTGCTTATAGTGTGGTGCTTACACCTGGCACTGTGTGGCACTGGACGGTGATATCAGCCAAGAAAGTGAACCTGCATATCTTCACGTTGCTCCAGCATCGCATAAATGTTCATTTATGGCTTGAATGCTGTGGACCTTTTGATTTATATTTGTAGCATTTAGGTAAGGCTCTTTACGCTTTAGCAGCACGACAGCAGTGCATTTCTGTCTTCCATTCTCTCCCACACTGCGATAACCAGGGTGGGTGCAGGTTGGTGGCAAAGACAAAAACCCTCTTCTTGTCCTATACGTGATCTGGCAGTGACAGCTCATGTTGGTAACCCAAATCCTGTGAACGAGGAAACAGGACAGCAGACTCCACTTTGCACTGCTGTCAAGTGAAGTGTGAGAAGAAACTGCTATCAACTGTTAATTGCACAAAAGAAATGGGGTGTGATGGCTTGACAGTGATGCTCTTCTTTAAAATTTCCTTTCACTATCATTGTGCTTAAAGCAACCCCTTAAATGTCTGCATGAGTAGATCCTTGTGGGAGCGAGGTATGAAATACTAAATAGGAATGCTAGGTTGCCCAGAGGTGGTGGTTCCCCATCCCTGCACACAGCCAAGGTCAGGCTGGATGGGCTGTGAGCACTGATGGAGCTGTGGGGTCCCTGCTCAGTGCAGGGAGTGGCACAGATGGCTTTTAAAGGCTCCTTCCAACTCAAACCATTGTAAGAAACCATGGATTACATACTCTGAGAACAGGGACGATTCTAATATGGTGACAACAGTTACCTGGAGAAGGGAACATTATTGTAGCGTCCTGTTTTTGTAGCGGCAAATGACAAAATTGAATATTCAACATTTTTTCTGTGTTTGTGGTTATGCTTGGGCAAACTCATTCAATCAGCTGCATGAGTGAACATTAAGGATTTTGTAAGCCAGAGTCACCAAATTATGGTAATTAGATGTCTTGTCTGTTCTGCTATACGGGCTGCCGAGCAGTAATGAGGTTAAAGGAATACTGTCAAGTTGATTATGGAACAAATGCGACTTACCTAAAAGCTGCCATCATTCTCCTCTGTATATTTAAATATATGGATTTCAGTATGTCCTTTCTGCACATGTTTAGTTTCGTGTCTCTTAGAGGCAGACAGAATGGGCAGAATGGCGGAAATGTGTGGCCTGGTATGGAAGCCATATGAAGAAGTCATGTAAAAGAAACATAGAATATCCCAAGTTGGAAAGGACCCAACAGGATCATTGAGTCTGACTCCTTGCACCACACAGGACCACCCAAAAATCAAATCCTGTGTCTGACAGCATTTTCCAAGAGCTTCTTGAGTTCATTCCTTTCTTAAATGCTGTCAAATAACTTGGCAGTTTGCTTGATATTCACTCTATGTTTTAAAGTGACCTTGATCCTATTCTGTTCTACTCCTTTATCACAGCGTTTGATCTAGAAAATAAAGTGTTTTTGAGGTTTGCTTCTCGCTGACTTTGCCACGCAGGTCACTGCCTTTTCTTTGTGCTTTGCTGACTGCGTGCAGGAGAGATGCACAGCTCTCCCAAGGCTGTGTTTTTCTGTAAAGAAAAATAATCCTGTTTACATAGCTGAGAATCCGATGCCTTAATGCCTCGTGGTTGAAGGTGAGTCTGAGATAAGTAACCCCCAAATTGGTTATGATAGCTTATCTGTTAAAATCAAGCAGTAGCTAAGGACAGCAAGGCAATATGCTGCAGTCTGATTTTACGGGGACTTACTCAGCTGGAACATGTGATCTTGATATGAATTTCCCTTTGCTCCTCTTTCCTCTTATATACTTTGTCATCTGTTATGTTTAGTTCCTGTGATGTCCGCTGGCTTTTATCTGAACGTCTGATACTAATTTCACATGTGCTGTGTGGTTTTTATCAAAGCAGGCTACTAGGTGCTTTTCCTTTGCAAAAAAACGCTGGAATGAGAGTCTTCTCTTAACCACTGCTTTCAGGGCCGTGTTTTGGGGAAAATAACTGCTAGCAAATCATTTCTTTTGCAATACAGGCTTTATCCTAGGGCAGCTGACCTTGGATAATCTCCCCACCTGCCTGCAAACTGCTGCTTCCTTCGTGTTTCCTGCAGGCAGGAGGAGGGAGAGAGAAGCACATCCAAACGAGTTGTTTTCAACCCGTGCTGTTAGGGCTGGCGGTGAGGAGTGGGCATAGGTATCATACACAGGTCATGAAGGGTGTGCAGGAGAAGGAAAGTCAATTGGAAACCATTTATAGGTGATGCAGTGGGAGTGATGGTGATGGGTTGAGGGTTGGACTTAGTGATCTTAGTGGTCTTTTACAACCTTAATGATGCTATGATTCTGTATAATGGCTAAGTATTGTTACTTGTTTCTCATTGTAGCTCCGGCCATTGCCACCACAGTTTGCAGTGTGCTCCTGCCAGCAAAACAAAGTGGTATATCTCAAAAATAATTTCAGCAGACCTTATGACTGTTGGATTTGGATCTTTATATTTCTATGTTTTTTTTCCTCTCTTCCCTCTCTACGTTCAGTTAGGAAGTCATAACCACATGTCTCTTAATTATTATTTTGTAAGGAAGCATCGTGCAACTGGCCAGCTATATCTGCATTGCTTGGTGGAATTACAGTTGGGAAACACTCTAAGTGGAGATGAGGAGTGAAAATGAAGACAGTTGCATTTAGCTGGTGTACCTGGTCTAACAGTAAAGACCTGCAGCTGCTGGCCTTTTGTTTTTCTCTGCTGGCACTGTGTAGCCTGAAAGCTTGAAGGTTGTTTCCTTCCTTCGCTGGGAGGGATGTAATATTTTTGGTTACAAACTGTTTGTTTCTTACTGCAGAACATTTTATCCACTAATGATACAAATTGAAAGGGGAACAGCTGACTCTCAAATTCCATGTTATGCTCCCAGCCAGTTTGATGGGGTTTTCCAATGTAACTGGGAAGCTGCTTTGTGAATTCACATGGGTGATCCAGTAGCCATGGAGTCCAGCAGTGACATTTTCAGAAGCACATATGTGATTAATGGTTTCTGTTTTGTCATTTCATATGAAGTATTGTGGGTTAAGCATTAGCTGAATTGTGCAGTTTCAAGCTAAGAGAAGACTTGGTGTTTGGCTACTAGCTGCTCAAACTTGTCTGGTGTCTCCTTGATTTAGAGAAACAAAGTGTGTGTGATTGGGAGTGTTCTTTCTAAATGAACAGTAGAAGATCCTCTTCCTCCATTGAAATTCCATTGTCTGCCTATTCCTCAGCATAGATCCTAGAGTCACAGAATGGCTTAGTTTGAAATGGACCTTAAAGCCCACCTAGTTCCAGGCCCTGCCATGGGCTGGTTGCCACCCACTGGATCGGATGGCCCAAGGTCCCATCCAGCCTGACCTTGAATGCATCAAGGGATGGGACTCCTCCTGTGCCACTGCTCTGTGTAATTCAAAATGAACTGCAGGTAGCACATAGAATGTTTCTAATCCCTAAACTTGCTTTAGCTTTAGCAGAACTAATGCTTTCCTTGGTGATATGTATGTTTAATTGAAGTGATACTTGAGATATGGGGAGGAACATCTGCTTTTATTATTGTTTGTGGGGACACTGCTGTGCCGTGCTGTGCTAAATCATGACTGTGCAATATAAAGTCCCTTTGCATATGCTGTCCCATATGAATCACAGTCAGGCAGGCACCAAATTGCATCAAAAAGCAAAAGTTTGTCGAGACAACCAGCAGGGAATCTCAAAGTTCAAAGTAAGAACTCAGAAGAAGCCCTAATTTGGCTCCTCAGTACATATGAAAGCCCTACGTTTTGTTACTCTTTATGAATACCAGCAACTGGCTGTAGCCTACACTTGCAGGCTTAAAATAGCTTCTTCACAACACAGACTCGGCATCAGGAACTGACAGGTTTGATATCACCTTCAGGTGAGTTTCAGGAAAAGAAATGTCTCAGCCACGTAGGTGAAACTAATGGATTATCGTAGTGTTTTGGAAATAATCACTGAGACCACATAATATTAAACATTTTTCCACGTGGCACATACCACACTGTATCCTAAACAGAGAGCTGGAAAAGGAAAAGAGAAGCTTAAGTGAAACCAGCTGATTGCTGCTGGCAAGGATCTAGTGCTGGAGGCTGCTGTGGAAGAGAAAAGCAGGGCATGGAGGTAAGCACGAGTTCATGTCTGAGGTTAGAGTTGAAGTCTTTCTTTATCGTGTTTTAGGGTTTTTGATCTCCAGAATTTCAACTTTTTGCAGTGTACTGCGCCCAAAATGTAACAGAAGCCAGTGCAAACATATGCTATATATGCATTTACTTCATAAAGAAGTTACACAGCATTTGCTCACAATTCCAGGCTTTTAGTAACATTCGAAGTGTTGTGTATAAGGGAGCAGATCCTTTAGCAGGTCCTGTTGTGACAAGACAAGGGAAAATGGTTTCAAACTAAAAGAGGAAAGATTTAGACTGGTTATGAGAACAAGTATTTTACAGTAAGGGTGGTGAAGCACTGGCACAGGTTGCCTGGAGGTGTGGTGGATACCCTGTCTCTGGAGATGCTCAAGGTCTGAGATGGGGTTCTGAGCACTGATGGAGCTGTGGGTGTCCCTATTCAGTGCAGGGAGTGGGACAGGTGGCCTTTAAGTTCTTTGTTAAGTTCTCTGATACTTGGAAGGAGAATTAAAAATATTGAGCAACAAATTTTACCAGCGTACAACAAGGAAATGTGATTCTCTTCTTTCTGAACTTTAATTACAGAATCAGGGCAGAACTGGCAGATGACACTTTAAAAAGCTTTTCTTCTATAGGTTTTTTGAAGAATGTGAAAACCACTCCTGTGCTCGGAGGCCAGAGGCTGTTCCAAGAGTAAATTCCTCCCTCTTCCACAGCAGCAGCAGTTTTAACAAATTCATATTTTACAAGGCCACAGCACAGTGTCAGCAGTGAGATGTGAGCTATTACTGTGTTTTCTGTAGTGCCTGAGTTTGTGTTTTGTATTACTCATTCCTGGCAGTGGGAACCAGCACAGTTTCTAGGTGATGGATTACTGTCTTCATCTACAACTATTGTATTACAACCGAGTTTCCTGAAAAGCCAAACAATTGTAATTAGATGATCTTTAAGGTCCCATCCAACCTAAGCCATTCTGTGACTTTATGAACAGTTTTCTCTCGATAAATGGTTGTGAAAGAGCTGAAGACTTCTTTTCAGGTTGATGATTATTTTTGCAGGGAGAGGTGTTGAAAGGGGTTTCAGAAGCCAAGGCATGCTGGGTTGATAAACGGCTCTGCTTAAGAGCAGTGCAGGAAGCAAATAGATGGTGTTGCTTGTGGGAAGTTCTTAGAAGTAATCAGCGATAAGAGCGAGGAAGGAGGAAATCTGACTGGCAGCTACTGTGCATTCAGCTCAGCCTGACCTTGGCCCAGAGGTGCCTTCAGGCTGCTGGGGAGGAGAGGTTTGCTGCAGGCTTTGCTGAAAAGCTTCAGGAAAGGTCCTCGTGCAACTGCTCACCCAAAAGTCCCGTATCCTATAGAATCGTTAAGGTTGGAAGAGACCACTCATTTATTTTGGCTGTCACTCTGTCACCACCATGCCCACTAAACCATATTCTGATTATTTTTCAATACAGGTGTCACCAGTTGATGAGAGATTCGAGGATTGCTGTTGGCACTTTTAGATGCCTATTGAGAGCAATGGAAATGATGTTGCCCTAGGGTGTGAACTGCACCGTCCTTGCAAGCAGCTCATTGCCCTGCAGCAGTACAACATGAGAGCTGCTGAGAGCCAAGGGGCTGTTGGACACAGTCCAGAGCCCAGGAGATCGGTTGGCAAGAAACAACGCAGTGGGATTTAATCTGACACAATTTGTTTGGGTAAAAGGGATAACTGATGGTGTATAGTGCGTGTTTTACCTTGCTATGTAGCCAAACTCTTTTGCCAAGGCAGTGAAATGATAACTTAATCCTTGATTGCTTCTTTCAGTGCTGCAGGCCATAGCCTCTGGAAGAATGTTTTGTCAGCCAAAATGTATGTAAAGCTTTACCAACCTCAGTTACAATGGCTGTTCCAGCTAGGAACACTTCTAAATTAACTTGTAGCCAGATGCTTTATATTATCTGCAATTGGTACCACTAGTCACGCATCTTTTCCAATCCTTATTCCTGATTTTTATTGTTTTTTTTTTTTTTCCATCCTGAATAAATTACTGACAGTAAAGTATAAGCCCTTAAGCAGCTGCCCAACATGTTTTTGAAGGTGCCGGGTGCTGGTACAAGTGTTTGGTGAAGGATCTGTCATATGCAAGAAGAAATAAAGATCACTGGAACAAGAAGTACAGAATGAAAGAGTATTGAAAATGACCTTCCCCATGAAATACTTGAGGATTATCTGATTCCCCAAATGAGAGCGCTCAGCTGGAACACAATGGGTGTGAGAGAACTGCAGTGCTTTGAAATAGTTCTGTGGTGTGGTGTGTCAAGAATAGTTCACAGATATTTCCTACACTTAGAAATGACCACAGCGATGTGCTGAGGTGGGAGGAAGAAGAATAGACAAAGCAGATGCGTAAGTTCTTCGTGCAGACAAAAACTGAATGTAGGAAATCGAAGGGCACAGGGAAATGCCATGGTGAATTGGTAGCACTTAGAAACAGTTTGGGCTTCTCCCCACAAGTACTGAAGAAATAGCTGTTTTGCAAATAGAAGGAAATAAAAACACTGATGACGCTTGCACTGTTCTAGTCCTGCTCTTCAGGCAGTGCCAACGTTGTGGCCATCCATTCATCTGCTCCTTGTGTGCGCTGTGTGCATCGGCAGCCTGCAAGGCTTTAACTTGTAGCCTCTGCATGGGTTTGTCTCTCCTTTTCACTCCAAAGGTGGTTTTTGTTTGTGAAACAAATTCATTATGCAGATCTGTGTGTTTTTGTGTAGTTTTAGGTTGAAACAGAATGGAGTGTTTGCCTAGAGCACTGTGATGTGTTGCCAGCAGTCCCCAGCTATTAGCAAGGCGGATACAGGACACAGGAGCTGAGCTGTCATGGTGAAGGCTTGTCTGTAATTTTCATAATATGCTGTATTTTCCCTTTGCTTTTCAGCAAACAGGTCAATTATAGCTTACTCCCTCCAAAGGCTTCCCACCCATGTGCTGGGAAAGGAACAGCTGATTCCAATGACACACTGGGGATGAGGATTTCTTTTCTAGGTCAGGGAGCAGAGCAGCTTGGTGCATTTCACCCTGCAAAGCAGACAAGATTTTATTTATTTTCTCATGCCATGTAGTCTAGTAACTTGATTCCAGTTCTGAGAGCATACTGTATTGGAACAACATCAACAGCAAATAACTCCTATACTTGATAGTAGTGAGGATATGGGTAGGTGAGGAAAGCAATCTCTTCTTAACATCTTTTTAAACATCTTCTGTGGCAGAACTATGATTTTGAAATAAGTGAGGTGCTGGGTAAAAAGGTTTGAAATCTTCATGAAGAAAGAGTAACATATCAATGTATGCCAGGTACTTCACATTGCTGACATTTAGCTGACACTGAATGTCAAAGTAGGTACTGATTGCTTCCAGCTGTATTGTCTTCATATTATCAGCTTGCTAAAATGAATTGGAGAAATATAGCCACTACTGAAGGAGTTGAGCAGAGAGGAGGTTAGATTTGTAGTCCATGCTGCTGGGAAGAGTAGAAGACAGTATAACACCTTTCCTTACTGTGAAAGATATCAAACACTGTAATTTTACTATATAACCGAATGCTTGAGACTTTCAAATGCATGAAGATTTTTCTTACGTGCTGTTTTTACAATGCCAGCACAGTGACAAGCTGCTGTTGGCAGACTGTGTTTTACTTGAGTGGTTCAGACATGTTGTGCTGTTCTTGTACCTTCCAGGCTCCTTGGATGTCACTGGGAGGTTAAAGTTGATAATACACAGACGTTGTGCAACAGCCTCTCGCATATCACTGAGATCGTGGGATGTGTATGGGCTGAAATAGGGAAATTCAGGTGCCTACTGAACCATGGAAGCAAGACTAATATCTTCTATGCTAATGACCAAACCTTTCTGCCTACAGCTCTTATGCTCATCCCCTGCGCAGCTAGATCAATGCCATTTGTGCTTTCCCATGTGTGTTTTAAACACTACTTGAGTCTCTAGCATGGAGCTGGATCCAAAATATGCTGAGTATAGATTTGCCGTTTGAAAATAACCCTTTGTATCTCAGCTGCCTAGTTCAGGAGGCACCCAGAATAGCTCCAAGTTATGTATGCTGTGCCTGTGCCCAGAGCAGCCCAC
Organism: Perdix hodgsoniae; assembly: GCA_035772895.1. Taxonomy (NCBI): domain Eukaryota; kingdom Metazoa; phylum Chordata; class Aves; order Galliformes; family Phasianidae; genus Perdix; species Perdix hodgsoniae. The sequence continues at coordinate 5,466,553 of JAPSGF010000024.1, read as the reverse complement.
TAGAACAGCTAGACACCCAGTGATGCTGAAACTGCACCCCGATTCAGAAACTAGGCAGTGTATCCAATGGAATTCCCAGTGTCATAAACACATTGTGCGTGCACCAAGACTGAGTTCGTACAAAAGGTGTCTGTAATTGTGTTCTCTTTTGAACTGCACCCATTTCACGTGTTGCCTGCTTGCTTAGTGGCTAGTGGATATGCTGAAGGAGGTGGAGAACTGAGTCCAGGTGTCTCCTCAGGTTGGCATCCCCTTCAAGAGGATGTTACTTTTGGCTTAAAGACAAGAAGGCACGTTTGTGGATCCAGAAGACAAGCTGAAGGAGGCTGTTTGACTTGTTGATTAGGCCACCAAGCTGGCAGGTGTTTCCTCAGTTGCAATTTTTGTGGCTGAAACAAATAAATTGCATGGGTATTCACTGGATAAAGTTCTTTTGGGATTTGGACTTGACAGCAGACAGTGTTTATTATTTCTTTTTATTTTTCTTTCAACTATTTTCTTTCTACTTCAAGCTACCAGCAGACTCCCCTTAGAAAATTCTGTAAACATCAGCAGGTTTTTCTTCCTGAAGGACGAGAGTGCTGGCACTTCTCACACAGTGCACAAGGGCAGGGAGGAGATACTTCCTGCACGTTTCAGCTGTTGGTGGAGGAGAAGCAGGCACTGCTTTGCTTTGCTCCCTACTTCCACCCTTCTGCTGCATCCGTAAGAGAAACCATCTTGCTTCAAGGAGTCATATTAAGCAATGAGCGTTCCTCTGGAACGTGTTCAGAGGAGGGCTACGAAGCTGGTGAGGGGCCTAGAGCACAGGCCTTATGAGGAGCGGCTGAAGGAGCTGGGATTGTTCAGCCTGGAGAAGAGGAGGCTCAGGGGAGACCTTATAGCTCTCTATAACTTCCTGAAGGGAGGTTGTGGTGAGCTAGGGGTCAGCCTTTTCTCTCGTGTACACAGTGATAGAACTAGAGGCAATGGTTTCAAACTGCGCCAGGGGAGATTCAGGCTGGACATTAGGAAATATTACTTCTTGGAAAGGGTGGTCAGGCATTGGAATGCACTGCCCAAGGAGGTGGTGGAGTCACCGAACATGGAGGTGTTCAAGAGACGTTTGGATGTTGTGTTGAGGGATAGGATTTAGCTGGGGAGTATTGGTGATGGTTGGACTGGATGATCTTTTAGGTCTTTTCCAACCTTGATGATTCTGTGATTCTGTGATTCTGAATGAGATAAATTTGAAGTGAGAAGTGAGTAAATCCCACCTGCTGCCCGCAGTTTTAAAGTAGGCATCTTAAATCATTGTAGAAGGGGTTAGGGATGTCCTAGCACAGCTCTTGATTCACATCTTAGCTTTGTGTAAGGTTGCAGCGTTTGCTGGTGACTTGTTGACTTGCTCACAACAATCTAAACCAGAAAGCCTCAGGTTGGTGGATTGGGGTTTCATGAAGTGGGTTCTGCATTCATTGCACATTCATTCTGAATACTGGCAGGAATTAGGGCTAAAGGCATGAACAAAACTTTGAACTGGAAGTCTTGGATCCTTAGAAATGAGAGCTTGTGATCTGGGGAGGGTGAAAAAGGCTGAAAATCTACAAGGAAAATCCTTACTGCTACCATTATGAAACATGTATTTTGTATTGGGAAAGGGGAGGGGAGGGGAAGGGAAGGGAAGGGAAGGGAAGGGAAGGGAAGGGAAGGGAAGGGAAAGGGAAATAAAATGATTTTAAAAAAGAACAAAAAGCACCTTGATAGTTGAATGAGAAATTCTGCATACGTATGCCTTCAGGAAATGGTCTAATTGGGTGCTGCAGCATTTCAGGCAGTTCTTATGAAACTCCTGAAGGATTCCAGTAGCAGTCAGACGGTCACAGGGTTGGGTTTTGTTTGTTTTTTTCCTCCTGTTTGCAGTAGGATGAGGTAATTCTAATGGCAGTGTTACCCTCCTACAGCTGCTGTTTGTGCAGGCTCTGTTGTGCCACTGAAGAAACCCTATGAAAATTCAGGCTGGCCTTCCCCCTTCCTGTAAAATACTCTTATGGAAGTATCTTTACAGCATGTAATTATGTCCACATCAGGAAAGCTTTTCTACACAAACATCCCACTAGTGACTCTATTGGATGTAGAGTTTTTCCTGTAATTTGTTAGCCTGTGGTACTGCTCTTTTTTTCAGTGTATCGAATAGGGAGATGTATCCTTTCTGTCTGTGGCTTGCATGGACATTTCAGTGATGTTTTCTAGTCTAACCAGCTTACTTTGCATAGAATACCATATCTTATTTTAGGATTAACCACATAGATCACTGTCTTAACTTTTTAGCCCTTTGCCTTCAGCTTCAGGTTGTGCTGAATGTGATCCTTACGCTTGCACTGATGCTGTGATGCAGTTGAACAAGATTGCCATGTGAGCAGTGTTTCCATGCACCTATACATGTATGTACGCACACCCTGAGCTCTCTGCCTCTCCAGGAGCTCATCACACCACTCCTGGGCTGATTGCTTGGGATTGAAGCTACTTGTGTGGCTGTCCCAGAGGCAGAAGGTTTTTACTGCCATGTCCCAGGTTGGGACCTTGGTGTGTCCATCTGGAGATCTCTCCGTGGAGTTGAAAGGCTGCCAAACTGTAAGATGTTTCTCCTGCTACCTTCTCCAATGGTTAGAAAACATTACGCGGAATCACAGAATGGCCTGGGCTGGAAGGGACCCTCAGGGATCATGAATCTCCAACCCCCCTGCCACAGGCCACCAACCTCCCCATTTAATACTAGACCAAGCATCAGGCTTTATTAAAAAGTATTCCAATGCACAATAGTAATTGAAAGTCTGGGTACTGGATGCTTACCAGACATTCTCTTAGAGCACAATAGCATCCCAACATCTAAGTGTATACAAACAAAAGGATGAAGTTGTAATCCCTTTGTCATACTATGACTTTATGGGATACGTGCACCATTTGAATGCGAGGAGATGAACAATACGGGAAATTTAGCTTTGACAAAATACCCCAAACCCACAGAGCTCCTGTGCTGCCCAAATTCTTGTTTTTCAAGCCTTTTTCTTTTTGAGTGAGCTGGCAAAAATGAGTTTTGTCAGTAGAAACGAAGTAACCGCCAACTATGCCTGGAATGCCTGCAGCACCAGAGGAATTTTCTAAGTAACAGTGATCACTTTTGTTCCTTTGAGCTGCACAAATCTGAGCTCTGAGCCGTCTCTGCTCTTTTACATTTTCTTTTACATACTTGAGGACTTTGTTTTAAAGGCAGTACATCTGCTTGCAGGCTCTTTTTTCTCAAATAGGGCAGCGTGGTTTTCTGCCAGAGGTCAGTGTTGGTGGGGAAGGAAAACCGAAACTCTCTAAGAGCTGTATTAATTGGTTATCATCTAGAAATTGGAGCAATCTCGTGGGGCGCAGCGTTTGAATAGTGCTTGGTCTGTGTTAAGAAATGGGGAAAGAGCTTCTACAGACATAAGCACAACAACCTTAAGCAGTTTCTCTTCTGATTCTGGATAGTTTATTTCTAGGTATCGTGTGATAAAGGAGCCTGAAGTGATCAAAACCTGATTTAGTAGACATTTCCTCTCATTGTATGTGGGAAAAAAAAAAGCTTTGCAATTGTATTCGTGTGATATGTGGAAGAAAAGGAAACAGCTTCTCAGTGAATTCTACATTTTCTTATCTGTTGCCGTACTGCTGTATTTCAGTTATGTCTCTGTTTGACAACCCATTGCATTACTAAATGCAATTTTGCCATTAACTGGCTTTAAGAAAGAGATTCTGGAGCCGAAATTTAGAGAGCAAAAGTCATAACATTTCAATGTCAGAAAACCTCGTTCTCAATCAGTTAGAAATATGCTTCCAGTTCAGGAATCTGCTTGAGAAAGATAGGCAAGCTCCCAAGCTTTGAAGGTGAAGTTGTCTGCCTTGTGGCTTGCTGATGCCAGAGCTCTTCAATAACGCCTTCACCTTATCAGCTTCCTCGTGCTAGGAGGCTCTTGCAGTACAGCAGACGATTTATTTGCATCTTCATGGAGATGGTAAACTTGAAAATCATAAGCTTGGCTATTCCAGCATACAAGACTGCAAAAATTGGTGTTAAACCCTGCATCTCTGTCCAGACAGAGGTTTAATGATGAGACAGCAGGAGCGATGCAGAGGTCCTATTGGTATTCAGCTTCATCTGCACCCAGTATTTACTCTCAGAGGTGTGGCTCACACTCAGAAGTCTTGTTTGAAGGATGAAATTTTTGAAAAACCCCTTAGCCCACGAAGCCATTAACTTTTAACCCATTGCTCTTCAAACAGAGCCCACATTGGCTTATTGTGGCCATATGGGGAGGTTCTGTGAATGTGAGATTTGAACTTCTTCGATGTTCCTAGCATCTTTCGCCCGCTGTGTTTTTGTTGTTCTTGTTGTTTTTCCAGAAGTGGTGGTATGAGTTGGAGTGGGGAAGCTCTGTTCAGAGCCATGGGGACAAATAATCCTGCCCAGCATAGCACTGGTCACTTGTTCTGGGGACCAGCTGTGACGCAAATAAGTCAGAACTCAATGTAGCTACTCTACTGCTTTAATTTACAGATTACTCATACAATCCCAGAAGAGCTGAGGTTGGAAGGGACCTCTACAGATCACCTGGCATTTGTCCTGTAGGTGCTGCGCTCAAGTTTCTTCACCTTGAGCTGATCCTGAGTCCAGCACTGGGGCTGCCTGTCCTGCTGTGTTGAGATTCCCACATGTGCTGAGCAGGAGTGAAGGCAGAGTTATGACAGCATTTCTCTTTCAGTTTTGTTTGGGAGCGTGGAGTCCATGTCATCGTGGTATAACAGGGTTTGTAATTCAGGGGCATTAACAGATTAGCTGATGGTAAGCTTAAGATGTCTCAAGAGTTGAATGGTTCACATTATATCCACACAAACTTGAAAAAGAACAAAATATCTGCTAAATGGAGTTGTTCTTGCATCCAAATGATAAATTACTGCGACACGTGATGCCAGCTTTACTTATAATAAAGCATGAATGAATACAAATTGATCTAAGGCAAACAAGCTTGGCAGCCTTGGCTGCTCCTTGAGAGCAAAGCTAAAGGTGTGGTGTTGCTGGGAGATGCCAAGAGCTTCCTGCTGGGAAGTCCACGTAGATTTTCCTCATCAGTTTGTTTTTCTGCTTGGGTCTTCAGCTTCTTTCTCCTGCTGAAAGGCACAATGTGGCTCCAATTGTACTGGAATCTGATGTGCTTACTGCTGCAGTGGTTATGGAGGATTGAAAGTGGCAAGCAGTAAATGTTTCTGGGGAATTTTCTAGGACTTCCCCAATTCGTAGTTATTGTTGAAGTTGTATCCTCTCCCTTTTTTTCTTTTTTTACTTTAAATTGAAACTTTTTACTATGCATTCCTCTTCCAGAATCTTCTGAAAATATTCAAATATTACATATTCATTCCATGAGAATAACCATAGCCTTGTGCTAGGGGCAGTATCATAGAATCACAGAATGGCCTGGGGTGCAAAGGCCCACAGTGCTCATCCAGTTCCAACCCCCTGCTGTGTCAGGGGGGGCAGGTCACCAACCAGCAGTCCAGGCTGCCCAGAGCCACATCCAGCCTGGCCTTGAATGCCTGCAGGGATGGGGCATCCACAGCCTCCTTGGGCAACCTGTTCCAGTGCCTCTCCATGACATCATACAGCCTCTGTACCTCTCCCCCCTGCTTTCTGACTTGCTGTGTCTTGGTCCTGCAGCTAGTGGAACATAAGAGCTGTTGGGATGCTCTGGGGTTTTGTTGCTCGCCTCAGCCTTAACAATAGGCACTGTTGGTTGCTCATGGCTGGCGGTGCTTTGCGTACGATGCTCTGTCTGCCATTGGACACAGTGCACTGTAGCAGGGCAGGGAGCCTCCCAAGAACGCTCAGCAGTCTGGGTGCTGCTTCCTCCCATCTGTTTTATTTCCCATGGGGCTTCCAGTTGGGCTGAAAATCATTTCATAGCTTGCTGGGCTCAGCTGTGGGATGATGGGTCAGGCTGTGCACGGCGTGCTTCTGTGTGGTACAGTGTGCACCCTCCATTCTTTCCTTTGGGAAACATTTGTCATATTTGCTCTTTTTTAGTCCAAGAGCATAGGACAGCTCTCTGTATCCTAAATACTGATGTCCTTTGATGTGAGGTTTCCTTTTGTGTGCGCTTGCATTGTGTGGCAGCGAAACGTGGTTTCATGTCTATGTGCACATCTTTAGATAACGAGATACTCGTTTTAAGACCTTCAGTCTAAACTAAGCCTGATGCATAGCCTGGTGTAATCCATCCTCTTAAAGTATGTGATAGGACTTTTCAGATTATATCCTTATTGCTGCTTTAATCCAGATGCTCAGTAATATGTGCTGTACCAAGGGCTGGAAAGGTCAAGTGTGCTGTCACAGGATAATCCTGCTGGGAATTGGGCTGGGACAGAGCAGAGCTGCTGGTCTGAATCAAGGGCAGGGCAGCATCTCTGTGTGCTGAACTCACACACTGAGCCCAGGCTCCGTGTTTGCCTTGCTCTGTAGGAAGAGTGATTTTCCTGTAGGGATAGGAATCAACCTTCCTCACCAACAGGAGCTACCCTGCTCACTTGAATGACCCTGCGACGTGGCTGCTGCAGGGTAATATGGGCTGAAATAACTGCCACTGCTAGCCAAAGCGTTGCTCAGTCCTGGTAGGTGACTTATATTCATATCAAATTCAAGCCTAAGTAGAAAGAGATGATGGACTTGATTTGTAAATAATAATTTTTGAGAGGCCGTGCTGACATTGCCATTCCTCAACTCACTTCTCAACCCGTGTGAGCAGCACGAAGTGATGCTACACAGCTCCTGCTCTGTCAAAAGAAAGGAATCAGTGATGCTTGCTGCAAGGCTTTGCTGATGGCAGGAGCTTACTGATGCCATTTGCAAGGCCCAGGGCAAAGAGAGCATCACTTCTTTGTGGCTGTGTTTGCAGGGTTTCTCCAGCCCTCTGCATGAGAAAATGCTGCATAACCTGGTGCCAGTGTCTGAATCATCGGTGCACTGACTGTTGCTGTGCTGTTGTCTTACAGACCGCTCTGGTGCTCACAGTGTTCTGCCAGAAAGTTTTCAGTTGTGCACATGACAAAGTAAAGGAGCTGCTATTCTCCTCTCATTTGAGGAGAGATGGAAGGAGAGAAACGAACTTTTCAAATACAGCGCTCCAAAAAGAGATCTTAACAGTAGAGGAATTAAGCTGAAGTCCCTTTCGCTAACAATCATTTTCTTTTGTCTTTCTTTTTCTTGCCCTGTGTGCTGCACCACATCCTTACCTCTGCTGCTGCTTCTGGGAGCAGCAGGACCCAGCCGAAGGTAAGGACCCTTATTGCTTTTTGCTTGTGGTTCAGTCAGTGGTGTGTTAGCCAAATATTGAAAGCATTTCAGAAAAACAGCCCTGCAGCTGGTCAGCTGTTGAGTAAGAAACTCGAAGCATTTCCTTGCTGCAGAGGAGAGCTGTGTAGCCTCTGCCAAAAGATGAGTCACGGGAACAAATGAGAACATACATGCTCAGCATTGCAGGCTGTGAATGGGAGACTGCTTGTTGTCTGTGGGTTTTTTAAAGCCTTTTCTGGTATTTGTGTTGTAGCAGACTCATGTTGTTGGTGCCATGACTTTGTGCTTGGCATGCTGATATCTATCTTTATCCTGGCACACTGGAATTCAGCTTTATTGCTGTGGTCGTATATCCAATGATGTCTTGGGATGTTATGGTAGTGTGTGTAATTGTTTAATAAATTCAAAGAAACCACATAATTTCAATCCGGGAAACAGCAGTTCGTTTATTTAGAGGCTGCAAAATACACTATTTTGTTTTACATGATGCTGCAACATCACTGTACTTTATAAAAGAGGGGGAGGCTGTCAAAAAAGGAATGCATTTTTGAAGATAAGTTGTTTAAATCTAAAGGATTTTGCTGCACTAAGCATTTTCACAGATGTAAGTAGTGCTGGATGCGTTGGTAGCCCAGATTTTCAACACTTGTGTAATTTTTCTACCTTATTTTAATTAGCATAAACACTTGTGAAAGATTCTCCTTCCTGCTTTGCGAATGCTTAAATGATTTCTTCAGATACGGTGATATGATTCATTAGGGAATGCTAGAACTGAGATCAGTCACTACAGAATCATTATTTCTCTGGAGGGTTTTTCTATTATTAATGTAGGTATGATGCAACATCTTTTGTTCGTACAATCTTTACTAAATGAGAAGTGTTAGGGCGGCTTACCTGTGTATGCACTGCTGCATGGTTGGTGCCTTTAGCACAGACCACAGACTTCACTGAACCTGAACAGGGAGATGTTTTAGCACAGCTTCAGAAATAACCAAACTGGCGTTCAGAGGGTGAATTTGAGATGTTGGCAGAGTGCACTTGCTCTGCTAACGTGATCTGAAGTGCTGCAGCCGTCAGCTCTGTAGCCATAACGAATGTCTAAAGGGAAAAGAGCAGCCTTCATTAAACTTAGATGAGGAGTAAGCAGGCAAAGTGCAACCCATGGCACTTTTCCCTATATCCAACAGAATGGATTTTGCCTGTTTGAAAGTAGACCAGCTCCTACCCTGATTTTTTTAATTTTTATTTTTTTTTGCTAACAAATGCATAGCCGGAGGCATCGGTTTGCAAACATCTATTTTTGCAGCCTGGGATCCTGGAGCAGGCACTGCCCTATTGGGGGTCAGCTGTCACAGTGAAAGATGCCTTTAAATGGGTTCGCTGCAAAACTGAAACTTTTCCATTTGAAAAGGTGTCAGAGCTATTCCTCTAGTGACACGGCTCATTTGCCCGTGGACTTTGGTGATGGCTGCTTCTGTTTGTCAGCAGTCTATAAATACACACTGCTCATGTACAGAAGGGCTCCTGCCCTAAGGCATGTTGTTAATTTATGCAGACAAGAAGAACTGGGAGGTGGTAGGCAGAAGCAGCCAGGGGACATCTGTCAGTTTGCAGAATAGCAGGTCTTGTGAGAAATGAATTGCAAGGATGGGACTGAAGAAAGATGAGGAGAGCTCCTTGACATCCACTTGGTTGCGTCGTGCAGAGCCGTTGAGAACATCGACGTGGATTCACATAGCAGGAAAGAAGAAATAAAAGCAAGGAAAAAATACAACCAAGGAACGGGCCTTCGTGTAGGAAGATGAAGGGTTTGTTTTCAGTTGCTGAATTCATAGGAAATAAAGAATTCTTCAGGAGTGCACATTGTGTTCAGAATGGGTCCAAGTAGCACAGTGTTAGCCAGCATAATACAGCACTATCAGAACTGGGAGAACGTGTTTGACTTGGCAGTGGTTTCTATAAAGTGCCCTCCTGGTTGTTTTTCTACAGGTGTTTGCTTACGATCACTGCTTTTGGTCTATGGATGAATCTGTCAAAGAAAAATATGCAGGTAATATTTGCTATAGCTTTGCGCGTGTTGTCTCCGAGAACAAATGGTCTAATTATAATGCAGTATTTGCTAAAGGGCACAGACCATATGGCATGGAATATCTTTCGCCACTATGACTGCTTGTTGTCAAAAGAAAAAGGAAAATCTTAAATCATTCCTGTTTTTCTTTTCTAAAGATGATGATTAGGATAGCAGGAGGCATTGCTACCCATCTGCAGTGCAGGAAATTGAGAAATCCATCACAATAATGGGTTACTCATATTTATGTTTATATTTTGAATACTGTTCTAGGTGCATCATTTTAAAAGCATCAAATCAGTTTCTTTCCAGGATATGAGGAATATTGCTATAACATACCTGTTTGTTTTCCAGTTCTGATGAGAGCATCTTATTAGAACTTAATAATCGGAGTATTAAAAGAGCCTAATCTAATATAGGAGTATTTAATTAAGAGATTCTGGGATATTATTGGTGTATTTTGGCAAACAGATTTGGTAAGATTTGAAATATCACCAACAGTTAAGTTCTAACATCTTTTCCTTCTTTCATCCTTGTTTTCTTTTAAAAATTGTATTTAGTTTAGCTTGTTCCCATTGATTTAAAAACAAATAAATAAAGGATCCCAATATTTGTAATTTCCCTAATGAGTGAAGGATTGAGTATGATATACAGTGGGTTTATTTGGCCCAAACCACTTAGATAGGCACAGCTATTTGGAGTTCTGATGGGAGAGTTTGCCTGCATCAAGTCTTGAGTTGGCCTGAGTGTAAAGTTATGGACTTAATGAGGGAAAGGAAAAGCAGTGTTCAGTAAGTGAGATTCATAGAATCGTAGATCCCTTACAGATGGAAAGGACCTTTAAAGTCCACCTGGTCTAACTCCCCTGCAATGAACAGGGATACCACAGCTAGATCAGGTTGCCCAGGCCCTGGTCCAGCCTGGCCTTGAAAGTCTGCAGAGATGGGGCATCAACCACATCTCTGGGCAACCTGTGCCATCAATTCTTCAAGAAGTGATAACCCTACGTTTTGCTAATGCATACATCTTGGTCTGTGTTATCTCCCACGTAGAGGTGATTTCTTCTCTGCAAAATCACATTTGGCAGTAGTTAAAATGTATGGGTTGAGGATATATTGAGGTGCTGTTATTCACCAAAGGGTGAATTCTTGCAGCTGGTAGTAGATTTTCTGCTGATAAAACTCCTGAGCATGAAGATTGTAAGTTTGCTGTTGTAAGCACATACACATATATGCACAGTAATCATAGATTCTGAGTTTTGTAGTAGTACACATCTGGAGCATATCTACCAGCTGATGTCCATGCTACTGTTAAGGGAGTAAATGCTGAATGCTAAATAATTTATTTAGGCAAGAACAGCCAAAAAAATGCTCTTTGCTTTTACATAATTATTGAAAAATTCAAAACAAGAAAAAAACACTCTCCCACCTTGTTACAATGCTATCATGTGTGCTTTATTTCATAGGTCAAGATGTTGTTTTCAAGTGCCTTGGAGAGAATATTCTTCAGAATGCCTTTGAAGGCTATAACGCTTGCATCTTTGCCTATGGGCAAACTGGTAGGTCCCTTCAGAATGTGTGCAAAACACTGACACACAACTTGTTAATGTTCTGAATGAAGACTTTCCATGGCTATAGTGACATTATTTCAGGAGAAATGCCTTACAACACAGGCTTTTTTATGCTGTGCAAACATCAGAAAATGTTTCTTCTCTTTTCTAACATTAGATATGAGGTGGACAGGATGAGAAATGCTGGTATCTTTTGCTGGCTACCCTTATTTTTCACACTTTGGATTGTTATCTTTGATCACGACCGTCCTTGAGTTCAGTGCATCACCTTTATTTTCTGCCTCTGCAGATAGAATAAGCTTTGATAATCATCATTTTAAAAGTTATATGCAAAAATGAACATGCTTGTCCAACTGGTTTTTTTTTGTTGTGACATGCATGTGGGTATCAGTAGGTTGTCCTCTACAGCAGAACTGTCTGTCTGAAAGTCTTCTCTGTCAGTTTGAAGTAAACTACTTGTTTTTCTTTTCTTTTTAATGGTATAGTTTTTAACTGATGATGTTCTGGTTGCTTTAAAATAGAAAACTGCAGAAATGTCTTTCACTGAAATGCCAGGTTTATAGTATTATTTTTTTGTCTACCTCTTCTCCACATCTGCCTTCCTCACAGCAAAAACCACTGTATTGCATGTTCACTAATTATAAATTCAATCACACAGGATCTGGAAAATCATACACAATGATGGGTACTGCTGACCAACCTGGATTAATCCCTAGACTTTGCAGCGGTCTCTTTGAAAGAGCACAGAAGGAGGAAAATGAAGAGCAGAGTTTTAAAGTGGAAGTATCCTACATGGAGATATACAATGAGAAAGTCAGAGATCTACTAGACCCGAAAGGGTAGGTAATGTGTGTGTGAACACTGCAGTGTGTTGCCATACACTCTTTCTTTCAACATACCAACTTCACTGAATTGTAGAGTCATAGAACGGCCTGGGTTGCAAAGGCCCACAGTGCTCATCCAGTTCCAACCCCCTGCTATGTGCAGGTCGCCAACCAGCAGCCCAGGCTGCCCAGAGCCACATTCAGCCTGGCCTTGGATGCCTGCAGGAATTGCCTTAATGGATCCCCTCTAAGGCATTTGGGTTGGATGATTTTCTCTTCCTCCTCACGTCAGTGTCTTTTTATTTTAAACAAAACTAAATCAGTAAGGTGAAAAGCTTGGAGTAAATTCAGTCTAATGCCAGCTTCTATGAAGTGACAAAAATTTCTGTGTCAGCACTGTACGTGTAGATGTAAGACTACTTAGTTGCTTTACAGTCCTTGTTCTGTGCTTTATTTTGGTAACTGTAAGACCATCATGTTTAAGACCTATTGTTGAGAAGCTGATTGTCTGTAAATGTTGTCTTACATCAGGCATGTGCTTATAAATAACTTTTTTTTTTCCAACCAGAAGCCGACAGTCATTAAAAGTTAGAGAACACAGTGTTTATGGTCCTTATGTAGATGGGCTATCCAAACTAGCTGTTGCTAGCTATAAGGTAAGGATCAGTTTTATGAAAGGCTTGAGTTGGCATCCTGTACTCTAGGGTACTGTCCCCTAAGCAAAATTATTAACCTACTTCTAATTGCCATGGTGGAAATGTGGATTTTAGAACAAGAGAGCTGTTCAACTGTTGTACTGTGATCTCTGGGGAAAATAGAATCAATAGCAGAAACTTATTTTCATTCTATACTATACAGGAACTCTCAAGGTCGTTGAACTATGTAATGAAACAGCTTTCCTTCCAAATTTAAGATGAGTCTAGCGTGAGAGGTGTTGAGTGATTGATTACAGAACCAGCAGCTAGCATAGACAGGGTTTCAGTATCACTCCTTGTCACTTTTTGTCACTTACAAGTAGCATGCAGGCACACTGGAAATACATACAACTGGTTGTTTACATGACAAGTACTCATAAACATTGCTTGAAACTTTCCTATTGGGCAGTACTATAACTAATTGGGTAGCAAGTGTGCGTGTATGAATTTGTAAAATGCCCCAGTTTTTAAGAAGTATTGATGTACAATGGGAGAAATCATAGAATCCTAGAATGGCCTGGGTTGCAAAGGCCCACAGTGCTCATCCAGTTCCAACCCCCTGCTGTGTGCAGGTCACCAACCAGCAGCCCAGGCTGCCCAGAGCCACATCCAGCCTGGCCTTGAATGCCTGCAGGGATGGGGCATCCACAGCCTCCTTGGGCAACCTGTTCCAGTGCCTCACCACCCTCTGGCTGAAAAACTTCCTCCTCAGATCCAACCTAAACCTCCCCTGTCTCAGTTTCAAACCATTCCTCCTTCTCCTACCACTAAAAGTATAGTATGGAATTCTGCCATTTTAGCAAAACACGCAAACAGTGAAGTCCTTGCTTTTGTAGTCTCTCCATGTATTTATCTGCCTCTGTTTGGCAGTTTCTGTTTATAAAAGATACGTTGCATGCATTTTCGTTTTATGTTGCCCAGCAGCTTTGCATAATTCAGCATACCGAGTCAGAGTGTTCTGTGGTGTGCTTTTGTTTAATTGGTTTTGGTTTTCTTTAGTATCATCCAGCTAGGTGGGTAAATAAAAGCTCTGAAGAGGTATTTTACAAGAGTGTTTTAAAACACTGAAGCAGGGGTGCTACGTATTTCCCGAGTATCACAGTAGCTGAATTTCACAACACTGTTTAATTTCTAGACTGTAAAAGGAAGATAAAAATATTTATAACTTACATTGTATGAATATACAGTGGGAAATGTGGTGGGAGATGTGTGCTAGGTTTCACGAAAATGAGATTGCTTTGGTTGATAACTGGAAAGTGTGATAATGCAGGTATGCTTATGGCTGTGAATATTGTGTCTAGGACATCGAGTCCTTGATGTCTGAGGGCAACAAATCTCGCACAGTGGCCGCAACCAACATGAATGAGGAGAGCAGTCGGTCCCACGCAGTCTTCAAGATTATCCTCACCCACACACTCTACGATGTGCAATCAGGAGTAAGTAAAACGTGGTATAAAGTCCAAATGTTAAGTCTGGAGACGTGTCTTGTGCTTTAGTGCATTTCATAGACTATGAAAATGTTGAGTGGTAAAGATCTCTGAAGGTCTTTTACTGCAGTCTCCCATTCCCACTATTAGCACTGGCCTAGGTTAGCTGTGACCTTGTCTAGGAGACATTTTGATTGTATTTACTGCATCTTTCATGACCACTATGTACATTTTTGGAATATGTTTCTCTGGTTTCCTGTCTGCTGGTCATGTCAGTCCTGAAAATGACCATTTTGGAATGGCCTGACATTTACATTGTATTATGAAAGGCTTGGAGTAATGTTTTTGGAAGCATATTGATTGTACTTACCTTGTTCATTTAGTGAAATGTAATACTTTGCAAGGGTGATACTGAGGTACTTCAGTAATAGATCCTGTAAAGGGGATGATGTAACCAATTGGTTCTCAATGACCACGTTAGCTTTTAAACTGTGGATTGTTACATTAAATTTATGGAGTGTTTCAGAATGTCATTTTGGGTCAAGTGAGATAATTGGCAAGAATTATGAGGAATAATGGAGATTTATAACAAAATCCGTCACAGAATTGAAACACATAGCAGATGCTATGTGTTAACTCAGATGCTGCTAAGGATATAGGAGACTTCTGCAATTATAACCATTTTCACATATTATGCTAATTGTCATGTTCATTCCTACTCACTGAAAATCAGGGATGAAACTTGATCTGAGATTTTTTGGATGTTGTTTTCACAATCAAACAAAGACAGAGACTGTAGACCCCATAGATTCTTGGCCTGTATCCCCTCTGCACTCTTTCTTGATTTAACGTTTGACTGATGTGCCCTATGTACCCCTCCTCTGGAGATGTCTGGAAGACATCTGACTTCATACCCTCCTGTTTTCTGAGCTAGTGTGTTAACACACAATACTGGTCAAGCTGTAGCAGGGCTACACCAAGAAATGAAGCTTAATTTTTGCTTGAAAAACTGTTGTCAAACTGTGTAACTTGATTTTAGTGGTGAATGAGTGATAGCTGTTCTCTGGTTCCTTTTGCAGACGTCAGGTGAGAAGGTGGGCAAGCTGAGTCTGGTGGATTTAGCAGGTAGTGAAAGGGCAACTAAGACTGGTGCTGCAGGAGACAGGCTGAAAGAAGGGAGCAACATTAACAAGTAAGAGTTGGTGATTACTTCTTCTCCTTTCATCGTTGTGCCTGTGACTGCTAAATGTAGTATGTGAAACAGGATAAAATCAGTGTCAGCTTTCATAGCCTTTTTTCTTCTTCCCCTCTCTCTCCTCCTCCATCTTATATTCAGGACTCTTAGATGTTGAATGAGATCTCCGCCTATTTAAAATAGCTGGCATCTGCCTTTCTGTTCTTGTGTTCCTGCAACTACCGCTTAATTGCATGATTATTAAGGCTGAAAACATGTATTGAAAATGAACAGTCGAGCTTCTGTGAGAAAAGAAGGGTTGAAACTGTATGAGAAGCTTTCCCATTGGAGCTCATTTTTTTGAGAGAACGGGGCAGTCTAAATATGCATTTGCCCTATGAATATTTACACTTGTTCATGGCTGCTTGTCTTCTTGGTGCAGATCCCTTACAACTCTTGGACTGGTTATTTCTGCCTTGGCAGATCAGGCTGCTGGCAAGAACAAGAACAAATTTGTTCCTTATCGTGATTCTGTGCTCACTTGGTTACTTAAAGTAAGTACTTCCATCTGTTTTTAAAAAGAGAAATAAAAGAGAGGAGAAGAGTCCCATTCAGTGAAATAAAACACTATTCTTTTGCCTTATTTTCTGTTTTTTATTTGAACGATGCTTGTCTTTGGAAAAGTAGCTGGATAGAAGCCATTGGTACCTTCACAGACTGAATTTCTTGTCTTCTGCTGATGTGTTATGGCCTAGAGAAGAAGGAATTTATCTTCTCTGAGTCAGTTAATGTGCAGCTTCACGCAGAACCTTGGGGCTAATTTAATTTGGGTTATTGCCACATGTAACTGCATTTTACGTACTGGCATGGTTACCTTTGAAGATTTTGATTAAAACTATTAGCTTTTTCTTAATTGTCTAATATATTTACTAATATACTCTGCTTTTGTCAGAAGGGTGTAATTGCAGAGCATTATCCCATTTACAGTCTGAGGAAGAAGTCAGGAGGATTTTGCCATTATATTCATCCAAAATGGACATTGATTGCTCTTGTTTTGTAGGACTGTTTGATAATTTGGGGGGAAAATATAAGCCTTTTTTGTGATGGCCCTTGAATTAAGATCTGTGAAGTCTAATGAAAAACAGAACTGTTAAATAGGAGTTTTCTCTATGTCAAATTAATGGGCAAGCTCCTTTTTTGGTGTTCTTCCAACTTCTTATATACAGTGGCCTTAAAATCACATAGCCTGCTAATTAAGGTTTTGGAGTGCAAGTTTGATTTGAGTCATAGAAATGCACTGAATTTGTCTTGTTCTCTGAATGAGTGGCAAACACAAATGTAGCCAGTTCTATGTAAAGAAAAAACACAACAATCCAACACAAAACACCTTCTAGTAAAGGTGGTTTTTCTTTTCTTCATATTTTACCTGATGCACTTGAGTGATCAGAAGAGACTTAGATTTTGAAGGATCATTAAATGAGGTATGGTATATAGAGGATTTGTTATCAAATCGTATCATCACGAACCTCTTGTTCTCCCATTTTGCACAGAAGCTCTGTGTGTTTCACTGATGGCTGCTATTAAAAATGTGATTTTGAATCTTCAGATTTTTATGTTTATTGCACAGAAATCTTGATGCTAAAGATGCTAGCTTAGCCTTAAAAATAACTGCACATACTTATTACCATTCTGTTTGTATGACTGCAAGCCCAGCCTTTCCAGGGTGATTTGCAGACATTCATGAGAAGCTGGTTTACTATTCATCTACCCTTCTTTCTTAACATTAAGGAAATCAGTAAAATCAGCACAATGGTTTTATATACAGATCTTTATCAGACAGTCTGGCTTTGGGCTTGAATAGCCACAGTACAAGAGAAACTTTGCCCGACTTGTAATGGGTGTATTGTGAATAAGGATGTATCACTGTAACAGCTGCCTGCAAAGTGAGTTGTGATTTAGATGGTGAGTTAATCCTATTTTGGAGCCAATTAATACAGTTGATAAGGCTTTATTTGGAAGCAGTTTACCTGGCCAGCTCCCCAATACCTTCATCTTTTTATGGAGAATAGGGATTGCAGTTGCAGAGTGCCATTTCTAGTCTTTGGAAGCTGTTGGAGATCAGTCTTTGCTTCTGGAGAGACAGAAATCCCATCAAATAAGTTGTGCTCTTGTTGGGCTCTTTAAACTTTTCAGTAGATGCTTTGGAAAAACATTTCTGTGTTACAGAGTGAATCCCTGCAATGCATGTAAATTGAAATAAGTTGAAATAAATAGTGGCTGCTCTTCGGATGCAGAAAATGTGGGAAGCAGCCAGAAGGCCGTTCTTTCTGCTTGACCTCTCTATAAATATCGTTACCTACAAGTTCTAGCCATGCCAGCATACCTCACTGTGCTGAGCACAATACAAATGGATTTATCCTCCCTAACTGAAGAGGTGACAGCACCTTTCCATGAGCAGAGACAGCAGAATTCTAGCAGTGCAGTAGTGAAGCAGCACCAGTTTCTGTGACCGATGCTTATCTGACCACTGAAGCAGCCAGGCTGCTGTCAAATGGTTTTAGGCATCACACAGCAAAAACGTGTCTTAATGACATACTTAAAGGGCTGTTTTAATGATTGCTGTGTGTGCACTTTGTAATTGAAATGGCTAGACAAACAAGCTAATGTAGTCACATTGCTCTAATGGCAGTGCATGACCTAGGTTTCATGGGTTATTAAAGATGAAAGTTAACAGTGTGGTTCTTCTCAGAAGGGGTTATCAAGGAGAAAAAGGAAAATACAAGAACAACAGATTTACTGCAAAATTGAAAATGAAATATTTTCTCTACTAGCCAAGACTGTAAAACATAATTTTGCAGTCAGTACATAAATGGAATGCATCTTTCCTTCCCCCACATCCTGACACACTGCCTTGCAGGAATGTGGTTTCACGCCCTTCTTCTGACAACCAAATACCAAAAGGGCAATTTCTGACATAACTGGGTTCTGATTTGCGAGCTGCGTGAGTAGGGTGGAAGGGCCCATTTTGAAATGGTTGCAGAAAGAAAATCAGCTATATTGTTTAAGAGATCTTTAAGTAATTTAAATAAAACACGTATTGAATTCTGAATTTGTTATGATCCTTCCTGAGCTCCTTGAGTATGACATTTTTTAAATGTGCCATGGAGAAAAAGAGAATTGCAAATACAAACGTTACTTGATTTACAGGGCTTAAAATATTAACAGTGCCCTGAGGAACTCAGCTGAGAAGCTCTGAGAAGCACATTGCTTTTACTAGTTGCTCCACTCCACTTCCAACCATCATTTGCTGCCTGAGTTCATTGACGGGTTGAATAAAACCAGAAAACATTCTGTTCTAACTTCATAACCATGACCACTTTCCAGGACAGCCTTGGTGGCAACAGCAAGACTGCCATGGTAGCAACTGTAAGCCCAGCAGCAGACAACTACGATGAGACCCTTTCGACACTCAGGTACGCAGACCGGGCCAAGAACATCGTCAATCATGCCGTGGTCAATGAGGACCCCAATGCTCGCATTATTCGGGAGCTGCGTGAGGAGGTGGAGAAGCTGCGAGAACAGCTCACAAAAGCAGAGGTACAAATGTTTGTCTTGGCTAGTGTCCGAGCCGTGTAGACCTCGTTGTCTGAGCTTCTGAAAGCAAAGGCCACAGAAAGTTGGTACGTGATACATATAGGAAATCTCCCTTCGTGCCGCTTCCGTTTTGCTTCAGGTCGATGTTGAAATATGGGTGGTAACATGAGATCAGGGCAACTTGATCTAGTAAAGGTGTATGTTTGGTGGCCCTGCTAGGCAGGGGGGTTGGAACTACATGATCCTTGAGGTCCCTTCCAACCCGAGTCATTCTGTGATTCTGTGATTCTGTGATACCAGGTTCCCTTCAAACACTCGGCTGAGCTGTCTTGTTTTTATTAGGGGATACAGATCAGAAAAGCAGGATGAAGAGGGATGGGGGCTAAAGATTGTGTCATTTGTAGGTAGAGCTTTGCCTGTGCGTTTTAAGAATTCACTGTAGCTAATTTCTGCAAGATGTGAGTTGACTTGAATAACGTTTGCTTGCTTACTAGTTTTTACCATTCTAAACTGAACCTCTTACAGGCATTGGACAATTTTATGGATATCTGCATACATTCCTCCTTGAAATTGTGAAGGCAACATAGACTAAATGCAAGTGCAGTGTGTGCTTGCAGCCCAGAAGGCCAACTGTGTTCTGGGCTGCGTTAAAAGGGGAGTGGGCAGCAGGGAGAGGGAGGTGATTGTCCTGCTCTACTCAGCTCTTGTGAGGCCCCATCTGCAGCACTGCGTCCAGGCCTGGGGCCCCCAGTACAGGAAGGACATGAAGTTCTTAGAGTGGGTCCAGAGGAGGGCACTAAGATGATCAGAGGCTGGAGCTCTTCTCCTGTGAGGAAAGGTTGAGGGAACTGGGCTTGTTGAGCTTGGAGAAGAGAAGGATCTGGGGAGACCTCATTGTGGCCTTCCAATATTTGAAAGGAGTGTATAAACAGGAGGGGAACGGCTGTTTGTGAGGGTGGGTAGTGCTAGGACAAGGGGGAATGGTTTGGAACTGAGACAGGGGAGGTTTAGGTTGGATTTGAGGAGGAAGTTTTTCAGCCAGAGGGTGGTGAGGCACTGGAACAGGTTGCCCAAGGAGGCTGTGGATGCCCCATCCCTGCAGGCATTCAAGGCCAGGCTGGATGTGGCTCTGGGCAGCCTGGGCTGCTGGTTGGTGACCTGCACATAGCAGGGGGTTGGAACTGGATGAGCACTGTGGGCCTTTGCAACCCAGGCCATTCTGTGATTCTGTGATTCCATGAAGGGCGATAGCTAGAGCAGTTCTGAGTTCTGTTCTCAAAAGTGGCAAAGCAATGCTGATATAATCCAACTGTTGTAATCACAATTTTTCTGCATTGTACAGTATTTGTCTCTTAAGATTTACAGGGAATTCTGGTAGTGATATTACAAATGTCTAATGAATTCTGGATTGTTCCATTTGAGCTATTGAATGTGCAAAGCATCCAATAAGCGAACATTGGTTTTTTCAAGGTATCTTATGTTAAATATTTAGGATTTCCTCTAAAATATGAACAGTGGACTCTTGAGAAACAGGTACTCCCTGTTTATTTCATCTGTGAGCACTAATGCCAAAATAATGGCAGCTGTCCAAAACAATGAAGTAGTGTTTCCTAAATATGAAGTAACAAATATTTCCATTGCTAAGTATTCAGATCCCACCCCTCTTGTCATCTGAGCAGCATTGACAAAGAGCACGGA
Source organism: Perdix hodgsoniae (assembly GCA_035772895.1). Lineage (NCBI taxonomy): Eukaryota > Metazoa > Chordata > Aves > Galliformes > Phasianidae > Perdix > Perdix hodgsoniae. The sequence goes on along the minus strand of JAPSGF010000024.1, from coordinate 5,446,149 downwards.
CAAAACTGTTTAGTTTGCTATCGAGAGGCTACCCAGTAAAGGTCAAAAAGCACATGTTCTTGTTCTCCTTTCAGTTTGTTTCATTTGTTGCCCATCAAATTGTTCTTACAGAAACGGTGCAGTACGGTTCGTTTTTAAAATGAACAAAAGCACTGCCTCATTATGATAGTCGAGTTACATTTTCAAAGCTCATTTCTAAATATAGAGGTCAGTAAGTAGGTTTTTTTCTTCTTTTTTATGTCACTGTCCTTTTTGTTTCCTGGAGAGCCATGGCAGAACAGAACTTGACAGTTGACTTTTTTTTTCCCCTGAAGAATAAGACGTTATCCTCTTTTCCCCTTTTCTTTTTTAGTGCACTCATTTTGATCTTTTCTTGTTGGAATTAATGAAGGATGATGGGTTGATGGGCATTGCATAAATGCCTACTATCCAAAGAGTTTCATATTGTTGTGGTGAAATAATGATGTTAGGAAGCTCATAGGATTCCTGTTCAGGACAGTGCAGACAGAATATACCAGTGTTGAGACTGGCAGAAGTGAACGTGTAGTGTAAAAAGTTTGCCCTCTGTTATATCAGCTTTGGAAAATGCATATATAGAAACATCTTTTTTTCCAATGGAAAGAAAAAAATCATGCGTCCCAAATCAGGTTGTATCAAAACAGACAATAAAAATATTACAGTGGCGTGGGACTGAGATGTTAGCTACGATTTAGAGGTTGTGCTTATCCAGATCAGCAGTATGCAGGACAGATTGTCTCAGATACGAGTCTTTCTGGAAGCTCACACTGGTACAGAAATGAGATTAGCTTGTGTTTGAATATCTTTATGCAAATTTGCCAGTATTGTGTAATTGGTTTGCATTAAAGTATATAAACTTCCCTTTAGCATCTGTATTTGAAGCTAATTAAACTAACTTTTTGATGGATTCTGCATTTGCATGCAATATGTATTTAAAACAACCCTTTACTTACTGATCGAGTATGCACTGTGAGATGAGTAATGATATGTTTCCTTTTTGCCCCATCTGTGTGAGAGTGATGTGAAAAAAACAAAGCACAATAAGCTTTCTTGTTCCCTTTGCTTTTATTTCTGCAGGCTATGAAATCACCAGAATTAAAAGAACGATTGGAGGAGTCAGAAAAGTTGATCCAGGAAATGACTGTGACTTGGGAAGAAAAGTTAAGAAAAACTGAAGAGATAGCACAGGTTTGCTGATTTTTCTTTTTCTGTATCTGTTTGTAATGCTTATAAACAATAGCTTTGCTTCCTCTGTTTGTCTGAATCTCTCGCGGTTATGGGTAAGTAGGTCAAGCTTACTGCCCTTGTAGAAAAACTTCATTTAAATCCAGTGATAGCTGGCTCTCTCCCAGATTACTATTCTGGAATGACAATAATAAATTGTCATTCTATGCAAATTAGGAGGTTGTTTGGAAAAAAAGAAAATCCATGAATGAGAGGATTATAGGGATTTTGTATTCTTCAGACAGCAAAATTGTTGTTTATGATGAAGGATGGAGCATTGAGAATGTTAAATGCAAGGTTATGTAGAGTGCCTTAATACTGAAGGCAAAGAACATTCAGAATATTAAAAAATAGAATGTTTGAATTCCTGTTTGTTTTAATGCCTCTTACACCCCTATTTAATGCCTCAGAACATAATTGAAGATGATAGCTACGCTGAAAAATTGTGCAGGACACCAGGATTATTGCATGACACTTCCAATTCTTACCACACAAATGCTGATGTATATATTTGCAGTTGGGAGCATTGAAGGGGGAGAACTATTGAAAGGTGATGAATAGCTTGTAAGAAAATTGAGCCTCCAATACAAAGCCCTTTTTGTAGATGGCATGATCAGAATAGGCTTTGACTTGAGTTTTAAATATCCATTGTATGAAATATTCCTTCAAATAAGAGGGCTTCCTGTCTTTCAGAGCAGAATCATACCGTGGAGCACCCTCTGTATAAGGGTGAAATTTAATAATAATAAAAATAATTCTGATCTCATTTTACACAGCAGTTTGTAGGAGTAGGAACCCTGCGTATGCAAGGAGGTTGATCAAAATAACGAGATCAACGCTGCAGAATAAATCTGCCTTGATGTTTGCATGCAGCTACTTGCTTTGGCATTCTTCTTTATCTAAATTCTCAACCTGCTCTGAGCCTTGTGGCTGTAGAGGAAGTGAGGTTTGTTCAGAGGAAGGATGAAGACCAGTGTTTGTGCAGTAGAGGGCTGTTTCAGTGCCATATGAAAGCCAGTGAAAGGAACCTTCTCACATCATCATCAGGCTTACATGAGCCCAAGGCTAAAGGCATTTATATTATGGTTTGTCATGTGATTTTATTCCTAGCCAGCCTCCACCACCATTTGCCTGACAAATTTCAGTGGTAGAATGTAGAGATCATTGTAAATCTTTGAGAAGGGTCACTCCTCATGAAGAATAAGAAACTGCTGAAGTGGCACTTCGTAGAGGTGGAGGGGCAATAAGGGTTCAAAGCCTTAAAGACAAGGCAATTTTTCCATGTCTTTACAGAGTATTTACATACTTCTGATGTATTTTAAATTCTTCGGTTACTCAGCTGTAGGTATTGATCAAAAGTTAATGGAAACTGACTCATTCTCTTTATGTGAACCCTTTGAGTTTTAGACCATGGGCAAGGCCTCTTTTCTTTATCTGTGACTGCAGATGATACGGAATGATGTCAACATCAGAGCCTGGCACTGGTGATAGAAGAGAAAGCTTTGACATCACATTGCAGTTTTCCTCTGTTCTTTGTTTTGCTCTCTCACAAACACACATGAATTTTCCTTTCAAGGATGCTGTTGGTTTCATAGTGTGTAGGAAGACAGGGTAGAGAAAATGAAGAGGGAGTTGTGCTTGCCATTCTTTGCAATTTTAACCTTGATTAGAGCAGATAAAGCTCTGATGTTGAGCAGAGAATTATACTCAATACTATGGCAAGTTTTTTAATGCATTGTAAACTTCCCTCCATTATTCCTATATAATCTTTTCTAAATATTTTTTATCAAGTCTCAGGGGCACAGATAAAGCTGTTGCGAGCCTCTCAGATTTTTTACTCATTTGTTTTATTCTTCCATTTTTTATTCCACTCAGTAATTCCCTGAGGAGCCTCCCATGATTTTTGTTTGTTTGTTTGTTTTGTTTGCTGCTGTGGATAGGGAGTTTCATTTCACTTTCAGTTTCTATGTGATCCTTGGATCAATTCTCAGTATTCATCTCTTTTTCTTTTCTGTAGAAGAATCCCCTTCTGTTTTGTTTTCTCTTTAAGACAGAGATGCTTAATGTTCGTATGTCCCTGCTTTAGTCTTCACCCTACCACTTCCCTTTGAAAGATGTACTTTTTTGCACAGTAATGCTTTGTTGTGGGATTCTATGAAGTCCATTGACGAGAACAAAACATCATCCAAAATGGTACTATTCTTGTTCAGCAGGAAGTGTTATTTGCATTGCTTAAATAGAAGGTTGTCAGGTTTTGGTCGTTTTGATTTCTAAGGAATAAAAGATAGACGTGGAACTTGATTTGGCAGGGTGTTGACTTAACTTCGAGCCTTTTAGCTCAAAGGAGAAAATAATGGGCTGAAGAGATGGCTTTGTGGTAGTGCTTGCTGTTCAGTGAGGTCACGGAGAAGCTCCTACAGTACTGCAGTGTGCTGCCTTCAGCTGTTGTCATTTTGCACTGAGAGGATGCAACTGTGTGAGACCACAGCACGTGGCACTCCGAGCCCAGAGGTAGAAGGACCAGAGAAATTGCAGACATCCTGCTGTTAAAGTTTGATACAGCTCAGGCTTTTGCGTCCCATCTATCGCAGAAGAAAGAGCTGCCTTTTTCAGGAGGAGCTGCCCTTCGTTTTGCCTTGTCATTTTTGGCAGGTAGGAATGTGTTTCCTAGAGACTGGACATCAATCAGCCTGATTTTTTTTATGGCTACTCTCTTACAGGAACGTCAGAAACAGTTGGAAAGCCTTGGCATATCGCTTCAATCTTCTGGAATAAAAGTTGGGGATAATAAGTGCTTCCTGGTTAATTTGAATGCAGACCCAGCTCTCAACGAACTCCTGGTATACTATTTAAAGGTAAAAATAAATATTGATGTATGTTGTTTTTTTTTTAACAGAAGTAGGACTCTAATGCCACTGACACAGATGTACAAGTATTATTATAAAGCGTATGTGAAGCAAATCCGTGCTATTCACTGCTTCATTTGAAGTAGTATGAACATGACCTTTTTACTTCAAATGTAGTTCTCTGTCACAGAGGAGGGTTTGGGATTTGTATATATGTATATATGTATTCACAGAGTCATAGAATATCCCGAGTTGGAAGGGACTCGTGGATCATTCAGTCCAACTCTGGAAATATTTTTATATTTAAAGAAATTTTGAGGTGTTCTCTTTTATAAATTATCTTCCATGTTTTCAAACGTCACAACATTTTACCCAGAGAAATGATCTGGATGAAGATGGGCCATATCAGTAATCAGCTTGCTACCACGTGTGACCAAAATTCTGAGTACTGATTTCACCTTATCAAATGTATTTTTATTCCTTTTCACGCAGCTTGCCAGGAGTGAAAATCAGGTTCTGTTCTGCCCATGCACTTCTGTGCACTGGTGTGCAGTGCCTGCTCCTGATGTCAAACAGGAAATGTATGATGTGGCTTTTGGACTCTGCACTATGACGACTGGGCAGTTTGTTCTACTTTAACTAACCACATAGATGTGATCTGGAGGCGGGAGGTGAAATGAGAGGCAGCTCTTTTAAAATCACAGTTAGAATACAAATTCTAATAATCTGACAGCACAAAAAGCTCTGGCAGTTTAAGCTTCACATTAAATCATTCTCTTTGAAGTGCTGTGTGCAACTCTCAAAGCAGCCACACGTTAGCAATGGGGCTGGAAGATGGTTTTGTTTCAGTCTGGCTGTGATCCTCTTTTCTATCGGTCTTATCGTTGCTCTGTGGTATCTCAGTGAGAGCCAAGGAAAACTTTTTCATTGTGTTCTCTGCTTGAAAAAAAAAACAACAAAAAAAGACAAAACAGCTGAGCTGAGATTCTGGGAGAAAAACTGAAGGTGCTTTGCCTGTAGGTGTCCAGAATGTGACTCAGGCTGCTAAATCAGCCTCAGCACTGACCACTATTGAAGCAGAGCCGACCTCTGTGGTGTTTGTTGAGAACACATAACAAGAACTCACTGAAGACTTCTTAGGTATCTTACCCACGTTCTCTTTGATGTGTTCTTTCTTACAAAAGCTCCAAAGAGCTTCACCTCACTTATCTATTGTGTCTACTCCTCAGCAATTGCTTACAGATTCTTAGAGATGCCTCAGAAAGGAACAGATGAAGTGGAGCACACGTGGAGTGCTCCTTCCTCTGCCACGTTCCTTGTCCCTCGAGTACTTCAGGGATTTACTAAGCCAGAAGATGATCTAAATGTAACCTGTGTAATAGCCCTGGGTCTAACCACTGTGAACCTGCCTTAATTCCTCTTTGAACTCCTTTATCCTTTTGGCTTCTACAGCATCCTGAGGCACTGAATTTTACAGTTTAATTACAGAAACTTCTTCATATTTGGATGTAACTGTTAGCTGTGAAATTTCCTGTGTGCTCCCTACTTGTTGCTGTAAGAAATAGTGGGGATTTGTGTGCAATGTTTCATTCCCCTTTTTCCCTTTGCAGGAAGTATTGAACAGCTTTCAGATTTTGGAAGTTAATTTTGAAGTTACAGCCAGAAGAAAAATGGCTGTGCACTACATTAGTGCAGCACTAATGAAACCTTGCAACCCATTGCTAACATCTGAATTAATTTTCCTAGGAGCACACATTAATAGGATCAGACAACTCTCAAGATATCCAGCTTTGTGGAATGGGAATTCTTCCTGAACACTGCATTATAGACATCACCCCAGAAGGACAGGTTATGTTAACGCCTCAGAAAAACACTAGGTAAAGGCACAGAGCTAGCTGTGTAAGAACTGTATTTTATCTAGTACTTGGTGATTAGTGGGCAAAAAGAAAACTGAAAAGCAACACTCTTCCAGTGGGTAGGAAGTAAAAAAATTCTGTCTCTTGTATTTTGCTTGAGGTTTTGTTTGAATTGTTATCTACTCTTCTGTCAGCTCACATATTTCATTCTGAAGAGATTTCTTTCAGTGATGGCATTTATAATCTAAGTTTTCAAAGAGAGGATGTGTGAATCGCGTGTGCTTTCAGCAAGTAGATGCACACTGATTTGCAGCTGTGTAGATTTAACTCTATCAAAATTTGAATTAATTTTCTAGGAAATCTGTTGATATGCAAAGAGCAGCTGAAGCATTTGTTGCTTTATTTGATTAAGTAGCAGTACTTGAAAAGCAGGTGGTATATTCAAACTGATCACAAAATGACATGCAGTGTCAGCACCTCCAGTAATGTATTGCAAGAGTCAGAAAATTCAAGAATTTCACTTCTATCCTGGTTCATATTTGATCCTGCTGTGAGATAGCACGAGGTGATATCCTGAGATTCCCTCCAAATTTGTTATCCTATTTTGAGACATTTTTATTTTGTGGTTTTATCTGACTCTGAAATAGAGGTAGTTTCTCCAATTTGCTTATTGTCATTAATCTGTTTATGTACCAAAGTTCTCCAAAGGCTTATTCAAAGATATGTCTGTATTTCAAAGCAGTGAGAGAAGTATTTAATTCCAGTGACATTTATTTCATGCTTTCTCATCTTTAAGGCCATGTCTCCAGACATAGGTGGTGTAATATCTATCCAAAAGTAGTGAATTCTATAGAGCTTAAACAACCAAAAGAAGACACAGGGGAGATGAGTGAAGTTTCTTTAGATATAAGAAAGAAATTCTTCACTTTTAGGGTTGTGAGGCCTTGGCACAGGTTGTCCAGAGAATCTGTGAGTCCTCCATCCCTGGCAGTGCCCAAGGCCAGGCTGGACAGGGCTTTGGGCAGCCTAGGCTGGTGGGAAGTGTCCATGCTATAGGATTGTAGTAGGTTGTAATCCACAAACCTGTTTACTTGCTTTAACAAGCTACATTAAAGCAAGCAGTACCAGAATAAGAAAATGCTTCCTATTGTGGTTTTACTATTGCTTTACTTAAGCCTTTCATCTTTTCACAGGACATTTGTGAATGGTTCTGCTGTTACAGGTCCTATCCAGCTGCATCATGGAGACAGAATACTATGGGGAAACAACCACTTTTTCAGGTATGAAAGAAATTAAATAAATTGCAAGTTTGAACCAGCTTACTTTTTCATTTCATGGTATAAGTAAAAATATGAATGGAGCATGCAGGCTACAGAGGAAGAAGGTATCACATCCATTGTTTAATGTGAATAGTTTGCCCTTTGGATTTTGCATCAATTTCAGACCTGTGTTATACAGAGATATCAGTCTTACAAGGTCACTGTGTTCTCTCTTCCCTGGAATTCCAGCTCTAGCCATACCTCAGACCTTCCTGTGTCAGACAGAAACACTGGCAGAAGTTTTCTGTGTAGGACTGTATGTGTGAGACCCTTTGTGGCTGGTCTGAAGTACCTTAAAAATCAGGGCATTTAAATGACAATCTAAAACAGAAATGTTTTCTTTTATACTAGCCTCTATTTCATTTATATATTTGGTTTTTATATTTATATTTTTATATATTTTAATTTGGTTTTCATATTTTATATTTTGTAATACTCAAGAATCTGATAAGAGTAATATGTGTTTAAGAACATTTATCTCTATTCTTTGTTTCCTGTAACTTATTTTGGTGTGGGAAAAAATAGTAGTTATGTAAGCTATGTGATTAGTGGTTTCAGGTATCTGCACTATCAGAGCATAATGTAAATTAGTTTTCCTTGAAGTCCCTTATTTACTCTGAGGGAAATTATGCTTCTAATCAACAGACAAGATCAACAGATTTCAAAAGGGAAAAATCTACAGATTTGGGTAACCTGCTTAATTTAAATATGTTTTTTAAGCAACCTTTTGTCTCAAAGATGACCATGTATTAGTTTAGGATTTTCTCCCTATTTCTAAAGGCTGAATTTGCCAAAGAAGAAAAAGAAATCGGATCATGAGGATGAGGAGCGAGACAACTCTATGAAGTGCAGTAATAGTGTTGAGCAGCTGGATGTAGATGGAGACAATTCCAGTGAAGTGTCCAGTGAGATTAACTTCAGCTATGAATATGCCCAGATGGAAGTCACCATGAAGGCACTTGGTAGTAATGGTAAGAAGCAACAGAAGTTATTAGAAATGTGCACAGGGCTGAATGCCCCATTGCTGGAGGTGTTTCAGGTTGGATTGGGCCCTGAGCAGCCTCATCTGGTGCCTGATTGAATGGTTGGCAACCCTGCCTGTAGCAGGGAGGTTGGAATCAGATGATCTTTGAGGCCTCCTCCAACTCAATTCAAGCCATTCTATGATTCTGTGAATTTGAGGTTATATTTTCAGGGAATGTTTAGCACCAGCTTTTTCCCTTGTAGCATCCTACTGGAAATTTTTTCTTGTGAATGACTCATTGTAGCCATTTTTGCTCTGGAGGGGAAAAACACCACCACAAAATATTTTGTTTGGCAGCTCTTGTTGAGGAAAAAGCTGAAACTGGAATGCTGGTGGAACTGCAGCCTCAAATCAGAATGTTTTTGCTTTGCTGTTTATTTTTCGTGTGTTATGTCTCACTCTGGCATTAACTGTAGTGATTTCTGTCTCTGCAATTGTGTTCTTTAGCTCTTGTGGTCTTACATAGCTGGCCCAGATTGGCATTATTTTGGGACAGAAGTAGTTGTTTTTTTTTAACACTGATCTTTTCCAAACTCTCTTAAATTCTTCACCCACTCTGTTCTGTGGGTCTTTATTTTGCTCCACAGTTCAGCAGCATTTTTTAAATATGCCTTACAAACAAATGCAGTCTCTTCCTCCATTTATGTGATATATAGTACTATGTTTACTGTCCAGTAAACATTCTTCACAGTTGATCTCACTGGCCACTGCAGCCCCTGGCATGGATATCTGCAGGTCTATATGAAGCAAAGTGTGAAGGCATGGTAATTTGTGCCTTGCCCAAGGCAGTGCAGAACATCTGTACAGAACCTGGGACAGAGCTCATATTTCCAAGTCCCCACTCTGCCACATATTCGTTCCTTGTCTCCCTAAGTTTAACTTCATGCTTACTGGATATTCGACCCCAGAAGTTCTAGCTTCTTTATTTTTCATCATCTACCTAGATCCTATGCAGTGCATCTTGAAAAGCCTGGAGCAGCAGCACGAAGAGGAGAAGAGATCTGCACTTGAACGGCAGAGGCTGATGTATGAGCATGAACTGGAACAGTTACGAAGGCGACTGTCACCAGAGAAGCAGCATTTCCGTAGCATGGACAGGTTCTCCTTTCATTCTCCCAGTGCTCAACAGCGTTTACGGCAGTGGGCAGAGGAGAGGTGGGTAATGAACAATCCTGCTGGTCAGATTTTATTTCAAGTTCCTCAGTGCCAGTGAATTTTGCAAGGTTTAAGTTGTGTTGCGCACCGCTGTCAGCTTTCTGAGAAGGCTCCTGACTGGGGGGTGCAGAAAGTCAGATCACTAATGTTAGAAAGATTTTAAAATAAGTCTGCTTTGTTCTTAAGGAGAAACTGTACCAGCATTAAATATGAGTCTCTTCTTTTGTAAATTCATGACAGCTGCCAAAAGGTTGTTCTGCCTTCTAACTTGTATCCAACTGTCTGACCTGGGCAGGTTCTGGCAGCCAGAAGATTGCAGAAAGAAAAGGGAGTATTTTTGTGATACAAAGACTTTAGATCCAGAGGATTGCAAGAGCTGTGTAACAATCACAGAGGAGCCACAGGCCTCTACCTCTTCATTAGAGAGTTGCACTGAGTGTATTAACTTCTTCCTGTGAATGGTCTTTGCCAGCATTACTGACGAATGGAGCAGCTGCAGGAGGAAGATGAAACTTTCCCTAAAACAATAAGCATGGTAAAAGATGTAATGAGGAAACACAGACGTAATTTAAGGAGCATCTTTTGAAATGCCAAGTACCTGAGGCAGTCCAACAAGGTGTTAGCTGTCTGTCTAGACTGTTTTGTGGTGCTGGATTCCTGCCCTACACAGTTGGTGCTCTGATACATTTGACAGGGAGGCCAGTGAGCAAGTGGGTCATGGTGTCTGAACAGATCTCCCTCTGTAAAATGGAACATCCACATCTGTGCTGGGAAAGCTCTGGAATAAGCCATATAAGTACTGACTATTCAGCAGATACGTGGAGAAGTCTCCAAAGCTGGCAGTATGCTGATGTCCACACTGCTAAATTCATACAGAAGGCCTTTTTTTTTTTTTTTCCAAGAGGAAATGCCATTTAATTTGCCTAATTTTTGTGTTAAAAATCTGAGTATTGACTTTTTCCCTGTCAAGTGATCCTGTGCTTTGCAGTCAGTTTCAATATCTAAATGCCATTTTCTTCTCTCTTTCCCTGCAACAAATTGCCTTCTAGAGAGGAAATGTTGACCCACAGCCTGAGAAAGCTGCGAGAGCAAATTGTTAAAGCCAATTTGTATGTGAGAGAAGCCAATTTTATTGGAGAAGAATTGGACAAGAGGACAGAGTATAAAGTCACCCTCCAGATCCCAGCTTCAAGCCTTAATGCCAACAGTAAGGTAATGTAGCCATAATGGAACTAAAACATTGTTCACATAGTTTGCCCCTTGGAATTCATATTCATCTTATTCTGAATAATGGTCTAGATAGTTTGCATTGATGTTGAAGTTCACATTTCCTTCTCGTTCGGAGTGACAAAGTCCATGTAGGTTAGGTGATAAAATCCATCATGGTGATAAAATCTATGTAGAATCCATCTACTGAATGTGTTTGCTGTCACCTTATAGGCATTTGCCTTTGCATCGTGGTGGTGAGGTGAGAAATTGCTGACATCCCCATTGTACAGGGAGGAGCTGGAGCTGAGGGGATTTGGATGATTCCTTCCAGATATCTTAAACATTTTGAAAGGAGGGAACCAAACCCAGAGTTCTCTGTTGCAGGCTGGCTACCTAAGCTGTCTTATCCATTCTATTCTTGAGGCCATTCAAAATTTTAGTGATAGTAAAGGCATCACCATCAGTACAGTAGATTTATCTTAACCCAAGATTAGAATTGTTCTGCGTTGCTTTAGAAATTTCTCTCATTTGATTGCTTTTCTTGCAGTCTTCTGGCATGTCCAGAAACAGGAAACAGTAAAGCCTTCTGATGCATTTCCCCTCCATAAAGTGTTTTCAGGAGTTGAAATTTTCTTTAGCTAGAATTTCAGGCTGCTGTAACTTGGGGATAGTTGTGAAATGCCTGAGTATTCCTATTTGTAACACTTATCTAAGGTGAACATCCACAGAAACTACTGCCTGTGGCTGGGATGAGACATGGCAGTCAGACCGAACGTGAATGTACTGTGACAGCCAAATTCAGGCTGTCATGCTTGAACTCAAATCATTAAGCTGTATTAAAAAAAGCAGTCCAAACTTTGCAGAGGTGTTCTCAGTTTTCTTGTTGTTTGTAAACTATTTTTCATTGCTATGACATGGGATCTGCATTAATCTCTCTTTAATTGTCTCTCAGAGAGGTGCAATTCTCAGCGAGCCTGCTATTCAGGTGAGAAGGAAAGGGAAAGGCAAACAGATTTGGTCACTGGAAAAGCTGGAGAATCGATTAGTAGACATGAGGGATCTTTACCAGGAGTGGAAAGACTGTGAGGAAGACAACCCTGTAAGTAAAAATTACTCCAGTACAGTACCACTAGAATTATTTTCCTATTCAATTTTTGGTTAAGTAGATGTAAGAAAATCTTCTGGTTCTGGAGGAATGGTGTGGAGAGAGGGAGGGAAAAGGCAGAGGTAATGCTTTCTCTTAGCCTTTGCTTTGCTAGTACTGAAGCAGTCTTCAGCATGTCATTAACCCTTGTCTCATCATGATGATGTTTGCATCACTTTGATGCTTGTTTGCATGCATAGCTCAATGCAGTAAGGAAACATTATCAGAGCTGGGGCTCAGGCTGACTTCCCCGAATCAGACAGTGTTGGAGAACTTGTTGAGGACAGGCCTTAATACTTTGTCCAAAGTTAAAATCATGTTTCCATTCTTGTTGTGTCCTGATCTGGACTCTTGCTTGTGTCCCTTTTTCCTGTTAGGCTAGTTTTATAACACTTGGAAAACTGTCGTGAAAAGTTTGTTTTTCTTACTTTTTTGTGCATTTGGTTAAAGGTGATGAGAGCTTACTTCAGACGAGCCGATCCATTCTATGATGAGCAGGAGAACCACAGCCTTATCGGAGTAGCCAATGTCTTTCTTGAGTGCCTGTTCTATGATGTGAAGCTACAGTATGCTGTGCCAATCATCAATCAGAAGGGAGAGGTTAGTTTTCCATAACCTATCCTTACTCAGCTGCTTATTCACAGTCTGTGGATGTTAATACCAGTATATGGTAGATATTTTCCAGTTTCTTGTGCACAAGGTCTCTGCTTACAACAGGGTTGTGCAAGTCCCATACTCGAGTTTTTGAGGCTTCAGATCCAAGCACAGTGACTGTGAAGGACAAAAGCTTTGTGTGTACCCTCCAAAGTGAAGCAGCCCAAAATACATATTAGAACCAGCGTAAGCTGTGTGTCTACTCCCTTTCACTGACTGCTGTTTATAAAAGGCTGTTAAATATAATACAATAGAAAGTCTTCAAAGACAGCTAGAGCAAACATTCCGTGTGCACTCTGTGCCTTGCATGTGCACTTTGCAGACTCTCCAGAGACTGATGGGATAGTGAGTGAGCTTGCAGCATACTGTTCCCAAAGTCCCTCCAGTGCCTGATGATTTAAAAATAAAAAAAACCTCCCTTACAGCAGCAGTCTTTGCTTCAAGTTTTCTTTATCTAGTGCTACAAACGAGCGTTGCAAGACAAGGCAGGCTGGAGACATTAGTCAGAGTGATCTGAAAAGGGATGGATTTGTCACAGCTCTCTGGCACACGTATCATTTGTACTCCTTTTTCATCAGGTATCTGGTCGACTCCATGTTGAAGTTGTTCGAGTGAGTGGAGAGATAGACGACAGGTTGGTTGGTGGTGAGGATAGTCCTGATTATTCCAATGAAAATGACACTCAGGAGAGAAAACTTGTCTGCAGGGTGAGTTCCAGATATACCCCAACCTCGTGAGTAACCTCTCCTTTCATCCCATCTTAAAATAACAAAGTCTCAGGTGCACTGGCTTCTGGACATTAGATATCTCTGTGAAACCTTGCGTGTAATGTTCATTTCCAGTATTCAGCTACACAGAGAGAGTTCTGACTCTAAACTTGTTGATAAATAATATGAAACAGTACAGATGTTTCAGGATGAAAAAAGAAGTGACAGCCACTTAGCTGTGTGGTACGTACAGAGTTCAGTACTTCGGCTGTATTTGTTTTCATGGTCTTTGTTCCCTTCAGTCTCCATGATTTTTTGGTCTGCAAGGTATTCATTAAACTGTATTTATATACAAGTGCATACAATCTTATCCCAGACAGTTTTATTGTATTCTTAGAAAACATGGAAGATTTGTGTGCAGGGACTGGAGCTGTAATATCTAATTCAAAGGCAGTCAACGAATCTGATAAGCTCCCTTTGTTCTGTGAATCATTCTCTCCATTCTTCTCTTGCTTAAATATTGAATATTTTGTGAAATATATACAGATGTGTTTGGTTATTAATAATAAAAAGCAAGTGAGCAAGCAGGGTCTACTGGGAATTCTCTGTGATGGTAAAATGCAGCTTAGGCCAAGCTCCAGATGGAAGTAAATAAAGGAGGCAAGAAGCACTGGAGGGAGTCTGACTTATTGGACCTTAATATGACAGAGAGGTAAATAGAAATTAAATAGAGGTAAATTACATGAAATGTGGTTGATGCAATGGTTTTGTTTAGAACAATTTAGAAAATAGAAAAAAAAATCCAAAAATTGTGATTTTATTTGTTCATTAAAGAAGGGAATGGGTGGGGGAACGTGCCTTACTTTCAAGTTGTCAGGGCTGTCTTAATATTATTTCCAGGTAGGACAGAAATATCTTCAAAGAAGGGACTGGCAGAATAAGGAAGCTCACTTTGGTAGAAGTATATGATTTGTTTTATATTCTTAAATTATAACTTTTGCTGCATCTCTCCATTAGAAGCAACTTAAATATGTGTATTTCTAAAATTCACCGTACTAGTTTTTATGCCCAAAAATACGTGATTGCTGACATCTAGTGGCCATTTTCAGCTGATGCGCTCAGCCTGCAGTGGATATCAGTGCAGAGGTACATCGTTAGTAAGCTTTTTTTTTATTCCCAGTAAACCTTGTTAGTGATCCTTTGAAGGGGAACAGTAGAACATTATTCTACCAAATGAACTTCCAAATTCTATGAAGAGAATTTAATCCTGATGGATAAGTTCTTTTCCTTTGTTTCTTATCTCTTCTCTAGATTAAAATACTTCAGGCAACAGGTTTGCCACAGCACCTCTCCAACTTTGTGTTCTGCAATTACACATTCTGGGATCAGCTGGAGCCAGTTAATGTTGCACCTGAGGTGGATCCTTCCTTATCCCCCATCAGCAAGGAGCCACGGTGCATGGTTGTCTTCGATCATTGCAACGTAAATATATATATATATTTTTGGTTTTTATTAGTGGAACTTGTACTGGGACTTGCTGCCTTTCATCTCTATGTAGGTGTTGAAGTTAGGTAGCATATCTTAGGACAGGCTGCTTCCTTCTTTTCACTTCAGAGCAACTAGCTAAGTGGAGGCATCTACAGTAGAGGTCTCAGAATCATAGAATTGCTCAGTTGGAAAAGACCTTCAAGATCATCAAGTCCAACTGCAACCTGACCATCCTCCCCTAACTCTAGCAACCCTTCACCAAATCATGTCCCTGAGCACCACACCCAAATGGTTTTTAAACACATCCAGGGGTGGTGACTCAACCACCTCCCTGGGCAGCCCATTGCAGTGCTTAACAACCCTCTCTGAGATGTCAGAAGTCAATGTAGATTAATCATTAATCCCAGGTGATCACCCGAGTTCTCTTCTTGTTCTTCCTCTCATTTGTTATTACACTGAGCAATTAATTCCATTCATTTGTAAAGTAGATACCATACCCTCTGATGAGTTTGGAGTTTGATTCTAAGTTTTAGAACATAAGTTATTTCTTAGGGGTTGGATCAGGACTTGGAACAGGATGTGGTCATCTTACAGCTTGTTCTGGAGTTTTATTCTTAAGCATGTCTTACATTGTTACTTTGCCTCCTGATTTTACAAATTGAAATGATAGTTCTTCCTTTCCTCCACATTGTGTCTAGGATAACTTTACTGCATCCTTATGTTAAAGCCAAGACAGTAAGTCTCTAAGCCTGGGTCAGTGTGTGGTCACAGTCATTAACCTGTTTGTCACTTGCAGGAGTTTTCTGTAAATATTTCTGAAGACTTCATGGAACATCTCTATGATGGTGCTCTGGCAATTGAAGTATATGGGCACAAGCAGAGTGGTGACCGCAAAAATCCAACCCTGTGGGATTTGGGAATCATCCAGGCCAAAACACGGAGCCTTCGAGACAGGTAAATACAGAAAGTAGGTTTTTTGTTTTAAAAATCTGGAAAATCACTGTCTGAAGGGCTTAATTTTGAAGCAGATTTGAGGTAAGTAGTCACTGAAAAAAGAAAGGGTTTGAAACTTTATCTGTTAGGCTCTTAGACTATTGGGAGAACATCATGTGGTGTGGTTAAAAGAAAAGCCATGTACATTAGTGGTCTTTTAGAATGGAACAGAAAATAGTAAGCTGATTAATTTTTGTTATATTGTTATGCTGATCTGAGCCAGAAAGAGCTACCAAGTCTAGAACAGCAAGATGGTTGTTCTGACTGTACAGTGATGTATTTACTCAGGGTCAGACTCCTGTTTGTTCTTGGACATGAAGTGTTATCACTGTAATGCTTCCATTGAAAGAGCTGTATTACTGATTACTTCTGTTAGGGTAAATATTGCAATAATACAGTCATTCAAACTGAAGGGTTGTATTTCTTTACTGGTAACCATTTCTCATCCCCAGACTAAGCTTGGTAGCATTTTTTTAAACGTAAGTTGTTTTGCTCCTCTTTCTGGAATGCAGCTCTGAAACTTAATTTAGTGGCAGTTATTTCTCTTTTTATTTATTTCCAGCCTAAGAATTTGGTGAACATGTTGAGCATTAGGGGAAATGTAGGAAAATTTAAAAGAGAAATCAGGAAAATGTGGCAAAGAGAAGCTGTGTGTTACGAAGTAGTTACATTCAGTAGCTGAGCAGCCCCTCCTTCCTTCTTAATTCTGAGCCACTGAAAACTGGCAGTAAGAATTTAAGCTCTTGGAAGAGTTTGACAGTAGGCAGTAGTATGATGTAGTTCAGGAAGATGCCTTCGGTCTTGAAAGCTTGTGAGACAGTGTCATTTTCATTTGACTGTCTTCTCTATGGACTTGGTAGCCATCAACAACACTGAACCTCAGTAGATCTGGTAGTTGAGACTGGAGCTTAAATGTTAGAATCTAGTAGAATTGGTTTTCATAGTCTAGTGAAGAAAAGGCTTATTTCTGATGGTTGACTAAAAGGGCTGTCAGTAGAATGTATTATTTTTTAAATTTATTACCACAGCTAATAACCCTGTGTGGTAACAAAAAGCATCTATGGGAGTGTTCTTCCCCTTCTTCAGTCTGTGGTCAGGGCCAATAGTTGGGCTTTATTTTTTATTTTTTCCTTCCCTCGTTTTCTTTCCTTCTCTTTTTCTTTGGGCAGAAAAAGAAAAAAAGAAAGAAACAGCATTTGATGTATTTTGCAGGTGGAGTGAAGTAACCCGAAAAGTAGAGCTCTGGGTTCAAATTCTAGAGCTGAATGAGAATGGGGAGTACTGCCCAGTTGAGGTGACTCCTGCCAAGGACGTGTGCACTGGAGGCATCTTTCAGCTCAGACAGGTAAGGTGGCACGTGCAGGATTTCAGCTGTGAATTGAGACTGTGGGAAGCTGAGAGGGCTCTGTTCTGTGTGGATAGAGGGGTGGTGTCCAGGTTGTTCTCAAGCCTAGACATTGAGTATGATCTTGTGTACGTGGACTCCTTCTGCGTTTTGTGAAACTTAGTAAGTATAGCTTACCTGAGATTTTTTGAAGTCCAGTCTTCCTCCTTAATTGATGCTTTCAGCCAATTATTCATTTTCTTTTGAGTTGCATGTGCGTTACATTGTTAGTGCTCAGCTAAACACTTAACATTTTTAGGTGACAAGCTATTGCCAGGGTAACACCAGGAATTAGTGAAAGTTAGATACAAGCTGTACCTCTGAGCTCCCCAACTGATTTGATTTTTCCCATGGATTTTATTGAAGAAAAGTATTGATAGCATCAGCAGGTAGGCAAAAATTTAAAGTCAAGGAGACCAGAGTCAGGAAAAGGTCACTTAAACTTCAATAGCTCACCAAATAAGGCTGTTTTCTAACAGTCTAGTGGGTAAGAGATCCAACTTTCTGCCTTCAGAAGTATTAAAAATCCAATAGCTACAAGTTCTGAAGGATTTTCAAGACAAGTAAAGACTGAGTTGCTGAATGCTGATTTTTTTCCCCGTGAATACCTGAATCCTGTAAACATAAATGCTTGCAACAGAAAGGGTATCTCCTGTACAGCAGGTCACTGAGATTACAGCACTCAGAAGAGCATAATAAAATGCTGCTTGCAAATGACTGCCGGTAGAGGTCTCTCTATGAACATTCTATGCTCTGTTGTTGACGAGCATTTCACATTATTCTCTTGGACAGGGGCAGTCTCGAAGAATTCAGGTTGAAGTGAGATCTGTGCAGGAATCTGGGACCTTGCCACTGATGGAGGAGTCAATACTATCTGTTGGAATTGGTTGTGTTCAAATAAAACACGTTAAGTCACAAAAAGCACCTGAAATTTATCAGGTAAGAGTCTGAATATGTCTTATAAGTTACTCGTATTTTCAAGGCATGTAAGAGCTTAAGGATATTTCCCAAGTTTGTTACAGCTGGAGGCAACTGCATTGCTTTCAAGCTTTAGTTGATTTGCAGCAGGGATAAGGATGCTGTTATTTAACCCACTAGGTAGATCTGTGTGTGTGTAAAGCAACAACAAGAATTGTCAGAAAGCTTTTGATAGGTGATACTGTGAATTATGCAGGATAATCTAAGTGCACTTTCAGAAAGTCTTAATCAAAAATCGTTGTCTGTGGCAAAAATGTTATTTGGAATGCTACCTGCTGGCTCTGTTCTGGGCTGTGCTGCTTTTAAGGATAGGACACACCCTTAGCACACTATTCAAGAACAGAAAGAAAAAGCCAAACCTTCTAAAATTCTTTCAGAGTTTGTCCATTAGATTTTTAATTCAGATATTGGGTATGACAGTGTGCCATGTCAGACAGAACTGGCAAAGCACAGAATAGTTCTTTCAAGAGGAAAGACTACAGCTCCCCTTGAAGAAGAGCCTGAACTGCCTGTGATGCTGGTAACCCACATGGGAAAGAGCTATTGAAAGCCATGTTATATTAGTTCTGCTGCTCACAATAGCTTTCTGACTTGAACATCTGGATTTTTAGTCCCCTCATTAGCATTTCTGTATCTCAAGTAAATCAGTATCTGTGGAATTGTGAAAGATTTTCTAAAGAACTGGAACTAAGAAAATGCCTCTTTTATATGGCTTTTTAATTTTAGCTTAGCTAGATTTTTGCTTTCATTACTAAGATACAAAAGTAGGCTCCAGTGGCTTGTTATTTCTTAAATAGATAAGTAGTCACTTAGGATTGGAGACACTGCTGCTGTTCCGTTCCCTGTGCAGCAGTGGCAGTTGTGCCAGCTCTCAGTGCAAACAGGTCTGCTTGTGATGCACGTCAAGAACAAAAGGTGGTGTCTCCCATCAGAAAATAATGGCAATCAGAACGTCTGAAGTCTGCCTTGTGGCTGGCTGCTGGTGTGGCAGACAGTTATTCCACCTCCTCAGCAATTGCCTTAAATGCTTCCATTTTTTTTCCTCTATACGCTACAGCAAAGTTGCCTTGAATCCTTTATGTCAGATGTTGTAGAATTCATACTTAAGTCTTGCAGGTAAAAAATAAGCAGGTTTTTCTTTGCTATCCAGGATCAATAGGTTTCAAGTTGTTCTGCTTTAACACTTACATCTTTCTTAGGGTTACTTAAGCATTCCTTTTTCTTCCATACATAAAGAATTTTTAGCTGTGTTCGTGTGAAATGTACATTTGTTTTTCAATTGTGTTTAGACACAACCTGCTGATAGCAGCAAATCTTGGGGATGTCACAGTTTAATTCGATGGTCACTGCTAAACTCAGACTTGTACGGATTGATTGCTGATATTCTTTAAAGTAATAGTACCCTTTGCATTAAATGTGTTTCCTGCTGTCAGAAAGCATTATTGATGTGGTTTTGCATGTTTTCTCTTAGGAAGAAG
Organism: Perdix hodgsoniae; assembly: GCA_035772895.1. Taxonomy (NCBI): domain Eukaryota; kingdom Metazoa; phylum Chordata; class Aves; order Galliformes; family Phasianidae; genus Perdix; species Perdix hodgsoniae. Next base: position 5,426,672 of record JAPSGF010000024.1, on the reverse strand, counting down.
AAGATGAAATGGACAGTTACCAGGTAAAATTTCTCATATTACAAACTTGGGTATTTTCAGATGAAAGCATATGAAAGGAAGGTCAGCATTTTATCTCTGCGTCGAAAGCTTTTCCTCTGAAGACAGTAAAAGACTGAGACTTGCATAGCTTGTTGTGCTACAAAGCCATATGGTGGATTAGAGAGGTAGAAACAAAAGAATAAGATATCTTAATCTGTATTTCAAAAGCATGGTCCAGTTGCTTTTCATTTTCTGTTTTGAGTGAAGGAAGGTGTCTTTGTTTTGACAAATTATGGATAGGTTGAAATGTTCTTAATGTAGACAAAGAGTAAGCACAGTGGTGTTGAAAAGGCAATCAAAATACTTCATATTGCTTCACATTGTGGATGTATGTGTGAGACCTGGAATAAACTACTGAGTAATGAAGCCCTGGGCATGCCAGAGGGGTTCTGTTCTTAGAACCCTAAGGTGGCAGCAAAATAAATACTGAAATTTGCATGGTAATGGTTTGATTTCTTCTTAAATGTATGTAATGTCACTGTAACATGAGCCTTACAGGAGAACTGATGAGGTACAATATCTGTGATGTATGTTTCCCCTTCTTCTGAATAACTTAAGGAAAAAGACTTCATCATCATTGTAGATCTCAACTTAGTGTAATGTGAGCAACGAGATATTTAGGCTTAATGCTCCCTGACAGATTCCTGCACACTTGCAGGGGTCTGCAGGTGAGTAATAAAAATGTAGTTTATAATCTAACATCCAGTCATTTTTCTCGACAAATTATTTGTTGTGGCTTGTTTTGGAATGAAAGTGAACTGTTACTGCCTTAAAAGAAGCTTCCCTAAAGGCATCCCAGAGTGGATAGCTCATCTGCGTGGCACCCAATATTCTGCATGGAGGGTATCATACATCATTTCTGAGATTTCTGTATCAGAGACAAATGAACTGAGTGTTCTTGCAGATACACAGGTATTTTTTAAAAGATCTGAGCACTCAAAAATATTTTAAAAGGCTCGGGTGTAGATGCCTAGGGTGCAGATAGCTAAGGATAATGTCATGATATGGGTTAGGAATGGATTCCTAATGTAAGCTGCTAAATACTGAGCGTGAGTTGTGAGCCATAAACATGAGCTGGAGTTTCCAACTCTGCTACAAGGACATAGCTGCCAAGTTTTAGATTAGGTTTGAGCAAAGAAGGTGGATAAGGTGAAGTATGCTCAGCTGAGCACTGGGTAGCAGAAAATAACAGCTGGAGAAAAAGCAATGCCTTAAGCTGGCAAGCTAAAATGCTAAGAAAGCTTTTTTTACCATAGTCAGACACTGTAACAGGTTACCCAGAGATGTTCTGGAGTTTCCATTCTTGGAGATGCTTGGATCCCAACTGGATACGATCCCAAGCAGGCTGCTGCAAACTGAACCTGTTCTGAGCACAGAGCAGGGCTGGACAAGGCAGCCTCCCTTCCAGCTTCAGCTATTCTGCATTGCTCTTTAAGTTGTCCTCTAAAAAAGAAGAGAGCAGAGAAGAGTGAAGTGATTCAGTGGAGGTTTGCTCTCTCTTTCTTATCTGCTTCTTGTGTACAAGATGAGCATTAGAGTTGAGGAAACATTTAAGCCACAAATAGGAAATATTGGCTTTTCTGAGTCAATAATTAGTATGATTTCTTTCCTTTGTACAGGATAGGGATTTGGAGAGGCTCCGTCGGAAGTGGCTGTGTGCCTTAACAAAGCGTCAGGAATACCTTGATCAGCAACTGCAGAAACTTGTTGGAAAGCCTGGTAAGCAAAACACACTTGAGATAATGACTGTGGGAGGCTGAGGCACGCACAGGCACTTTTAAGGTAGTGTCAGATCATAGAATCATGGAATCATAGAATGGCCAGGGTTGGAAGGGACCTCAAGGATCACGAAGATCCAACCCCCTGCCACACGCAGGGCCACCAACCTCCACATTTAATACCAGCCCAGGCTGCCCAGGGCCCCATCCAACCTGGCCTTGAACACCTCCAGGGATGGACGGGGCACCCACAGCCTCTCTGGGCAGCTGTTCCAGCACCACACCGCTCTCATAGCAAAGAACTTCCCCCTGACATCCATCCTAACTCTTCCCTCCTTCAACTTCAAACCATTTCCCCTTGTCCTGCAGTTCTCTACCCTTTCAAGGAGTTGATTCCCCTCCCTTCTGTAGGCTCCCTTTAGGTATTGAAAGGCTGCAATGAGGTCACCCCCCAGCCTTCTTTTCTCCAGGCTGAAGAAGCCCAGCTCCCTCAGCCTGTCTTTGTAGGGGAGGTGCTCCAGTCCCCTGATCATCTTTGTGGCCCTCCTCTGGACCCCCTCCAACAGCTCTCTGTCTTTCTTGTACTGGGGGCCCCAGACCTGGACACAGTACTGCAGATGGGGCCGCACAAGGGCAGAGTAGAGGGGGACAATCACCTCCCTGTCCCTGCTGGCCACCCCAAATCTAGAAAAGGAGGTAGTGAAGTGTTGACTCTCTAAATCCACAACTACTTCACTTTCAGTGAAACAAAATTAGAGAAGCCTATATACAATTCAGTTGTTTTTGATTCTGTGTGCTTCTTTGTGTGCTGAACTTCTGAACAGAGTGGGTTTGATTTTATTAAGATGGCATAGCATCAACACATGGTAATGGCTCTGAGTCAGAAATGCTCTCTGTTGCCCATACTGACATATTGCTTCCCCAGATAAAACCGAGGATGATGCCGACAGGGAGGCACAGCTTCTAGAGATGAGGCTAACGCTCACTGAAGAAAGGAATGCTGTAATGGTGCCTTCTGCAGGCAGTGGGATCCCTGGAGCTCCAGCAGAGTGGTAGGAACATGCATTGCCATATGAAAGAATTAATGTAAAAATGATGCATGGCTTATTCCTGACTTGAATCGTTGCCATTTTGTTGCTTTCCTTAATCTGGACTCTACACTGCATGAGGAAAGTTGTTAAAATTAGGGCTCTTTCTTATATTATTTTATTAGGCTGTGTATCTGAAATCCAGAAATGCTATTTAGTAAACGAAACCACTATTGATCAGAGAGTAATTATGACCTTCTAGAGAAACGGAATCAATATTTATTATCAGTGCACTTACCATTTTAAAAAATTAGCTAATATGTTAATTACCTAGTTCATTCACTTAAAAGGCTGCTCTGTCATAATAAAACTGCATCTACAGGAGCATTTTGTTGCGCTCCTGGTTGAAGTGCAAAGTTTGTTTAGTCAGCAAGTGTTCCATGTAATTTTCTAAACATTAAAAATAGTAAATTACACTACACTGAGCTTGCCATACTGTAGCAGCTGTGAGTAACAACTGCAGATAAGGAAGCAAGGCTGCTTTGCTTCAAACCTCAGCATCGGTTGCTTTCAACTTTCTGCAGTGTTTTTCTGAGCAAAACTCTGACGGTATTTATTGATGGAATTGACTGTCAGGGGTTTTAAATGGAGATTTGTTAAAATTAGAATCATAGAATGGCCTGAGATGAAAAGGACTTCAAAAATCAGTTAGTTCCACCCCCCCTGCTATGTGCAGGGTCGCCAACCATCAGACCAGGCTGCCCAGAGCCAAATTAATACTTCTGAAAAATAAAGATGTCACATGGTTTATTGGAGTACCACTGTCTTTGACATTAAAATATTGGGCTAGGTTTGCAAACAGTGGACCTGCAGGAAACTTCCTTGGGGAAGAATCTATTTTGAACACATCTTCTCCAAAGAAAGTGTTCAGTGTAGTTCTTAGTGTGACCTTATACGTCATATAAAAATCCAGCCTGCTTTTATTCACTATAAAATCATTAAGTCCAAGTTTGTCATGAGATGGCTACAGCCTTTCTACAGCTGTGACTGCAACTAGGCGTCTTTTAAAATGTCTTTGATGCTTCATATTACATTTTAGCACATCATTAATGTTGTAGCTTTAAAGTGCAAGGTCACAGAATACTCAGTTTTTAAAACAAACAGAGCACAACCTGTGTTATCCCTGAATCACAGAATCATAGAAGGGCCAGGGTTGGAAGGGACCTGAAGGATCACGAAGCTCCAACCCCCTGCCACACGCAGGGCCACCAACCTCCACATTTCGTAGCAGCCCAGGCTGCCCAGGGCCCCATCCAACCTGGCCTTGAACACCTCCAGGGATGGACGGGGCACCCACAGCCTCTCTGGGCAGCTGTTCCAGCACCTCACCGCTCTCATAGCAAAGAACTTCCCCCTGGCATCCAACCTCAATCTTCCCTCCCTCAACTTCAAACCCTTTCCCCTTGTCTGCTATCCCTGAATACACACTATGAAAGGCATGCCTTCTGTGGCTGCTTGGGCTCTGGGACAGATGTGTTTTACAAGACAGAGAAACGGTTGTTCACTGTGGCAGCATTAATGGAAGCTTGAGAACTTTGGTGCTGGATTTTCTGACCAACTCTGCTGTCTTCACTGACATCAATAATGCAGAGGGGTTTGCATTTCATAAATGTGTATGTCAGAGTAAGTAAACTTAATTTTGCTATTAGCATTTTAGAGGGAGAAGACATTTCTGAAAGCAGAGGTCAAAGAATATAATAATAGTAAGAGAGCTGGTATAAAAGAAGTAGCAATTTAGTTGAGACTCTGCAACAGTAAATTAAAATAAAGCTGTTTGGCAAGGTTATCATTGGTCTGACTTGGAATTGCAGTTGTACTGAATGTAATATTCTGTGAGCTTTTATCATAAAGTACGTGTGCTGGGTAAATCTGCTGTAATTTAAATGCCGCCATTGTCACTGTCTTACATTTTAGGACTCCTGTGCCTGGTATGGAAACTCACATTCCTGTTATTTTCCTTGACTTGAATGGTAAGTGGATCTTAAAAGGACAGAGTACTTTGAAACAAACTTTGTACAACCAGTGATGTGATAGAATTTAGAGCTAAGAAAATGATGAAATGCCCGGAACATCAGGTAGATCAATTTGAAATGGCACATTTTTCACTGAAACATATTGCTGAATGTTTCAAAACACACAGCGTTAGGTATGGAAGGGACAGTGCATTCTGACAGCCCTACTACTCTGCAGATGTTTGGTCAGTACAAAGGAAATAGTAAAATGAGCATACCCAACAGGATGAACAATGGTAGATGATGTCATGAAAAGAGTAATCACTGGAATGCTCCTCCTGAGGCCTTGCGAGGTTATTATCCTGGTGCTGTATTATGTCTTTATCAGTTGCTTGGAAGAAAATAGGATGTTGCCATTAGTAATGTCTGCATAACAAAAATAAACACCGTGACAATTCAAATACAAGATCCAATGCGGTGTACTTGGTTAGATAGTGTTAGGAAAGATGGGTAAATCACAGACAAGAAATGGACAACCCCAAATAGACCAGGGAGCCAGCAGTGCTTGATTGATTGAACAAATCCTTCTCGTGATGTTTAGAAGAGGGTTTGTGCTTGGGTTAAAAGCATCAGGTGAGAGTGGAGAGGTGGCATTCTGCCTGTGGGGATGAGGGTTTTGCTGCATTGCTGTTTGCATTAAGGCTTATTTACCTCAAAAAGCCCATTGAAATATTGAAGGGCTTCAGAGAGGAGCGAGTTTATAATTCATTAATGGTGGGGGACTTAAGCGGGTTGAGCGTGTTCCTGAAAACCATACTAAAGATTTAATCATGGCCTAAATGTAGCATACTTCTTCAACCAGCAGCTCTTCTTTATTTCCAAAAAGAAAAAAAATAAAAATCACCTAGCTAATAAAACCAAGCAATGTACTTGGTATAATTGAGAAGCAGTGCTCAAAATAGAACGGAGGATATTTAAGGAATAAAAAGGAAGTGAAGGGATATTTACAACCAGAGGATTTTCCTGCACAAGAGAGTACTTTATAAGGCTCACTTTGTGTTCCCACATTTTTGTGTTTTTAAAAAGGAAAATGATTTTATTTTCTCTCCCTTCTGCATTCACCATTGATTCTAGCTGATGACTTCAGCTCCCAAGATAACCTTGATGACCCAGAAGCAGGTGGGTGGGATGCGACTCTTGTTGCTGAAGAAGAGGAGGAATTTTTTGAACTGCAGATTGTAAAACATCATGATAGTGAGGTAAGTAGAGATACAGATCAGCATATTTAGCTCAGAAGCCTTTGAGATGGTTGCTTTATACATACAAGGCAACTAGGTTGGTCAGGCAGGACTTGCCCTTGATGAGTCCATGCTGGTTGTCCCATATCACCTCCATCTCTTCTATGTGCCTTAGCATAGTTTCCAGGAGGATCTGGTCCATGATCTTCATCAGCACAGGCATGGAGCTAACAGGTCGGTGGTTGATTGGGTAGTCCTCTCTACCCTTCTTAAAAATGGATGTGGCATTGCCTTTTCACACCCATCTTTTAAGATATCACAGAAGTCATATCATATCATATCATAGAATGGCCTGGGTTGAAAAGGCCCACAATGCTCATCCAGTTCCAACCCCCTGCTGTGTGCAGGTCACCAACCAGCAGCCCAGGCTGCCCAGAGCCACATCCAGCCTGGCCTTGAATGCCTGCAGGGATGGGGCATCCACAGCCTCCTTGGGCAACCTGTGCCAGTGCCTCACTACCCTCTGGCTGGAAAACTTCCTCCTACTAACCAACCTAAGCCTCCCCTGTCTCAGTTTAAAACCATTCCCCTTGTATATAGCCATTTATATGCACCCTTCAAATATTGGAAGGCCACAATGAGGTCTCCGCAGAACCTTCTCTTCTCCAAGCTAAACAGTCCAGTTCCCCCAGCTTTTCTTCATAGGGAGGTACTTTTTGTAGAGGCAGTTTTTGTTTGCAAGGGATATTTGCTAGGAGCTGAACCAGTTTGAAAAATAAAGTTCAAGAATCTTCCTTCATCTGACGCTCAGCCAATTAAAGTATTGAAAGCCTTCAGCCGAAAAAGCAAGCAGTCTTAACTAAGGTTATGATTAACATGTTTAGCTGTGCATTGTTATGTGCATTATGTTCTCATTTTACCACGTAGCTCATTGTTTTACATCTTCACAACTCTTGGTGGATCATTTCTGCTACAAGGTTTAGAATAATTGAATATGTTTTTTTAAGTTAGTCTTCCATGTTCTTTTATGTTTATTATTCCTGTTGATTTTGATTGGCTTTGTTGTCTGTTGCTGTTCTCCTTTGTTTTAAAAGCCTGTAAGGATAAATGCCAAAATGTTTTTCTTGTGATTTCAACAAAAAAGCATTTAAAATTTCAGTAATAATAATTATGAAATTATTAAGTAATCATTTAGGGATGTGGTTTAGTGGGCATAATGGTGATGAGTTGGTGGTTGGACTTGTTCTTTGTGGTCTTTTCCAATCTATGATTCTGATGATTTATATTATAACAGTCAAGAAGAGAAATTCCAGCTTTTGCTGTATTGATAGAAGTGTTTCAACAAAGGGTTTCAACTCTGTATTCTGAATATATGAGATCTCAGATACTGAGTGCAGAGGTTGTGTAGTGAGATGGAAGATTTTTACTGCAATCTCAGTTGCTATCTGGTTTATCTTAATAAATTAGGCCAAATGGCCCTGCAGTTTTGCATATTTTAAGATTTATTTGCTGTGATCTTGGGTATTCAAAGGTCTTTTTATCGAGAGGAAACGTTCCAGAGTTTGAGCAAGTTGGCATTTTTAATCCCAGCATCTTCATTTGGCAAACTAATCTTGATTTCTTAAATGGCCTCTTCTGAAGTGCAGGGATTTTTCTTCATAGGGACTGAAATGGAGAAGCTGACTCTCAAAATTTATGTATTATGTATTTTTCTTAATTATGCTTAATTAATTACAGTTAATTATACACCTAATTATGCTTATTAGAGGATACATTTATTTTTTTTTTCCTTTGCAGGTGAAAGTAGAAGCCTCCTGGGACTCCACGGTCCACGACTGCATCCAGCTCAGTAAAGGAACAGCAGCAGATGAGAGAGTTTACCTTATTGTGAGAGCCACCGTGCAGCTCAGCCATCCTGCAGAAATGCAGTTGGTGTTGCGCAAACGCATCTGCGTCAATGTTTATGGCAGACAGGTAGATCTTCTGTAATCCTTCTTGTGTTCACTCTGCCCTGTGCTTATCACTGCCTCAGGAAGGGAAGGCTGTGGTTGGTGCAATAGGATTCTGCTGTGACTGTTCTCTTTCATTTATACCAGAATGGAAGCATCATATATTAGCAGCTTGAGGGTGGATTTAGGCTGCCATGTGGTTTCCATAGCATTTTTTACATTGTGGATGATAATACAGCTTTTTTTAAAGCTTAGTGAGCTTGTGGGAGATTTTGTTAGCTACTGAGTGACTGCTTTATCCCCATTCATTGAGCAAAGTAGAAAAAGCTAACTTGTCCCGAGCTTGGAGTTCCTATTTTACAACAAACTGCATCCAAAAAAACTTGGGTGTTTCCCTGCTCCTGTAGTATATTCACACATTACTGCTATTTCTGTGTATTCATTCAGATATTTAGAGGTAAGCAAGCAGTAGCTGGAGCAGACATCCCTTTGTGTAATATCTCGGTTAATCACTCTTGGTCTGGCGTGTTTTCCAGTTGTGTTGTATTTCTGATGCTGTGTAGTTGAGAGTAGGATGCTTCCTAAGTGGAAAGCAGAAGTTTGTTATTCCATTTTATGGCAACACGTTCTGACAAATATCTTAACGTGGTGAGGAAGAAGAGTTTGTTCAGCATTGCCTCAGAATCCAGCTTCCCTTAGCAATGATGATGACAAAGCAAGGAGCCAGAATTGTTACTCTGTTTGCACTTCTGTAGTTAAAATCTGGAACAAGAGCAGAAGAGGTGTGGTCACACCCAGGAACCCTGTAGGCCACTGTAAACTGCTTTTACTGTTAAAAATATAAGAACTACAGCTCCTAGCTCTCTGAAAGGGATCGGGGATTTTTAAGTAATATACAATGGAAGGAGTTTGCTCGGTAGGTTGAGCCTGCCAATAGTTATAACTGTGTCAAGTTTTCGTCAATTCTGTTTTCTGCAGATTCTGTCAATTATTTTTCCTTACTGTTATCCAATACTGAATCTTTCTTGCTAGCTTTCTGGCTAACTTTCTTGCTAGCTTTCTAAAAAATCCTCATCGATAACCTTTTGCGGGCGTTTGTCTCAGCAGCATCTTTGAATGACTCATCTCTGCATTAATTCAACAGTCCAGTTCTTAACCCTGCGAGGCGCCAAGTCAGCATAAACAATGACCATGCCCCCTTAAATCATCCTTCATAACGATCTCTTTGGTCAAGAATTTAATGCCTGTACTTGTCAATATTCAAGACAAGTCACCTAGGGCTCCACAAAAAAATATCTAGAACTAGCAAGCGTATTGCATGCTGGTTTAACAGTCACCTTGCAGTGAAGGAAGGTAATTCTTTTACTGTATCTTAAATGCAGATGAGCAAATGATTTGTCTCCGAGTCAAAATCTTTGAATCTTAAGTATTTGTTACCTAGTCTTTTGGGTTTGGGCTTCTTTCTTTGTCAGCTCTACTTACTCCACTTGAGTACATTAAAACATTTTTTCCTTTAAGCAGGAAATATTTCCTTTCTGTCTCCTTACAGGGCTTTGCTCAGAGCTTCCTCCGAAGAATGTCTCACCGAAGTTCCATTCCTGGCTGCGGTGTCACTTTTGAGATTGTCTCAAATATTCCAGAGGTGAATAAGAATGCAAATTATCTGAAATTGGCTGGGATTCTCTAATTTCCTGAATGTCCCTTTATTTTAAGCATGCTTTTTCTTGCTGCTGGAAGCATAAAGTGTGGTTTTTATAGAAGATTAAGCAAACTTATTTACGTGTTTAGAGTTAGCAACAACGTGTGTCTTGTCAGTGTCACTGTGCATTTTGTTGAGTGAGCATCCATTTGCTTAAGTCCTTGAAGGAACATTTTAAAGGAAAGGGGAATAAATATAGGTAGCTGAAATACCTGAGGTAGGGAATGTGATAATATGCTAAAAAAGCAAACAAGCAAACAAAACCAACAGTACAAACCAACAAAATATTAACCCCCCCCCCACCCACACACACCCTAAATTCTTCTATGTAATGTCTTAATTCCCTTGATTCCTGAGTATGTTCATAGTTGGATGCTAATCCCTTCCTTCCAGACAGATGCTCTATCAGAGCACTTGTAAAGCATTAACACATGAAGAGCCAAAGGGCTGATGGCTGCCTGACTCTCTTTTATGTTCTGATGTATTTAACACCGTGTTGCAATGTTCCTCAAGCTATGCCTGTTTTTTTTTTCCTTCTGCAAGTCAGTTGAAATTTTGTTTCCTTCACAGAGTAGATAATGCTCTAAATGTGTTTGAGTACTTTATAATTACAAGATATCTGAATACAGCCCTTTAGCTAATCAATGGCAACGTCTTACTGTGAGACTCTCTCAAGAAAAAGAAAAAAAGCACAGGAAAAAGGGAATGAAAACCAACAACAACCGTGTATAACTTGAGGTTGTGTTGATGATTTCTGAATATGATATGGCATATTTAGAAAAGTCCAACAAGGCATTTGAATCTCCCCCTGTATTTAAGGGAAAAGAGTGTTGAGTCTGTCCTGCATATTTCAAAAACGCGTTTTCTTCAGGACTGATGGAAGAGGCTTTCATTCTTAAAGCATGTCATTTCTTTGCTCCTTTCTAGGATGCTCAAGGAGCTGAAGAGCGGGAAGCGCTGGCCAGAATGGCAGCAAATGTTGAAGACGCAGCTTCAGCTGACTCTGAAGCCTATATAGAGAAGTACTTGCGAAGTGTGCTGGCTGTGGAGAACATCCTCACCTTGGATCGTCTGCGGCAGGTCTGATTGTAGGGCTGTAGCACACAGCAGGTTGTGTACTTACTCAGTACAGTATATGCAATGCAGATGTTTTCATAAGTGCGTACAGTGGCTGGCAAACCAAGACCCTCCCTTCAGTGCATATCTCAGCTTTACAAAGTGTGCCCGTGGCAGAAGTCCAAAGAAGTAAATGTAAAAAGCTCACTTTACATAGTAAAAGTAAAGTAAAAAGTAAAAGCTCACTTTACATAGATGTTCTCACTCGACTGTCTGCAAGATGGGTGAATGAGGCTGGGAGTTTTGTATTACGTGCACCATCTCTTATCCTTGGTTGGTTTTTAAGACCATGCATTGCTGATTACGTATCAGAAAAAGCAGTTAGGTTTGATGTGAGCTTTTGCTTTCTGAAGGTTAGGATTTACTATAGATTTTCCAAGTTGCTAGTAGAGCTCGTGTCATTTTGAATCACAAAATCATAGAATCATTACAGCTGGAAAAGACCTTTAAGATCATCTAGTCCATATGTTCATATTCTGCCTTGGAGCAACCAAACCTGTTCTCTAGAATATGTAAGACATTGATTGGGTTAATCTTAAGCACTGCAGCTTGATCTGTGTACCAGGGAAAATATGGAAGAGAAAAACATTTATTGAAAATTGTTCTTCTGGATATAAATTATGCAAGCATAAAAGAAAGTTATGCAAAGCAAGCCAGAGTGTGTGCCTGCCCGCTATAAATTAATGGTGAAGTGCGATGCACTCGGAAGTATTGAAAGCAAGGTCCCTGTCATGTGTAATTAGTTTAAGGGATTAAAATAGGAGCTCAGCTACAAAAAGGAGTCTGTCTTCACATCTGTAGCAGTCATCTCCCAGAATCAGAATTAGCTGTAAAGTTCTATATGTGCCAATCAGCAAAAAAACTGAATGTTTCTCCACTCTTGGACTTCTAGCTGTGTTACATACAATTTTTAGATTACAGTAAACTTCACAGATGGGAGCCAGTGCTATACAGCTGTTTAATAACATTTTTCTTGTATAGACAAAGATGGGATGATTGGAGCTTGGATTCTGGCAAAACACGCATAGTATTTTCTGTCCTTTGCTCTGTGTGATTTGCAGGAAGTTGCAGTAAAAGAGCAGCTAATGGGAAAAGGAAAACTCTACCGGAGGAGCCTGAGCTCTCCCAATGTGAATCGGGTGAGTATTCCATGCTGGAGTCTGCAGCAGATTGAGGGCAGCAAGTGCATCTTTCAATTATCAATCGAACACAGCAATAAATTTCCTTTTGCTTGACTGTTCTGTTTGTCTGTGCTGTTTGTCATCATGTAAATCACTGTGGTAGACAAAATCTGCATGTTTTCATGCTTTTCACCATACAGGTTAATGTGCTTTAGAGTACCTGCATGAATCCACATCATTGGAAAAAGCAGAACACTGAAGGTTTTTCATCTAACTATCAACTTTTTCCCTAGAAGTTTTGAAAGCAAGTTACAAGTATTTACTGACTTTAATTTTGCATTGTAGAAGCATTATCTTTTTCTTGATTAGTGCATAAGAAGAAAGAGACATTTCTGCTTTTCAACATTTTAAATGAAATGCTTTGGCAGAGCTGATAACGAAAACTGGTCACATTTTGGCCCCTCTTTGGTCAGTAATTGAAATTTCACCTTTCATCATCTCTCGACTTTCAGTTCTGCTTTAACTGAAGGCTTCACTTTCACCCTTCCTTGTGTTCGTCAAGTTGCATGTTTATCAGTTGTTCAAGTTTTTGTTAAGAAGTAATTCTGCTTGCCTTGACCATTTCAGCTTTCTGCAAGCCGCCAAGATTTAGCTCCTCCTTATAACCTGAGCAGTAATCGGGTAAGTATCTGAAGCTCTCCCGGGAAATCTTCTATTGGAAAGGAGTAGCTACCATGACTGCATTACACCAGGTGCAGGGGCATAGTTGGGAAATATCCTTGAAAGATGAGGCACACCCACGTGTTCCTTGTATCATTGAGACTCCTCATTGGACATACTTGCTTTGTGCAGCACCAGACATCCCTGGGAAGGCTCCCATGCTTTCATCAGCCACGTAGGACTGCTGCCAACAGCTGTGGGATGTGCAATGGCTGGTCTTTGTCAAACAGACCAGGTTAAACATAGCCGTCCATCACTTGGGGGTGTGCTTTTCAAGGGATGTTTTCTCACTATCTTCAGAGCTCTTCCAAAGCTTTCAGTTGAATGGATGCAAACCTTTTGGGTAAGGGACAAATTTGAGCTCACATCTAAGTTCAGGCTCGCCTTCAGTATAGAATAGAATGCATTGAGTCTGTGCCTTTCAGGGGAAAACCATGCAGTGGGTGATTTGACAATCCAGTCCGTTATGCTCCTTAAAAATAATGGCATAGATCAAAAGTATTTCTTTAAAAAGAGAAAAATTAAATTTAAACTTATTTTCCAAAGCCTGGATAAACTAAAGGGCTCTCTCCTGATAGATATTCTGCCCAGTGAGCATGTAGTCATTTTAAGAGGGAGAATCTAGTGGTGACAAGACGTTTTAATGCATAATGCAGTTGCATGGAATAATAGGATTTTGATGTAGTACTCTAGCATTGGTTGCTAAATCTGCTACATCTGATCCACGTAGAGAATGCTAAAAGATGTGCAGGTAATCAAGTGCTTACAGCAACTTCTGTTTGGAGAGAAGTGTGGAATGTCTCAATATTGTAGGTTTTTAAAGCAGAAATTGAAGTCTAGAGTACTTACATTTTTTGTTTTTCTCCTCTCCTCAACAATTTCCTTCACTGCATGTTTCAGAGTCCAAAGGTCCCAGCAGAGGTAATGCATTAGGTCCACCTAATGAGTGGGATAATAATTTTATCTCACTATAAAGTTTATTTTGCTCACCTAAACGCTTTTACTTCCTGCTTTGAAGATGCTGCTCTTCCTGTCTCATTTGCATAGTAGACAGCAAATGAGATTTTTCTCTTGACAAGCCTGTCATTAACGCTGTGTGAAACTGGTACAAGGACGATTCTGCTTCTTGGGGCCATCTTATGGTTTGTTACGTTCTGCAGCTATTTAGATGGCATTCCTCAGAGTTCTTTGGACAGGGTGCAGGTATTTCAGAAATGACCCATCTTTGCTTTAACAACTAAAAAGCACATAAAAGCAAGCAGATAAGTTGCTGGTTGTGTACAGCCTGGAAATGAGATGAACATTGAGTGAGCGTTTCTTCCACGTCTTGCTCAGGCTGTCTGGCTTCAGACAGTTCAGTGCTAACAACACTTGATTGCTATGAAAGAATGAATTGAAATTAACACTAGGACAATGGAAACCCATCTTTAATCTTCTTATCCCATTAACATTGTCAGAGGGATAACTGTATGTCCCCTTGACTGTACCAAGCTTTGGTTAAGCAGAGTTGATTGCTAGTGGTTTGCATGGGGTTTTGCAGCTCTTTGCCTCACTTAGGGTGGCTGCTGACAGATGCACTGTGCCACTGTGATGCGGGGCTGCAGCTTCTCTCCTTGCTTGCAGAGTACTTACTTTCAAGGCATCCTTTGCTCAGGACAATAATGGGGACTGATGCAGGGGCTCATTCCAAAGCTGGTTCAGTTTCCATGGGGAGATGAATGGAAGCTTTTGTAATCAGAGTGAAGTGTTAATCATATTCATAAATGTTCCTGTAGCACACGTAAAGCCCACTAGTGATAGCATCTTACGTATTTTAGAACTAAGGATCCACAAATGACTTCATGTTTAGCTAAGTTAGGTGGCTTTTGTCACTTGGAAAGCAATTAGGTAGAAAAAAAAGTTTTCTCCAGCACTGATGAATCATAACTCTCCCAGAAATTTTTGTTTACAAGTGACTGTAATAAGCTGATCTCTAACAAGTGGTTTATTGTATCACAAGAAATGTCAATCCCAGTATAGTAATTGCATAATAAATTGGCTACAGGACTTACCTGCCCAGTCTGTGTATGTTAATGTTAGTGGACACCTTTACTTATTTCAGTCTTCCTCTCTTTAACTTTTATTCCATTACTTCATTTCCCTCTCCAATTTTATGTTGTTATTCCTGGCGTTGCTGCTGCCTTGACTGTGGATCTTAAGCTACATAGGAAGGCCTCTCTCATTTCAGTATGTAAGGCACTGTTCATACTGGGAAGGTTGTGAAAGTGAATTCTGCTTCAGTTTTCAGCAATACGAATGGCCAGAACACGTTTTCCTGTAAAACAAAATATATTTAAAAAGAGGTAGCATAAGATGTAACAGTGGTGTAGGTGCAACTCTAAGGTAAGTAGACCAGAAATATGACCTGGACCCAGGTTATTTCTCTATGTGCTGCCATGATTTACCTCCTTTGTAATGGTAAATCTATAATGGTCAACTCAGTGTTGAGTTTCATATTGTCTCTAAACATATGTGACCTTCAATGTAAGATGATAATCTTTCTTCTCTAAAACAGATTAAAACCCAACATGTTTTAAGTACCTGGCCAGACAAATTCTATTTTCAAGTGCACATTCCTGCTTGCAAGGCCGGTGTTTTATTTAGTCTGGTAAAATACTTAACGTTATGCAGGAAATGTAGTCATCTGTAATGTCAAGACTGAAGTAAAATTTCTTAAAGATCCTAAGGAAAATAAGTGTTTGTTTTCCTAAGGAAGAAATTGCTACATCTTGCCATTCTATTTGTACAGGATGGATTCTTTGGAAGTGTTTTGCTCCGTTTCGTATCTACTCTCATTTTTTTGAATCACTCTTCAAACAGGTCTAGAAAGCCGATGTACTTGTCTGAATGATTTCTGTTGGAACAGTCAAGGAAGGGCACAATAAATCACGATTCACAAAATGATTCAGTTGCTCCCTACCTACATTGAGTCAGTGTTATAGTAAGTTTGCAAGCTTTCCCCACATAGTCTATTTTTGATATCTCTGTGGTATCGAGAAGCCCTTTAGACGTGGCCTGTGGATGGAAAAGTATTAGGACCTGCCACCTTTGTCCATTTGTCTTTTGGAAGAGGGTCATCATCATAAATAATAATAAAAAAAGCTTTGCTATGTTGTCCAAAAAGAAGCCTTCAGATGTTTTCCCCTCTTCCTGACACCACCATCTACCAGGCTAATGTCATTACCAGTCCTAAAAGTAACAAAACCAAGTGTTTTTTTCACAGTTCATTTAGTCTTGTGACCATATCCCACCAAATATTCTACTTTCTGTAAACTTCTTTGGTGTCACTGGGCTGGTGCATCACAGGAGACTGAATTACGCTGTGATTTTCCTCATCTGGGAATTTTGGCTCTCCTGCCAACTAATCCTCAGTGGAAGCCAGCAAAGTAGACTTAAGGAAAAACTCAACATCCCAAAAAGGAAGACTTTGAGCATAGTGTAAAATCACTGGAAGTTTCCACTCTGGCTTTAAACACCTACTGCAGGACTTCTAAACTACTGAGGGTGCCCACTGTTCAAGGTACCTGCCCGTGCCATTCCACGTTCTCTGCCCCTATCCAGTCTTGGGGCTGGATATACCTGGAGGATATTCATAAATAGTTGTTTAACCTTAAAAAAAAAAAAAAAAGAAGCCTGAAACACATTCAATCAGCAGAGCAATAGGAACATGCTGGTTTGAGCGTTCCCACTTCTCTCTCCCATAGCCTGGCTCCCCAAGGAGACAAAGTAAAGAGAGAAATTATTAATAGTGTCCAAGATATGGTTCCTGAAGTACGAAGATGGCTGCAATATCAAATACAAATACCAGGTTAGTCTCCTGACCAGTGTTACAGCATATAAAAAAAAATGATAACCTTAATCCACACCCCAAAAATGGTAAACAGCGTAACAGAGAACACATATAACAAGTAAGGTATTAAGTAATATGGGTCCGTGAAAAAGCTCTGAACGATCTCTGGAAAAAGGGTGGATGTGGACAGTGACGGGACAAGGGGGAATGGTTTTAAACTGAGATGGGAGGTTTAGGGTAGATCTTAGGAGGAAGTTTTCCAGCCAGAGGGTGGTGAGGCACTGGAACAGGTTGCCCAAGGAGGCTGTGGATGCCCCATCCCTGCAGGCATTCAAGGCCAGGCTGGATGTGGCTCTGGGCAGCCTGGGCTGCTGGTTGGCGACCTGCACACAGCAGGGGGTTGGGACTGGGTGAGCACTGTGGGCCTTTGCAACCCAGGCCATCCTGTGATTGTATGAAAAGGAAAAAGAATAACATTATGATATTAAGCTATTCTACCACTTTTAGAACAATTTTGTTTTAACACACTCTGGTCAAATCTGTCGTTAACTCAACCCTTTGGGTCCCACATTGGGCACCGAATGGATGCGCTCCAGGTGTGCGCCCATCACTCAGCAGCAACCAGCATGTGTATCAGTGTGCTGTTAACACTGTCTCAGCTGAAACCAGGACAACACAGTAAGGTCTAAAAGAAATCAGCACCAATTGAAATGCAAGTTGACAAAACCCACAGTGAGTGTTGGAGAGACTGTTTCATAGGAGCTTTTTGTGGGAAGAATTTTCCAGATATAGGCATGGGTTTTTGATGTGTGTAAGATGTAAGAGTTGCAGGTCAGTGATAACACTTTAGATGGGAGGTTTAAGGTACGGGTAGAAGAGCTCTGTCATCTACAGTGATAAAGCAGAAAGCTTTCAAGGAGGGCTTAAACTCCAAAATCCTCAGAAAGACAAGACTAAACAAACCCTGGTATTGCTGCTACTCCCAGCCTGGGTTACATCAGTTCTGACATCCAGGGTGACTGCCTCCAGCCAACTCAGACATCCATTACCCTTTAGGTATCCCAAATGTTACTTCACAGAGACAGAGCCTGTTTTCTCCACATGTAATAAAACAGCTACTCAAGGTGTGAAGTGCTGCTCTGCAAAAGTGAACATTACTTGCTATTCAAAGCAGGACAGCTTCTTTGGGACTGGCTTATAGATCCAAATGGAAACGATTTTTGCTTGTGCTGCTCAGTGTGACCTTCAACCCATTGGAGAAATCTATTCCTTCTATCCTGGCTTACTCATTATTTGTGAAACATTCATGACTTCAAGTTACAGTTGAGATTAGTTTAGCTGCCTGTCATTTTTCAGTTTCAAGGTCAGATTATTTCCTTTTGTTCAGCACCATGAAGCTTCTTGAAACGCTATATTTCCCTTCTCTTCCATCCAGAAAAAGACATAAAATCTCTCGTCGTGAGTGCAGCAGGTCTCTCCACCCCTAGTGCTTCCTTTCTATTATGTTCACTGTGCCATCTCATTGTGCAAGTGTTTACAACCACAGTTCAGATACAGCCACCCTATAATACAGAGAAGTAGAAACCATAGCATAACTTCTTAGCAGCAGAGTGATCAGAGTTCAGTTTATATCACTTTGGTTGCCTTAGCATCATCCTATCTTCACAACTTTTCATTTTGAAAAAGTGAAACTTTTTCTTGTATTACAGTATGATAGAGATAGGAAAATAGGATTCTGCCATTTAGATCCCTGAAATTCATGCACTGTTGTGAAGCGATAGCTTGGAGATTCTCTCTATTCACCAAGACACTTTGTCGCTGAACTGGTCACTGGTTGTCACTCGTAAGCTTGGGGTGGAAAAAATAGAGTCATAGAATCATTAGGGTCATAAAATACCTCTGAGATCACCAAATCCAACCCCAGCCCACCCCATCATGCCCACTGCCCACATCCCTCAGTGCCACATCCCCACAGTTCTGGGACATCTCCAGGGATGGTGACCCCACCACCTCCCTGGCAGCCTGTTCCAATGCCTCACCACTCTTTCTGAGAATAGTTTTTTTCTTAATATCCAACCTGAAGCTCCCCTGGGCCATACCTGACCCTAGGCACTAAAATCCATTATTCAGGTCTAAGGTCATATCTACTTTCTTATTCCGAGCTCTGTCTGTCCTCACTCCTTCTCCCTGACTCTTCAGCCAGACTTTACTCATGAATGCTTCCTGAGCAGATACACAAAATATTTAGGGATTTGGGGCCAACAGAACTGTTGTATTATCACCTGGTTGTGCCACACACAACTCCCAAAACAGCTGCACAGCTCAGTGCCCTGTCACAAGTCTAAGGTCTCTAGGTAGATTCTTCCTGTGCCTTGCTGCAGATGGGAGCTGAGGGTGCTTATCTTTGCAGGACTGGGTGTTTCAACTAAAAGTACTTTGGGGAAGGGTCTTTCCTCAGCTCTGCACGTTCGTAACGTTTCGAAGGCGCTGTGCAAGCTGGCATGGTGTGTAAGTCTTGCTGGTGGTGTGCTAACTTTGAAAAATACAACTTTCTTTTTTCTCCCTAGGGCCGATGGGAAAGTCAGCAAGATGTATCCCAAGGTGTCACAAACTCCAGCAGGGGCATTAGTCCAACTCGTACCTCTCTGCCAGGCTCTGGGCAACAAAACCACTCCCCTGATGCAGGTAAGGGCTTTCCTGAAGCTAAAACAGTTTTCATAATGATGGAGTGAAGTCACCTCGTCGTTGTCAAAGCTAAACAGCTTTCAGAGATAAGGATTTCTCCTCCAAAGCAATGTCCATGCAGCTCCCTCTCTGTGATAGGCATGTTTGAAGTTGTCTTTGATTTCTGAAGATGCAGTCTTGATCTCAGAAGCTCAGTTTTTAAAGCCTGAAGTTATCTGGGCTCAAAACATGTATCTCTTAGGTCATTAAAACATCCAAGACTGGAAGCCTACTAATGTTTTAGAAAATAATTAGCACTAGAGTTGGAAGGCTATTTTGCAGCAAGTGTGCCTGATGTATAACTGAGAGTGGAGTGATACAGAGTGAGGTTTTCTTTCTAACTAGGTTTTCTGGAGGGAGAGCAATAAAAGCAGCAGTGCTGTTAAGAAGAGTTGAATGTCCATAAATTTTTTTCATTTTAGTTTGAATTTCCTCATCTTTCCCTCCCAGTAAGTTTTGTAATTGTTAGCAGAATTTTGTGTTGTCAGCATCTTTTTTCAGTTCTGCTTCCACATTATTTGTTCTTTTGCTTCTTCAAGTTGGAAGCAGTTCTGTGTTTCTAACAGCAAGCTGCAAACCTTTTCACACCATGTGATGAAAAAGGCTTCCAAATTACCCAAATTCATATATCCTGTTCTAGGGAGGAGCAAAGCACTGCTTTTCTTTGGCTATTACACAGGCTACTGAAAGGTGTAATTCTAGAATTCAAATTATAGCATTTTTTTTCACCAAAAGCGTATCTGTTCACACTGTTCCATTTTTCTAACAGGTCTGGGTAGCCTTGCTGCTTCCTACCTGAATCCCGTCAAGTCATTCGTGCCTCAGATGCCAAAGCTGCTGAAGTCTCTCTTTCCTGTTAGAGACGAGAAGAAAGGCAGGCAGACCTCACCTCTTGCACAGCAGGTAAAATTTTAAATGAAGTTCGCTGTGCAGCAATATTGATGAGTGCTGTTAGACTTGCAGCAGAGCACTATTTTATTTGCTGCTGCAGTGCAAACCCAACTCATACTCATAGTAAAGCCTTGTGATGCATTTCCCCTCCATTCTGTGCAGAGATAGTGGAGCTGTTAAACTTATTGATACACTCAGCCCACATGGCTTTTTAGAAGTGCCAAGTACACTACCAGCATGATTTATGGTAATACCATTTGCAGCAACAATAGTAAAATTTATGAAGTGCACTTAGTGTTGTTTGTGTACTGCCAAGAGGAAAATGTAATTCTATTTTTAATTCTTTATTTCATTTACCATCTTCCTTCTCCCCTATCCCAGCTCAGGTCACCCTTTTCTACCTTCTGCTATATACAGTTGCTTTTGTACATTTTCTCATTTATTCCACATTCCAGAGAAACCTTTGATTATTATTATTATTTTTTTTTGATTCTGTGCTGCAGAACTTCATATGCTCCATTTGTGACTTCTGTGCAGTGAAAGGTAGCTAATGCATGGTCAGGCTGACTGCAAAACTTTACTATCTCCTAAAGAAAGCAGATGAAATAACAGAATCCCACTGTAAATGATGCTTTCTTCCTAATTTGAGAGTCTCTCATTTATTTATAAAGAAAAAGCCTTCTTCTGTGTAAACTTGGAATACTTAAAAACTGTTATGAGAATAAATCTGGAGCCAGATCTCACTTGCTGAAGTGTATGGAAGCCCATGTGGTCCATGCTTTGTGAAGCACTCAGCTAACTTCATAGACAGAAACTTGTCTTCTTCTTCATCTGTAGTTTTGGAGGCAAGTTTTCTGTTAACATAGACCTTTCCCATCTCTTCATGTGCAGACAAGTGTATTAGAGGATGTCTTTCTAAAATAAAACTACAAAAATTAATCCCCAGGCAACTCCTTTTTGTGGTTGGATCCAGGCATTCTGTCCTGTTGGTTGCTACAGCTGAAGGACAGCTAAGAGGTATGCATAGATGGTAGGACCAGATGATCTCAGTGTTTTTTTCCATCCTTTGTGATTCCATGATTGCAAGGAATTGCTTTGTCATGGCAGAAGTACAGTGAAATAGTAAGAACATAAATAGGCAAAACCAAAGGCTTAAAAAAAAAAAAAAGTTTTAGTGGAACTTGCGATAGACGTAGTACAAATAAAACTAAAGCAAATTTAGAACATTCTTAGTTTGACCATGACCAATGCTCTATGAAGCAAAATGAGCAAGTTTTACTCCCGAATCTCAACTAACTTTCCATTTCACATGTTCATGTGGCCTTTTGCTTACAGCAAGGTCAGTGTAGAATCTGAGATCATGAAACCTAACACATCTGAGAAATGTAGCTGATTAAAATGAAGGCAGTGACTTTCTTAAGACACTTGGGTATTGGAAGATGCAAATAGGTGCTCTTTACAATTGCACTCAGAGCCTTTCACCACTGCTTGAATTCTCACTGAATCAATGAGAGCTGAACTGAGAAGCAAGGCCCGATTTCCTTCCTCTAGTCTAACCACCTGTTCCCACTCCTTCCTACTGTTCAAGATCAGTCTTGCAGTTCTTTGCCTTCAAGTCAGTTTTTATACTACAAAGCTACCTACTTTAGGGACTTTTAATTTATATGATGGATTACTGTGGAAACTCAATCAGATCACGATGACAGCAAGTTGTAAGTAGGCAGGAATGCTATTTCTGATTTAAGGAAGAAAAGCTAGTGTATAAACAGGAGTGCGTGATGTTTCAACACTTGTTGCAGGTCAGCCTGAAGTTTTCTATGACCACTGAATCGGTGTAACAAAATGGAATCTCAGAGTTAGTTGTTGCTTGTACGTTTGTAAGAGAAGTCAAGTCAAACACACCTCACTGATTCCAGAGCTGTATAGATATTCTTCAAAGCTCTCAGTAAGCACATGGCTTCTTCACTCCTGTTAGAAATCACAATGCACAAAGGAGCAGAAACTGAAGGAGCTGTTCCAGAATTACCTTCCTCCAAGCAGTGCAAGAAACGAATGCGTGATGATGTATGCATGCATGTAGTAAGACTGGCTTGAGCATCCTAGAATCATAGAATCATTAAGGTTGGAAGGTTGGAGAAGACCTCTAAGGTCATCCAGTCAAACCCCAACCCATCCCCACCATGCCCGCTGTCCCTCAGTACCACAGAGTAAAAGGGTTGGTGCACATTAATATGACACTGAAAAGCTAATCATCGTTTCTCATAGTCCTTCTTGCTGCTCCCTTCCAACTGCTTGAGGATGCAGAAGTGGTTGCAAGCGTTAAAAACTGGCCAGAATTCCAGTGGTGGCAGTGACAAATGGCTGTGTGCTCGGGGGCCTGCAATGGGGTCAGTGCTTGGCAGTCAGCTCTAACACCTTATCGCTAACCTGTCCGTGTAAGACAGCGTGCTGGTATTTCCTTCATGGCTGTGCCATAGTGCAGAGCGAGGAGGGCACAAGGATGACATTGCTGCATCTCAGAAAATACAGTTCTTAGTTCAGTGGAAGAATGGCACTTTGATACAGAGCGACAGGGGACATAACTGAGTGTGCAGGAGGAGAGTAGGCAGTGAACTACAAAAAGCTTAACAGGGAGATGAAGCCAAAAGGATATTTCAACTGCGGTTTCAAAGGAATCTGACCTCTTAACGGGGAATTGCTGGATTTCTGTGGCAGTAAACAACAAATTCAGAGAGCTGAAGATGACTGAAGGAACACTTCTCAAGGAAAATGGAAAGATCTAAATCATTGTTACCTGGCTAAATGCAAATGAGCAGATAGATGGTGGCAGATTTTTGAACATAAATACCAGAAAGCGAAGTGGGTCAGTTGGTTCCTTTCTCCAAGTTCATCAAACAACTCAAAGAATTTGCTGGGTTCTTGTCAAGCTCTCTTTTCAGTGCATATCTGCCACAGCATTTGAGAGCATGTAACCATCTATTGTCATTAAAACCCACTCCGTAAAAGTGCTGCTGACCCATACTGAACTAGATGGCTGCCCTGCTGTGCTATTAAATCCCTGATATGTTACAGTTCAGCTGTCAGGGTTAGGTCCCTGTGCGTGTCTGCATCTTGTAGGCTGAGTCTCACAGCTGATTGAAGTGCTTTAGAGAATCATTTTGAAGTGAGTGAGCAGCTCTTTATTATTTCTGCAAGTTTTGAAGCGTAGCTCAGTTCATCGTGACCAAGCAGCTGTCCAGGTGGATGTGTTACCAAATCACATCCCATGCAAGTAAACAGAAGATGGAGTTGTCATCACTTGTTTTGAAAATACACTTCTAATCTTATTACTTTAGCAACTTATTTCAATTGCGTGCTGTTGCCTGTGATCAATCTTAAAGTAGAATCAGAGAATCACAATATTTTAAGGTTGGGAAAGACCTCTAAGGTCATCTAGTCCAACCATCAGGCCATCCTCACTGTGCCCACTCATCATGTTCCTCAGTGCCACATCCCCGCAGTTCTTCAACATCTCCACCAAGTAAATCTTGTTGAGATGGTCTTTCCCAGTGCTGTTTTTGTTTGTAGCTTCAGAAAGGCAGAGCCATGCCAGGCAAGGTGGTGGCAGCTAACAAAATTGCTGTCTTTGACCTTCTGATGCAAGTTTAGTAACTAATCTGGAGAATAATGAACCGCAATTAATGAAATCTGCTCTCGTATTCAAGTGTGTTTCTCAGACAGCACATAAAATAATTGAAAGAACTTCCTGCTCTCTAATTAGTTAGATTGAATTAATTTGGCATAATAGGATTCTTTATGTAACTAGCAGAACAGCTTCCGATGAAGCTGTTTATGTACCTAAAAGATTGGTTTCTGATGAAGCTGTTTATATACTTTTAAGTTAGAAAATGCCTATTTTATCAGTTATCTGCCGCCTTTCAATTAATTGCCAGTATTCTGTAAGTAAAAAATAATTAAATAAAACACAACAGTTTAAACAGTTTTTCGGATTACTGCAATTGCTGTTTATTTTCCTAGTCTAGTCTTCAAAAAGCTTAGTAGCGCAGCGTGCAAGATTTAAAGCCTTGTCACTCCTTACTGCTGATCAGGAAAAGTTTAAAATACTTGCTTGAAATATGCAGGTGGATGGAGAATCAGTTTCATCTATCTGTGCATAATTACATTATGTGCATGCTCTCGACGCTTGTCTCTTTTATTAAGATGCTGAGGCTTTCACAGTGTGCACCAAGCAGAATTGCTGTTCTTTACCTTATGACCCCGTTGATCTCCAGGAACTGCCTGTATAATTACATTTGAGGGCATCCTTGGGTTCTGACATTAAAAATGTACATATTATATTTCACTTTCTGCTTTTTGACATTGCTGTGGCTAAAGCAAACTCCTCTGACCAACGTGGTTTGATAAGTGGTCACCTTCACACAATCCTTGTTGGATGGTCAAACGTCTTTCTTAGCAGATGACTTCCAAGAGAGATCTGGAGTCACAGCTGTCTTAAAAGGAATAAATAAACTTTTTGAATTTCCATGCTCTAATCTAATTCACTTTTGTTTTGTGCTATAGAAATGCAGACATGTAGACACGGAGAGAGGACAGCTCTCAATTTGTTCTTTCACCTTCTGGTACAGACATAGTAATTAATCTTAAAAAAAAATGAAATGCAGTTAATGAAAAGCTTTGTGAATTGACAAAAGACTTTTTCTGGCAGTGGATTAAAAAATAGCAGTAGTTTCATGGGTGTACATGGTGCATTGTGTAATTGCTAGAATGTATATTCCTTAATCAAATGTAAATAACATGGTCGTGGAGAACCTTCTTTAAAATCTAGAGGGCTTTTTTCACATAAGGAGCCATTGGGATGCTATAATCAGGATAGTTCAACAGACCTTCTGTGCCTGGCTGGGCTCATATGTGTCTAGATCTTCTGACTGAGCTGTTTGTGTTTTGATTTCTTTATGAGTTCAGTTTTCCCTATCATCTTCTTTCATATAGCTTTTAATGAGAATGAGTATGGAAAACTGGCCTTTTAAACTGCTTAGTGAAAACCTCTGGAACTTCCTTGTGAACTAACTTGAAAATGGTAACAGATTGCCCTTTTAATCTTTCTGCCTGGAAATAACTGCATAGGAAATGATGCATGTTTAATTTCGCACAAAGTACATTAGAAATGTGGAATTCAAAAGTATTATTACAGGCTAAAATGTTCCATCTTAGGAAGGTGAAATAAAAAAGGTTTTAGTTTGGGTTGATATTTAAATATAGTTTCTTTAGGAAAAATAACAAATAAACAAACTGACAAATACAACTTCTGAATTATGGATCTCCTTGTGGATTGCAGATTTTGTATTTGAATGACTGATGACTTTAAAGTGATTTTAAAATAGGGAGTAAGTAGGAATATTGGGCCTGGGTGGATCTTTATCACAGAATCATAGAATGGCCAGGGTTGGAAGGGACCTCAAGGATCATGGAGCTCCAACCTGCTGCCACGTGCAGGGCCACCAACCTCCACGTTTCATAGCAGCCCAGGCTGCCCAGGGCCCCATCCAACCTGGCCCTGAACACCTCCAGGGATGGACGGGGCATCCACAGCCTCTCTGGGCAGCTGTTCCAGCACCTCACCACTCTCCATTTTGTTGGCTTTGTTCAGAATTCTTACTGAATTGCTGTGTGTCTTTTGAAAGTATTTTATCCTGACTACTCAAAACTGAATTAAACCCACATTTAATGAAGCAACTGTTATGCCCTGCTGGAGAAATTTCCAATACCTGTTTGTAAATGGTGATGTGAATGTAATACTGTCAGATTGACAGTCCTTGAGCTCAGTCTGCTGATGGTAAGGCAGAGACAGCAGCAGTGGACTTTTTTGGTAATATCCTTTTAGGACTGCATCAGTTATAACCTTGGCTGGTTTTGGAGAATGGGAGAGGTGCCTGAAGACTGAAGGATAGCCAAGGTCACACCAGTTTTCAAGGAGGGCAAGGAGAGCGATCTGGGAAACTACAGGCCGGTCAGCCTCACTTCCATCCCTGGAAAGGTGGTGGAACAACTTGTTCTGGATGCCATCTCCAAGCCATGGGAAGAGAAGGTCATCAGGAGTAGTCAGCATGGAATAATGTCCATTTCACCAAGGGGAAATCACGTTTGACCAACCTGGTGGCCTTCTCTGATGCCATCACCAGCTGGGTAGATGGAGGGAGAGCAGTGAATGTTGTGTATCTTGATTTCAGCAAGGCTTTCCACACTGTCTCCCGCAAGGTCCTTGTAAGAAGGTGTGGGATAGACAAGTGGACAGTGAGGTAGATTGAGAACTGGCTGACTGGCAGAGCTTGGAGGGTTGTGGTAAGCAGCTCAAAGTCTGGTTGGAGGCCCATAGTTAGTGATGTTCCCCAGGGTCAATACTAGGACTGGTCTTGTTCAACGTCTTCATCATTGACCTTGACAATAAGATAGAGTCTACTTTCAGCAAGTTTGCTAATGGTACAAAGCTGGGAGGATTGGCTGACACACTGAAGGCTGTGCTGCCATTCAACAAGACCTGCACAGACTGGAGAGTTGAGCAGGGAGGAGCCTGATGAGATTTTAAAAGGGCGTGCGTAGAGTCTTGTGCACGGAGAGGAATAACCACATGCACCAGTACAGTTTGGGGGTTGACCATCTGAAAGGCACTTTGCAGAGAAGGACTCGGGAGTCCTGGTGGACAACAGGTTGGTCATGAGCCAGCAGTGTGTGCCCTTGTGGCCAAGAAGGCCAATGAGATCCTGGACTGCATTAAAAAGAGCATGGCCAGCAGGTTGAGAAGGTGATCATCCCCTTCTACTCTGCACTGGTGAGGCCACGTTGGACTGCTGTGTCCAGTTCTGGGCTCCCCAGTTCAAAAAAAAAAAAGGGGGGGTCTCCTGGAAGGAGTCCAGTGGAGAGTCTCAAAGATGGTGAGGAGCATGGAGCATCTCCCATGCAAGGAGAGGTGAGAGACCTGGGACTCATCTGTCTGGAGAAGAGAAGGGAAAGAGGGGATATCGTAACTGTTTGTAGGTATCCAAAGTGTTGGGGTCAAGTCGTTGGGAGCAGACTCTTTTTGGTGGTGTGCAGCAATAGAACATGGAGCAGTGGGCAGAAACTGGAACACAGGAAGTTTTGTATTAACACAAAGAATTTCTTTTTTGTGAGAGTGACAGAGCACTGGCATAGGCTGCCCAGAGAAGTCGTGGAGTCTCCTTCTCTGCAGATGATTCAAGACCCTTCTGAGTGCCTTCTTATGCAAGCTATTGCAGGAATCTGCTGTCGCAGAGGAGTTTGATTCGATGGTCTCTAATGGTCCCTTCCAACCCTACAGTTCTGTGATTCTACGATTTCTGGAGCTTGGAGGGTAATTCTTGGATGCACTGGTCCACTGCTTACTGCATATTGCTTATTAACAGTGAACGATTTTCAACTGGTAAAATCAAGGCAGAGGGCTCTGCACTGGATCCGTCAGCCACTGTCATCAGAATCATTTTACAAAATGTTTCATGACAGTGAAAGACAAAATGTATTTTTCTGAGTCCTTTGAAGAGGTTGCATTATATGTATGTACTGTATGGGATGGAAAAGTCAATTTAGGGTTAATTTTAATGCTTCTGTAAGTAGAATGAGATACAAGTTTGCTTTTCAAGCTCACCAACATACCAAATCAGTCTCTAGATTTCACAGAATCATAGAATTCTTAGTGTTGGAAGGGACCATTAGAGGTCATCCAGCCCAACTCCCCTGCAGTGAGCAGGGATGTGCTGGTAAATCAGGTTGCCCAGGGCTTGATCCAGCTTGACCTTGAAAGATTCCAGGGATGGGGCACCAATCACATCTCTGGGTAACCTGTGCCAGTGCCTCACCATCCTCACTGTAAAAGGTTTTTTTCCTTCTATCTAACCTAAATCTCCTCTCTTTGAGCTTGGAGCTATTTCATCCCCCAACTTGTATTGGCAGTGAGGGTTGCCTGAACCGAGGTGCAGACCTTGCATTTGGATTTGTTGAACCTCATGGGGTTCACCCGGGCCCAGTGCTAAGCCTTTCTGTGTCCCTCTGGATGGCATCCCATCTGTCTGGTGCATCGACCACCCCACATAGCTTGGTGTCATCAAACTTCTCTCATCACTGATAACGATGTGGCCTTTGGTTACCCCAAAGCACGTTCACGTTGGCCTCCAATCTGACCAGAAAATATTGTGCAAACACACTGAGAAATCCTTCTAAACTTACAGTACAAAGGAGCAGCTCCCAGGAAAAAGACAAATTTTATTCCGTGGGGGTTCAAAGATGCTTTAAAGTGTACTGCTTTCATGTCCTCCTGTACTCCACGTTTTGTCAGCTTGGCTGAAGGAACCGTGCCAAGCATTATCGCAGTAAAAGGGTCATGTTTTGCCTTTGCGTGAGTGTGTCTGCTTTCACAGTCAGTATCTGCACACGTTTTATGACAAAATTTGGCTCTCAGTTCAGAAATATTTTGCATCCAGTAAATGCCTTCACAGATAGTCAGACACGTTGTTTGGAATATCCCCCCCCCCCCCCCCCAAGTAACTTCACTACATTTCCTAGCAAAGATTTGTTTTAGTACCTTTGCTCCCCTCGTGAGGGTGTTTCTGCCCATCTGTTTCTTGTCAACACCAAAGTTGGGCAAGTGCCACTTCTCATAATTGCTTTTTTCTCCGTGTTTTTCTAAACATTGCTTGGCAAAGTTAACATAGGAGTTTGGAGATTTGTCATCCTTTCAGGAGGAGAGCATCATCTCAGCAATTGATGAGGAATGATTAAAGTGTAACGGGTGTATTTACTTTTTAGATTGCGTGGATTTGCATGTTGCAAGACTTAAGGTGTTTGAGAGATAAAAAAACAAACAAACCCAACCACAAAGAACAACACTTTCCTGTGTTTGTTTTCAAGGGAGGAAAGGAAATCAAAGGCACTGAGAATTATCATTAAATGCTTCTTCTTACTCCAATTCTGAGTCTCTCATAATGATGCATTTCCTGGAGGTGGCACACATACAGGGACAAAATGGGGCAGAGGAACGGATTTTCTTTTGTGGTACCAGCATGAGAGCTCAGAGCTGGCTTTGGTTCTTGGTGCTCATTATAGAATCACAGGATCATAGAATGGTTTGAGTTGAAAGGGACCCTTCAAGGCCATCCGTCCCACTCCCTGCACTGAACAGGGACACCCACAGCTCCATCAGTGCTCACAGCCCATCCAGCCTGACCTGGGCTGTCTGCAGGGATAGGGCAGCACTCTGTGCAACCTGTGCCAGTGCCTTGACACCCTGGCTGTAAAAAACTTCTCCCTTATATCCAATCTAAATCTTTACCTCTTCTGGTCTGAAACCATTTCCCCTTGTTCTCTTGTCCTACCACAGCAGGCCCTGATAAAGACTCTGTCCCCTTTCTTACAGCTCCCCTTTACACACTGACAGGCTGCTCTCAGGTCACCTCACAGCCTCCTCTTTCCATGCTGCACAGCCCCAGCTCTCTCAGCCTGTCCTCGTAGGAGAGCTGTTCCATCCCTGGGATCATTTCTGTGGCCCTCCTCTGGATGCACTCCAACAGCTCCATGCCTGTGACTCCAAATTCCCTTTCTGTATCACTCCTTTTCTGTACCAGACCAACAAGGGCAGTGATTTTTCTTTACACAACCTTTCTGAGGTGCCAGAAAACGGTGTGTGGTGCGTTGGGCTGCGGAGGTATTTAACAGGGATTATCTGAATTCAAGGGCCTTGGCTCATGGCTGAGGTTCGCATGTCCCTCTGCAAAAGACTTGAAGTGCTGTGGAAGTGCCTGCCTAGGGATTAGCCCTAATGCCTTGTGCCTAATGATTTCTTTTAATTAGAAGGTGATATTTAACAGCTTGGCTCTGTGCTGCTTTCCAAGATGGGCCAACCGTGCTTCAAAGACAGCTAAAGAGGAGAGCATAAGTGTTCTGCCAAGTACTCCAGCTGCTTTAACACGGTTATAAGCCTCTGTTACAACTGAAACATGCAGTGTATTCCTAGAAGAAAGTGAATCTCTCTCCTCTCTAGTCCATGTAAAGTGGAACACTTGTCTGTTAAGACAGTTTAGTTATCCTTGCGTGTCCAAGTTGGGCACGTCAGAACCTCGTTGTTCTGAGCTGTTTCTGAGATCAGCTGCAAATCAGTGTCACAGTTTTCAGGTTCATGCTTTTGTCTTAGAAGATTGCCACTTTATTTGGGCATGATGGCCATAGGTTGGCAGTTAGACTGAGTGATCTTCGTGGTCTTTTCCAACCTTTATGATTCTATGGTTTATGCCAGAGGAATCTGAAATTCACTTCAGTGCGCACTTCCAATCAGCAAGTTTAAAGATGAGCTCCTCCTGCTTTCTTTTACTGAGCTGAAGCTTTAATGTCTGTACCAAAAAAAAAAAAAAAAAAAAAGTTATTTTGATCCACTGTGAAGCTGTTGGGGTTTTTTTGTCTGTCTTTTGTCTTTTAGTTTTGCTTTGAACGACTGTGGTTTTGTTTAATGCCTGGCAATCTCTG
This sequence comes from Perdix hodgsoniae, assembly GCA_035772895.1. Classification (NCBI taxonomy): domain Eukaryota; kingdom Metazoa; phylum Chordata; class Aves; order Galliformes; family Phasianidae; genus Perdix; species Perdix hodgsoniae. The sequence goes on along the minus strand of JAPSGF010000024.1, from coordinate 5,396,043 downwards.
CATAGCTGTTCTTGTCCCCCATGTTCTTTTTCTTTTTGGGGGAGGATTAGTGATATTCCTACTTCACTTTGCTTAGAAAGGATGCAAGGAAAGAGTACCTCACTCTTCAGTTGGAAAGTTTCAGTTCTGCAAATTGGATTCTGGAAATATGCCTTGGAGATGGGCACTGCCTGTGTGTTTCTGCTGAAGGAGTTCTCAAGTGCCTCGGTGAGAGGAGAACAAGAAGAGGAAAGAAGCAGACCGCTCCCTTACTGTTTATGTTGCCCTTAAAGAGTTCTTTCCCTTAAGTATGAACTACAATTGCAGCATGTTGCTGAAGAGATGTTTCAGCCTTTTTCTCCTCTCTTATCTTCCTGTGTCCCACTGCCAAGCAAGGCCTCCATTGGTCCCATTCCCTCCTGTGACAGCAGTGCGTGGCAGTGAGAGTCACAGAATCACACAGAATCACAGAATGACCCGGGTTGGAAGGGACCTCAAGGATCATATAGTTCCAACCCCCCTGCCTAGCAGGGCCACCAAACATACACCTTTACTAGATCAGGTTGCCCAGGACCCCGTCCAACCTGGTCTTGAACACCTCCAAGGACGGGGCATCCACAACCTCCCTGGGCAGCCTATTCCAGGACCCAACCACTCTCCTAGTAAAGAACTTCCCCCTAACATCCAACCTAAATCTTCCCTCTTTTAACTTAAAACCATTTCCCCTAGTCCTGCTATTATCAGCCCTTTCAAAGAGTTTACACCCCTCCTGGGAGTAAGTTCCCTTCAGGTATTGAAAGGCTGCAATGAGGTCACCCCGCAGCCTTCTCTTCTCCAGGCTGAACAAGCCCAACTCCCTCAGCCTGTCCTCGTAGGGGAGGTGCTCCAGTCCCCTGATCATCTTCGTGGCCCTCCTCTGGACCCTTTCCAAAATCTCCATGTCTTTTTTGTGGTGAGGGCTCCACACCTGGACACAGTACTCCAGATGGGGCCTCACAAGAGCCGAGTAGAGAGGGACAATCACCTCCCTATCCCTGCTGACCACCCCTCTCCTGATGGAGCCCAGGATCCCATTTGCTTTCCGGGCTGCCAAAAGAGTCCAGTAACCGAGTTATGGTAGTGTGTCACAGTTGGCTGCTGTGGTCTCAGGTGATGCCTTCAAGTGATTATTTCAATCTTATAAAAAGCAGAAGGGCCAAACACGGAATAGGGAGCAACGTTTGCAGTCAAAGCCTTCGTGTCAAAGCCCAGCTGTCAAAGAGAGGATTCGATGGGAACACAAAAGGGTCCTCCTGGCATGGGACCAATACGTTGTCATTATCAAATTAGTAAGCATGGATAAAATCTTAACTGAACCAAGGTACTGGAGAAGGGGAAAGTTGTGGGGAGGGACTGAAGCTGAGGATTTCACCAAGCAGAGTGACCTCAGACCTCTTTGCCATCTGGTTGCTCAATGCTGTGCCCTTTACAGCTCCATAGAAGAAATCTTTGTGCTTGTTGTTGTTTTTTATGCTGAAGCTCGGGGATGCCTCTGTTGCTTTGATTAATGCATTCATTTGCCCCTTCAGAGTATGTCAGCAGATCACGTTAGGATGGTAATGCTTGGTCCTTTTTGATAATCCCAAAATTTCAGATGTCAGTTCTGACGTTTACCAGCTGGACAACATGTGACCCTTTATTCAGTGATGCTCTGCTTTTCATTCCTGCAGGCTGTCCCACGGATTATGGTTCAGTCTGCCAGTATCGATGCCAGTGCTGCAAAGATAAAGCAGGTAAGCACACCGTAGCGTGTTAAGAAACAGTTTCTATATGCACAGCACTGAAAACCAGAGGCAGCAAAAGCCACTGAAGTCTGTGGCACTTTTGCTGTCACTTCATGGTCACACAATTAAATGCAGTATGCGTTGCTGTGTTTTCTTAGGTCTTGCTAAAGTCTTCCTTTCTGGTGCTGGCTATGCTTCTATATTTAAAAACTTGGCTAATCATATGATTGTATTTGCAGTTAACTAGCTAAAATGTAGCTGTTTTGCTGCTTTAAAAGACAAATTGCTTTGCATTGATGCTTTCTATAAACAGAACGAGTCTGTTATTCTGAGTGCTGAGCTTAATTCCTGATTTTACATTTCAAGCCAATTCATGATATCGGCATGAAAAAAGGCTCTTGTAAGCAGGATAGAAAATAGACCTATGATCTCCCACATTTCAGCAGAACTTCAGTCTTGTGAATAGCAAATCAGCTTTCTCCCACTGTGCTTTTATTGTCTTTAAAATGTGTTATCTGAACACAGCTTAAAAGGGAAAGCCCAAAGAAAGAACAGAGTTCCAGAGTCCACATCTACAGCACCCACTCCGCAGAAAAGCTAAAAGTGTTTTCAATCCACTGCAACATTTCAAAAAACTTTTCAGTATTGTATCTTACTTGGCAATAGCTTTGACTCCCGAAGCTCTTGTAATTCAATCAAATCCCTCTTTCATCGAATGCCACTTAAGTTCCCAGTGAGAAAGATATTTCAGAACAAGGTGCAAGTCCTGTTGTTTGGGACACTTTAGTAATAAATGGGAAGAAGACAACATTTTGAACAGTAAGCAAGTATGTGCACTTGAGAGTTAACAGGTAGGTACACGTCTGCCTTCCTCCAACCACTTTTTCTTCTTCATATTAGCAGCCACCTCCTTCCCTCCCAAAGAGATTTAGAGGCATCCTAATCTTTTAGAGTACACGAGCTGGCACAAGATATTGATCTATCAGATTTAGTAAACTTTACAGCCAAGAAATACATCACTAAAATGGGCTGTTAATCTCATGAGGTGCAGTTAATTTCATACCCTGGAAGTGTGTGGTGCTGGTGACAGCGAGGTGGGAATGGCATTTGGGAAAGGGAACATAAATGACAGTTGAGCTGGAAAGCTGTGATTTATCAGTCCTGAAAGTTAAGCCAAATAACTGAGAGAGGCTTATAGATCATGACTGCTTCACATTTCATATAAATCCTGCTATTCAAACAGCAAATGACCATTCCTGCAATATAAATAATTTTTCAGTAAATATTGGGGAACGTATTTCTTTTAGTCAATGCTTTTCTTATTAATGGAAGAAATGAGCTGACAATCCTACCAGATTTGTAAAGCTGACTTCAGATCAACTTCATCTTCTGGATACCGTGGCTACGTGGGGGCATAGATATGCTGGAGGCCTTAGTGCTTCTCAGAGACCTTGTATCTGCCCTTTAGAGCCAGAGAGTTTGGATATCAGAGTTCCATGGTCACTGTCCTCTTCTGTTTCAGCTGAACCAAGAGGCAGCAGGGAAACGACCATTCGAAGCTGCGGTACGGACGTCAGAGGTGGAAAAGAGTCCCGAAAAGATGCCCAAAGTGCCTTTGCAGCAGCCCACGGGAGATGCCCAGGCACAGGACTCCCAGGAAGGGCCTCCAAGTCCTCTGAGCGAAGCCTCCAGCGGGTACTTTTCCCACAGTGTATCAACAGCCACCCTCTCTGAAGCCCTGACAGCAGGGAGTGATGCTGTGGTTCAGCCAGGGGGACAGATGCCTGCCCTAAGTGACTTCACAGCTCCTGCCGTGGCTCAGGGATCTTCAGACATGCCAGGACACTCAGACAGTCCTTTAGAAAGCTGTCTCAACAATAAGGGGGAGAGTCTACCCACCCCCAGCCTTCCAAGTGCTTACACAAGATCAAAAGACAGCACTGAAGTGAATGGGAGTGATGCTTTGAAGTCAAAATCTTCTGCATCTCCTGGGACTCATAGTGAGCAGGCAAATGATGCCTCTGTAGCCGCTGATGCAAAAACCTTTCTTTCTACCTCTGCTCCAAGGATGGAGTCATCTAAACAATTGGAGTCAGCAGGACAGGCTGCCAGGAAAAAGGAAACAACTTCTGGGGCTTCTGAACTGGGGGTTCCTAAACCACAGGTTCAGCCCAACCAATTGTCCCAGCCCAGCGTTGCTGCCTCCCCCTTCAAAATCCAGAAAGTCAAAACTTCAGAGCTCAAGTCCTTTACCAGCATGTTGGGAACTGATCCCTCGTGTTCACTAAATGCAGAAGAGGAGCAGCAAGAAGAAGAAAAGAGCGCATCTGCAGCACATGGCTTGAGCCATAATGGGTCAGAGATGGCAGAAGAAAAACTGGAAGTAGTTTCTGACTCTGAAGATGCCAATGAAATTCCCGAGTGGCTGAAAGAGGGAGAATATGTCACTGTTGGTGCAAACAAGACAGGCGTCGTTAGATACGTTGGGCCCACAGATTTCCAAGAGGGAACGTGGGTTGGTGTTGAACTGGATTTACCTTCAGGTAAGACGTGCTCTAAATTGAGTGCAACATAGGCAGCATTTCAGAGTTTGCAGTGTTTGTTTTAGTGTTGACCATCAAGAAAAAGAGGTGGTTAAAGGTTTTGTTCAGTTTCTTTTGTCATTCCTGCCTGACTCTTAATTTTAGGCTTCCCAGGTTTTATATTTTTAGAAACTAGGGTATCATTCTTGGAGAAGATTTGCTTCCATGTGTCATTGGAGCGTGATACAGGAAAGCAATGACTTGAGCAGAAGAACTATGGAGGTGAGAGGAAAGGAGGTGATAGCTGGCATTTGTTCTCTACTGGAGCCCCAGGCTTTACAGTTCCTTCCCTTCACAGGTTCATGTCAGCTTTCATGGCACTCGTTTTCTCTGTTATCCAAGAGCAGGCAGGATGTGACAGTGGAAGACTCAGGAGAATCATAGAATCACCAGGGTTGGAAAAGACCTCTAAGATCGTCCAGTCCAACCACCCACCTACCACCAGTATTGCCCACTAAACCATGGCCCTCAATACTACATCTAAACATTTCTTGAACACCTCCAGGGATGGTGACTCCACCACCTCCTGGGAGGCCTGGTCCAGCACCTCACTACTCTTACGGAGAAGAAATGTTTCCTAGGAAGTGACCATTAGATGACATTGCCTTTCATAGTGAGAGAGTGGTTTATAAAGAGCAGTCAAAGCTCCTTATTTAAATTCTTTTAACCAAGCTGTAAAATTCCAGAGCTGCAATGCAGGCTGTGGTTGGTGAATCAGCACGTCTCAAGGGGTTGCCCGCACTCTGCTGCAAGCTTCTCTGAGATTAGAGCTGCTCCCCAAGACAAGTAGTGTCTCCAGGATCCAGGACTCCCATTTAAATGAGCACATATCTTTCCCACGCATGGTGTGCTCATAAAAGCTAAACTAGCCGGTGTGCTTTCAGCTGGGTACAGAAAACTGCCTGGATTTGACATCCCAGAAAGCAAACCGTAGCTCCAATCCCTCCGAAAGTTGTAGTCACTATTCTCAGGATTCATGCTTTATTTTAAGAATATGTGTATTTATAGACTCACTGTAGTTTTGAAAACTCACATTCCCTCCCTGTCTGGTCCACTGACTACTCAGTGTGCATCAGCTTAGCCATCCTTGGAAAAGTCTTGTGACTAAGAGATGTTGGTCTTGTTGAAGACTCAGCTACTGGTGGTTTTGGATATTCTTCTGTTTCCACAAAGATTTAGGTCCCTGATTTCGTAGAGACATAAAATGGCTTGGGTTGGAACAGACCTTAAAGCCCACCCAGCCCTAACCCCTGCCTTGGGCTGGTTGCCACCCACCAGCTCATGCTGCACAGGGTCCCATCCAGCCTGGCCTTGGGCACCTCCAGGGATTGAGCATGATTAGTTGGAGCACAGTTGGCTTCTAGCAGACCTGTAGCTTCCCTTGGGAAACACGATCACAAGCTGGTGCCTTTGGGTTGGGAGGGAACTTAAAGCCCATCCAGTCCCAAGCCCTGCCATGGGCAGGGATGAACCAAGGGCAGTTCTGCTGCGGCTGCTTCCTATGATTTTATCCACTTGGATATAAAAACAGCGGATGGGTTTTTTATCCTTTTTATTCCTCAAGGGGAGGCTTCTCCCACTTATCTGCTCCTCTGGAGCTTGAAGACTTCTTTCTCTGTCAAGTTCATTGATCACGAGCTCTCGTTTGCTCATATGAAATTTGTACTGATGGTGCTTGCTTTCCTGCTTGTTTACCTATTTAGAGGGAATACAGCATTTTGTTCTGCAGGAACAAAGTGCTTTCACTGTCCTCTTGTGTAATAGTTTCTAAGTCTGTCATCATCATAGTAGCTTTTATTTTCAACGAAAGTCTTCCCTGCAGCATGGCACTATCTTTCAGCACAGGCTGCTGTTGTCGCTCCTTTATCCAGCCACTTCTCTACTTCTGGAATAACCTGCATGGCTCTGCACGGAGCTGTTAGTGAGCAGCTCAGCCAGGAGATTTATGCATTGTTTTTAACCTTAAAAACAAAAGAAAACCCTATCCATTTAGTCTGACAAAAACTGTCATTCGTATAGCCCTCTGGCATTGTATTGTTCTCAGTCATCGTGTTAGTTCATTCCTTCCACTTGTCTTTAAGCATTTTGTAACTGTGACTCAACCTTCAGCTGAGACAGAATCAGCTCAGTTAAACCCCCATCCATCCCTGTCCCTGCTGCTGATAATTGCAGAATCACAGAATCATAGAATGGCCTGGGTTGCAAAGGCCCACAATGCTCATCCAGTTCCAACCCCCTGCTGTGTGCAGGTCACCAACCAGCAGCCCAGGCTGCCCAGAGCCACATCCAGCCTGGCCTTGAATGCCTGCAGGGATGGGGCATCCACAGCCTCCTTGGGCAACCTGTGCCAGTGCCTCACCACCCTCTGGCTGAAAAACTTTCTTCTAAATGCCGTGGGACCCTGTGTGAGTTTCCTCGAGTGCTGGGTTGCAGCACACCATATGCACAGAGCAAAAGCCATTTCGTAGAGCAGTGGCACAGCTGCCCAGGGAGGTGGTGGGGTCACCAAACCTGGAGGAGTTCCAGAACCGTGGGGATGTGGCACTGATGGACTGGGCAGTGGGCACGGTGGGGTGGGCTGGGGTTTGACTTAGAGATCTTAGAGGTCTTTTCCAATGTTAATGGTTCTATGACCTCTGTTTCTTTTCAAAGGGAAGAATGATGGCTCCATTGGAGGGAAGCAGTACTTCAGGTGCAACCCAGGCTATGGATTGCTCGTGAAACCAGGCAGAGTTAAAAAGGCCGTAGGACCAGCGAGGCGGCGGAGCACCGGTGTGAGGTTGCAGGGAGCAGCATCCAGCGAGAACAGGAGGAGTGGCAACTTCTCCGCTTCAGCATCCAGCCTGGCTTCACTCACAGCCCTGGCTGCCAAATCAGAAGGAGGACCCACAGTTCGCTTGGAGAAGAGCCAGAAAAATGCAGAGAACAGGAAATCCTGGGCGAGCTGAGAGAGTGGCCTGCTGCAAAACGCCCCGCGCCGTGGCTGTTGGCCCCCATCTTTTAGCTTCAGGTGGCTAAAAGCAGGCCTGTGAACTTGTGGTTTGTGGCAAACACTAATGAAGGGTTTTTTCTCTGCTTTGGGTGACTGGCATGTTCATTCCTTGCCTTACCCTGGTCTACAGCCATAGTTTCTTGTTACATTTTGTGATGCTGAGGTGTAGGGGTGACTGTGAGCTCTGCTCTCCTCCACCTCCCAGAGAAGGAGGAGATGAGAGTTGTTCAAATTACGGCATGACTTCTAGTGGCTACAAAACCCTGGCTACACCTCAGTGCTTCTCTGAGCACAGGTCCCCAAAAGAATCAATTCTGTATAATTTTGTGAGAGTTATATCACATAATGCATGGTGAAAGGGCAAGATAATGATCCCAGATGGGCAGAGAAGGGAATATAAAACTTAATCTGAAAATGAGGAACCCCTCAAAACTCTTTCATTCTGAAAAAAAGCAGCCCTCTGGTTGCATGGCCCAGCATCAGTGCGTGGTTTGATTTCTATTCTGTTATCCTTCTGTGTAAATCAGCACAAACTTTATTGCTGATGGGAATGAGAGCAGGCCCATGACCCGCTCTGTAATATTTTTGATCCCTTCTTTTTATGGAAGAGGGGAGTTAAACAAATTTGCCATCTCCGATTCATTTAGTGTGCGCTCTCACCATGCTGTGCTCCTCTCACTGCCCCAAGCACTACAGGACCTTCCCATTTGCTCTGTCTTTTGGGTCAGGAGGATTTTGGCAGAGATGGCACTGAAGTGCTCCCGTGTCCCTGGCCCTTTGTCGGGTCCTGCCTGCTGCTCGATGGAGCATCCTGCCCAGCCTTTGGGTCTTTGCCCAGCCTTTGGGTCTTCGCCCAACCTATGGGTTTTCATCTAGCCTTTGGATTTTCACCCAGCCTTTGGGTCTTCACTCAACCTTTTTGTCTTTGCCCAACCTTTGTGTCTTCACCCAACCTTTGGGTCTTTGCCCAACCT